>OY754312.1:30522836-31122836 GCA_963573325.1 Astragalus glycyphyllos
GAAAACCATATTGAAGAGGAGAGAAAATAATGAACTTGAATGCAGAGAAAATAAAATAATATTATAAAAAACAAAAAAGTAAAAAAATAGTAGTAATGTTCATTGGTAATATAAGAAAAATCAAGTGAATCCCATATTACACAAATTAGATAAATGAATAGGTAAATTAGAAAAAAGTGAATTGAATCACTCAAATTTACATCCTCTCATCTTGAGGAAAACAAAAAACTGATATATTCTACAACTTTTTCATTATTAATATTAGGCTTTTATTTTACCCCTCTCTTCCCCTTTTACCCTCACTTTGACCAAACTGACCATTTTACCCCCACTGCAACAAAATGGCTTCTGGAATTATCCTCCTATGAGATAATTTTGGAAGCCATTTTGATGAAGTTTTCTGGAATTATCTCATAGGAGGATAATTCTGGAAGCCATTTTGATGAATTTGGCTTTCGAAATTATCCTCTTATGAGATAATTCCGGAAGCCATTTTGTTGAATTTTCGAAAAACTTCATCAAAATATAATCACAGAAGCCATTTTGATGAAGTTTTCCGGAAACACTTCAAAAGAGGATAATTTCGGAAGACAAATTCATCAACATGGCTTCCAAAATTATCCTCGTTTGAGGTGTTTCCGAAATTTTTAAAAAAATCAGTTTGAACTTAAATTTTGATAAAAAGGTGAGAGGTATTTTTTGGGATAAAATGTAATACAGGGTATAAGGGGAAAAAAGTTTTCCGTAATATTAAGGCTTTTTTTACCCCCTTATATGAGAACAAATAGTCACGTATTTTCTTCATTTTATGTGTTCAACTTTTTTCCTCCCTCAAAAATATAATACTTTTCTCATCCAACCGAACATCATGACTCTGTTGTGGGGGTGGTAATTTCTACCCGCAAGTGGGGATTGCCCCGTTTGGGGCCCCGTGGGCGGGGAATTTTCCCCCGTGGGGATGAGGATAGGGGAGAAAATCCCCCCGTAGTCAATTCGGCGATGGGGATGGGTCTATATCCCCCGCCCCGCGGGGACCCCGCCCCCGAATACATTACATAAATGTTTATATTATAGATATATATTATATTCTAAGTAATAGATTTTTTAGTCTTTTATTGTGTTTTTAAATAAAAATACTAATAAAATATTAAATTGTGCTAAGTTTTATATTTTTATTCTTACTTTTATACTTTTTAAATATTAAAATATCAAGGTAAGAATAAATTTTATACATTTTTTACAGTTTTATTATATTTTAATTTTAATTTTTGCTAACTTTGAATAAATTTTTGGGGTCCCCGCGGGGATGGAGATGGGGGAGGAAAACTCCCCGAAGCGGGAAATGGAGGAGAATATGGGAGGCGGGGACAGGGAGCAGTAGAGTACTCTCCGACCCGCCCCGCCCCGCCCCATTGCCATCCCTACTCTGTTGCTATATGGGAAGAGTTCATTGTCAAAACATTAAGTTTTAGCGATTTTTTGTTTAGTACAATGAATGACATACACAAATACTACATATCATTTTTTTCAAGCCATATATATCTGAGATTTGGACAAGATTCATATTTCTTGTGGCTCTCATGCTCACAAGGATGAGGGAGTTTGACTCTCACCCAAAAAAAAAAGGATGAGGGAGTTTGACTGACAGTACTAAAGTCTACAAGAGAAAGTTGGTGAAGTCGTAAATGTTGTGCATTTGCTGGATGGACAACAATTTCCCTGTCGCATTTACTGGCCATCTGGCAAGACAGCTCGTAGTAGTCGCACATCAATTCAATGTGCAACTTGAGTAGAATGAGAGGTGTTTACACTATTAAATAACAATAGCCTACTTTTTTTTCGTACATAGGAGTTAATTTCGTTTGAGGTAGTGTTAGTATATTGGTTAATGAGTTGGTTTGGATTGGATTGGCCTAAATTTGTTGTCCAAATTGATTACAATTACTTAGTTTGAGTTAGTTTGAATTTTAGGCATTGTTTAGGGTGGTTTTTTGTTTTCTGTTTTGAAATTTTCAAAAACCAAAACTAGTTTCTGTTTTGGGGTGGTCGGAGTGGTGGTCGGTGGTGGTCAGAGTGGTGATCGATGGTCGAAATGGTGGTCAGTGGTGGTCAAAATAGTAGTTGAAGGTGGTCAGAGTAGTGGCCGTCGGTGGTCGAAATGGTGGTCGGTGGTAGCAGAGTGGTGGTTGGCGGTGGCCGGAGTGGTGGTCGGCGGCGGTCAGAGTGGTGGTCGGTGGTTGTTGAAGTGATGGTTTGTGATGACGTGTTAGTGTTAAAACAAAAACTGAAATTAGAAAATCTCTTTTTTTGGTTTTGTGTTTTGATGGAAAACTGTTTTGAAAAAAAGAAAAAAACCAATTCGGCACCATTTTACCCAAACATGTTTTGGTTTTGAAATTGACTTTTAAAACCAGAAACTCGCAACGACCCCAAACGGGTCCTTAGGTTTTTCCCTCCAAAATCCGTACCAAATCAATCCGATATTGGACGAGCTGATTCAAATTGAGCTCACAGGTTATGCACTGAAATGTTAATTTTGTAAAATATAAAAACTACATTTTTGTTGACAAAAAAAACTACATTTTTTTAAATATTCCAACACCTCTAAATAGTAAAAAAAAACTCTAGAATTTAAAAATTACTCCAAATCAAATTCAAACTCATAAATAGTCTTCTCCAATCCATGGTATTAAAATTTTACAACTTAATCACAAATTATTGAGGTAAAAAGTATAAGCAACTAGCAAATAACGTTTTGTGCTTCTAAAATTATAAAACAATTATATGACCTAGTACATATTGGTTGGTTTGGGTTCATGCTTTTTTTTAAATCTGTTATCGGAACCAAAAAACTATGGGTTGGTTCAAGTTGGTTAGAGTTTGACCTGAACAAAAAAAATGTCCAAACCAAATATATTAGTTTGGATTGAATTGTGGATTGGTTAGAATTTTTCCGAACTACTAAACACCCTTAACTTTCAGACACTTACCGTGAGTACTTTTCCCAATGAGAATTGGAACCCTGATTCATCATGTTGTGGGAGATGTACTTCTTCCGCTCAACTCTACCCTTGCGGTAGACTATTATACACATGACAAGTAATAATGAACAATTATAAAATTCCTATAAAATCTCAATTACAAGAACATTTTAAAGACAGAGAACAATTTTAGAACACTTACTATATCATTAAGAAATTTAATAATTTGAGCTTCTAATTGCTCTCTATTCTTTTATGCTCTTCAACCCCATTAAAACTACGTCTTTAGCCTCCAACTTTTGTTGTTTTGGCTTTTAAAAGTAGGCTTCTGATTTTGGCTAAATTATAGCAGAGGTCCTTTAAGTTATTTATCTGTAACAAGTTGATCCTTTAAATTTTTTTTGCACCACTTAGGTCCTTTAAGTTTTTTAATTGTAATAAGTTGGTCCTTACCACTTAGGTCCTCTAAGTTATTTAAATGTAACAATTTGGGGCTGAAAAATATAAGTTTTTTGGCTTTTAAAAAATAAAATTAAATAACATAAAAGACCAACTTGTTACGATTTAATAACAATGACATCAATACAATTCCAACTCATTAATATTATTACTCTCTATACTAATCGGAAAAAAAGCATACATGTGTACCATCAATGACATCAATACAACTCCATATTCCATATGAAATACATATACAGAAGGCTTAAATATCATTTACCCCCTACAAATATCACCAAAATTCATTTACCCCTTTCTAGTTACCCCCTCTGTTAACTTTCCGTTAAAAAAAAGGTGATGTGGCTAACGGACACGCCTCATCACTGCCACGTGTCACCATTGAATATAGTGTCTTACTAAAAAATTTAACAATTTTCTTATACATGGGGGTTCGAACATGAGACCCCTAAGTAACATGAATTGCAACTTACCACAGGACCACTTCATTATTTGAGAATCGTAGGCCAACGAAATATATTTGTTACATTCTCTGAATATCATCTTCTTCTTCAACCTGCGAATCAACCATGGGTAACTGATGAAGAACGAAAATCAACAGCTGAAGAACGAAAATTGTAACAGATCTGAGAATCAACCATGGGTTTCGATTTTAATTAATCTAAAGCTATGTCATTGTTATATAATCAAGGGGAATTGAACCCCATTTACTGCAACAATACCAAATCAGATTTGGAAAACAAATCCCATTTAATTAATCTGTAACAAAAACGAAAACTACCAATTCAGATGATGTTAATTTAGTTTTCTATTTTCGTTTGATGATGATGTTGATGTTAAATCGATTTGGTTTTCCATTTTCGTTTGATGATGATGATGTTAAAATCGATTTGGTTTGATGATGATGATGTTAATTTCGTTTTCTATTTTCATTTTCTGGTTTTCCATGTTTCCAGATCTGTTTTTGAAGATGAAATGGGTTTAGGAAGAAGATGAAGTATTCAAATCAGATTTTATTTAATATTTATTTATGGTTGACATTCTACTCACAACTAATTAGTTGGTCCAGTGGGTTAAGGGAGTGGGGATGAGTAAGAGGTCATAAGTTCTAAACCCATCCCCAACAAAAGTATTATTTTTAAGTAATAGAGGTGTACCATATTTCCATGAAAGCGCCACGTGGCAGCCATTTACTGGTTACTGATGTGGCAGTGGTGACAATAAGTGATGATGTGGCGTGTTTTAACGGAAAGTGATATTTACAAGGGGTAAATGATATTTAAGCCTATATAGAAATTACCTTAAACTAAGGATTATATTTTGGGTTGCCCATCATAATATGAGGATTCATTTTTTCTTTATGAGAATAGTATGAGGATTCATATAGTTGTCATTTCTTTCTCGAATAATCCTTCTACCCATCTTGCAAGCTACTCTAAAAACTATCTTTAACCATTTGCTTACAATACACACATTACAATACACACAGAATATTGCCAAAAGCAATCATCAACAACTCGTTGGCACAGGTTATGACCCACTATTATCAAGAACATTACAATTGTTCACTCTAGACTCACTCTCCTCTCAAATTTCCAACATCCTTTAAAGAAGTCCTACATGATCTGTCAAATAAGGATTTCTCTAATGCAAACTCGGTGTTGGCCAGTGCGAAATTTGATCCTAAATACGAGCGGATATTCGTCTTTCGTTGAAAGTGTTGGGACACTCCGTGAGTAGCCAGCAATGGTCCGAACAAAAAAAATAATAGTAGAATAGTAAACCAATACACTACATAATAAATCGTTTAAAATTCTAAAAAAAAATCATAATCAAACATTAGCTATTCAAAGAAAACTACCCAATAGACGCTAGCCACCTCTTTCTCCCAAATGAAGGCGTCTTAATAAGCATTTGTCACAAATCCTTATTTGTAGATTTCTCTAATGCATTACTGCGCGCTTTCTCTGTAGTTGGGCTAGTAGCTTCACTAGCAAGTAATCCCAGATTCATATTTCTTTATGGTCTTTGTTCCTTGATTTTCATTTTGAGCATCACTATTTAGTATGAAGGATTTTGTGAGAAAAGTGTTACGAGAGAGAAATCACGAGATAACTAACAACGTTATGAGCACTATTAGGACCTCCAACATGAGACGCGATCTTATCTTTCTTGTTCCAACTGTTGAATCCTTCGGTGACAAATGTATCACCAACCCCTTGTTTACCATAATTAGGCCTAAAGAGATAACAACACAAACAATATGCAGCATCTTTTTCAATGCTGTACTCTATCCAATTTCCAAATTCAGTGAACCATGTTGGAGAAAATCTTCTCTTTGAGCTTCCAATCATTCTTTGTGGAAAGTTGTGATTCTTAGGTTGACACGGCCCTTTTTGCAAATACGCTCTCCGTATCTTATCTTGATTGTTAGGATGATATGTTGCAATTTTCCTTCGCAATCCAGGATCCGATGGCAACTCATCTAAATTAACTTCAACACGTGGCTCTCGTTGTTGTTGTGAGGTTGATCCACATTCATCAATTGATGACCTAGCTCTCTTTACTAAAAATTTATCCATTTGATGACCTACTTCAATTCAAATACACTAATACTAATTAGGATCAAACACCCAAAATCAGAAATTAAACAATTAGGGTTATCAAATTCCCCCAAATCATAAATTAAACAATTAAAGTATGAAACAATCATAGAAGAATAAACAATCAAAGAAGAAATTATCCAAACCATCAAACAATCAAAGTATATGAAGTATGAACCACTATTACTATTTATAAATTATAATTTACTAACCTGTTGGTGGAGAGATTTTTGCGTGAGTGAGTCAGTGAGAGATGAGAGGGCAGGAAGTGGTTGAGAGATTGAGATGAGATGAGAGACTAAGAGAGAGATTGAGTAATTGTTTAATTGAGAGAGAGAGGGAGCAGCGTTGCCAGCATTGGTTGAGAGAGAGAGAGAGAGTAGAGTAAAGACAGAGACCACCGTAAGTGAGAGAGAGACGTTAGTGAACTTTTGACTTTTGGTTATTTTGGTAAGTGAAGTTTGGGTCTTTGGTGCAAATGAGTGCAACATTTGGGTTTTTGGTGCAATTTAAAATTTTCAGTAGTGTCAAAAAAAAAATTATATAGGGTGGTAAGCAAATTTATTTTTTGGGGGGTTCAACTTAACCCCCTCAACTACATGTGCATCCGCCATTGGGGCAAGTATTAAAAGGTAACAATATCATTCTTACATTTCACTTGTCTACTTTTCATACTATTAACACCTAAAATAAATTAAGTTGTTAGTCAAAGGGAGAGAGGAAGGCATAAGGAGGAAATAGGACTAAGGCTATCATTATTCTTTCTTTTTATGCATCCATGAAGGGTAATGGAAAGCTGCTGCATTGAAGGATGATAAAGGAAAGGGTAGAAGCAATTTAGGTATTCTCTCTATGTTTGGATGGAGCAATTTTGGAGGGTAATGTAATTCTATTAAACTAAAATATTTCAATTACCCTAAAAGTTGCTTCATCCAAACACAGCAGAAAATTTATGAAATGATGCATGGTGTGCATTAGCAAAAAAGGGGTAGAAATAGCAACTCGTGTTTTTAAAGTTGTGTGTTATAAACTCGAACGAAATAGCCCAATAAGAAAGAGTAGCTAAAAAAGCATCACCTTCATTTCTTGTTTTAACTTGATCACAAAGCCAAGTAAGTAAAAGCACATCGTTCTACATCTCTCTCTCTCTCTCTCACATTTTCCAAAACATGGGTCAAGGAACACCAGGAGGTTTAAACCGGCAAGGTGCAGGTGACCGGAAACCCGATGGCGGCGACAAAAAGGACAAAAAATTCGAGCCAGCAGCACCACCGGCACGTGTCGGTCGCAAGCAGCGGAAACAGAAAGGTCCAGAGGCGGCGGCGAGGTTACCGACGGTGACACCGCATTCGAAGTGTAAACTCAGGCTGTTAAAACTGGAGAGAATCAAAGATTACCTATTGATGGAGGAGGAATTCGTAGCGAACCAGGAACGGTTGAAACCTCAAGAGGAAAAAGCCGAAGAGGATAGATCTAAGGTTGATGATCTTAGAGGTTCGCCTATGAGTGTTGGTAATCTTGAAGAGCTTATTGATGAGAATCATGCTATTGTTTCTTCTTCGGTTGGACCTGAGTATTATGTTGGAATTTTGTCTTTTGTTGATAAGGATCAGTTGGAACCTGGATGCGCTATTTTGATGCATAATAAGGTGGGGTTTTGCTCTTTTTCTTTGATTATACTAATTATTTTAGCTGTATTAGTGATTTAATTGATTGAATACTGGATGATTATGATGAAATTTGGGACTAGGGTTTAGTACATAGATTGTAATTTTTGTGTTGAGGTGAAAGTGATGATGAGGAGTGGTGTTTTTGTGTGTTGGTTGCAATTTTGTGAATTTAAACTGAATTGGTGGAGGTTAAGGACTTTATGCTGTAGTGGAATCAACCTGTGTCTTTAACTTGTAATCTTTGCAAATAATACCCGTGTTTTGTTCCTCTAATGTTGTCTGTTTTTGTTGCGGTTCGTGCTTTTCCGCACGCTAGAGTGATGCTGGGATTTTGCGGGAGCAATTATATTTATACGTTTTATGATATTTTTGACTATGGCTTCTATCTTTTTTGTTTATTTTCATTCCAAAGTCCTAGACACTTTTGTTGTGTGATATTGTTGTTGGATTAGAAGGAAACAGCCGGGGAAAAAACCTGGATCAAAGGATTCATTACTTTTGTCCTTTTTTCGCTGTTTAATTTACAGTTGGTGAGTTATCATATACTCCCTCCGTCCCAAAATATAAGGCCCTTTAGCACATTTTTTTTGTCTCAAATTATAAGTCCCTTTCCAAATATCAAGATACATTTATTACTTTTTTTCCAAATTTATCCCTAATTAATACTTGTAATTTGTCTTGGTATGTGAAAAGCTAACATTAAATGCTTCTATACACAAAGGGTAGTTTAGTAATAGTCATACACAAATTGTACATATTAATTACACTACCAACTTTTCTTAATATTCGTAAAAATTGCAAAGGCGCCTTATATTATGGGACGAAGGGAGAGTATGATAACTCACCAACTGTAAATTAAACACACACACACACACACACGACAGTATTAGATTTTGTAAGAAAATATGACTCCTAATTAAGTACTTACAACATGAATTGCCGAGTGGGGCAAGGGGGCATGGAAAGGATCGCATCACTAGTAATACGCAAGAGAGTTGCTTCTTGATGTCTCAATTTCACCGTGCAGCTTATCATTCTCATCAATAAGACACCTCACTATGGTGGATGTTGATGTAATTGTTGTTTGTGTGTGCAACCGAAACAGTCTGGTTGTGTCTTGTACAGTTTATTTTTGGATAAGCAAAATTTTATTAATCCTTACAAGGTGTACTCGGAAAATTACAAGGGGGCCTCGTTAAAACCTCCAAGGGCCAAAACCCAGTGGGATAAAGACCGAAGGAGGAATTTTTTTATTAATCCGGAGTACAAGGTGTCTTGTACAGTTGATATGGTTTGATGCAGGGCAGGAGATATAATACTTACTATCATGTATGGCTCTTTACCAGGTTCTTTCAGTTGTTGGGCTTCTTCAAGACGAAGTTGATCCGATGGTCTCGGTTATGAAGGTTGAGAAGGCTCCATTGGAATCATATGCTGACATTGGTGGTTTAGATGCTCAGATACAGGAAATTAAAGAAGCAGTTGAACTTCCCCTGACGCATCCTGAACTATATGAAGACATTGGAATCAAACCTCCTAAGGGAGTCATTTTATATGGAGAACCCGGAACTGGGAAGACACTGCTTGCAAAGGTGTGCATTTTTTTTTTTGTTTCAGTGGGGGCTTGCATGTTTTAGCATTGCTTCTTTCACACACACACACACACACATCAAATATTTCATTCCTTGCCGTTGTTAGATATTATTTAGTTTTAGTTAACTCTGCAATTGAGTTAAAAGTTATGCATTTGGAAAATACAACCGACCAAACAAGGGATTTTTCTGCCTGTTAAATAATCAGTGGTGATATGTAGTACATAATCTTTATTAGAAGTTTACTTTGACCTGTGTGCAGTTATGATATATGCATTAATTGATGCATATCCAACCTTAACTCCTATCGTTTATGACTGCATTTGATTTGATGTATTGATGCATATCCAGTCTTGCCAATCAGTTTGATCTAAAGACAGTTTTTATTTGTTGCTTTTAGGCTGTAGCCAACTCCACATCAGCAACATTCTTACGTGTTGTTGGTAGTGAGTTGATACAAAAATACTTGGGAGATGGTCCAAAACTTGTGAGGGAACTTTTCCGCGTTGCCGACGATCTTTCCCCTTCTATTGTCTTCATTGATGAAATTGATGCTATTGGCACAAAGAGGTAAGTTGTAGAATATCAACTTTAGGAGCCACTGGGTTGTAAGAAATTCTGTTCACCTTTCTTGAATGTGGTTTTTGTTATGGGGAAAAGAAGGTGTGGGATTAGTAGAGAATATCTAAAGACCAAGTCTTATTTTTCCTTTTCTTGTATGCCATGTAGGTATGATGCTCACTCAGGTGGAGAGCGTGAAATTCAAAGGACCATGTTGGAGTTGTTGAACCAGTTAGATGGTTTTGATTCTAGAGGAGATGTGAAAGTTATTCTTGCAACCAACAGAATTGAAAGCCTTGATCCAGCTCTGCTGCGACCTGGTCGTATAGACAGGAAGATTGAATTTCCTCTCCCTGATATCAAAACAAGGAGACGCATTTTCCAGGTAGGGATGGCTACTTCATTAAAAAACACTGCAGATGCCTTTATCACTGATACTGATGTTTTATATGTATATATATGCTGCTTATTCGTATGACTAAAAGCTCTCATACTTCCGAAATTTAGATACACACATCAAGGATGACATTATCTGATGATGTCAACTTAGAAGAATTTGTGATGACTAAGGATGAATTTTCTGGAGCTGATATAAAAGCAATATGTACCGAAGCTGGTTTACTTGCTTTACGAGAGCGCCGAATGAAGGTTTGAAGTTACTTTCATTTTTTTGTACTATTATGGCAAAAACACCGATCCTGTGGAAATATTTTCTGGTATTCTGTTGCTATTTGAAATTATGAACATAGCGGTACTGACTTATGACTAGCTCCTTTTATGGCCTAAATTCATATATTAAGCTAAAATAACAAAATATAGCATAGGTTGGTCAGATATGTCTAGTTTAATAGATATAAAACATTCTTAGTTCAGGTCTTCCTTTAGTTCATTGGGAATTTTTTCTATTTTGTTTTGTACCTATCACTTTTTAGGTGTGTTGGCCTTTGTTTATTTTACCCCTTACTACCAAATAATTCATATGATTGTCTTGTTCTTCAGGTGACCCATCCCGACTTTAAGAAGGCAAAGGATAAAGTTATGTTTAAGAAGAAAGAAGGTGTGCCAGAAGGATTGTATATGTGAAATATCGTCCTCATTTACCAATGCCTCCTTTCATTTGATACCCGTTCTTTTTCCTGTTCTGTGAACGGATGTTTACACTTCTGCATTGTGAATTATGGTCTGTTCAGTTATGGGGGGCTATGTGATAATGGGATCATAATCTCAACTACAGTTCAATATATTCTTCCTTAATTTTATTAAAAAAATTGGAAAATTTTCCATAATCTTCATTATCAAAGAAGCCTTTCCTGCCAGCCAGTCATGGTCTAACCAATTGCCTTCTAAGATTATACAAAGGCAAATTCTCATAATAAAGGGTTTGTTGCGTTGCGTTGCCTAATGCTAAAGTTTCTTCTATTTAATCGGAGTTCTGTACTGTCACCAACACCCTTATCGTCTTGGTAAGTCTACAACTATTTTCTTTTGTTGAGAAAAAAGGGGATAACAGCCCAACAGAACCAACAACCGAGTTGTCTAATTCTGTAGCATATTTGCAAAAGTATACTAAATATGCATCGTTGGACTGAAACCGCTCAAGCAGATTCATTTTGGTCTGCTAGGATCTGTTTAAGGAAGGATCAAAGATAATTCGGGGATATGTTTTTTTCTTGTATTAGTTGCTTAATGCTTAATTTTTTAGATCAAGTCGTTTATTTTGGTCGCCGGAATAACAGGAAAATAACCAAGGACAATCAAAGTAGGCTTAAATGATTTATCAAAAGAAAATGTAGGCTTAAATGTTACCTGAAAAACATCCCAGAACAAAAAACTGTGTATTCCTTTTTATTGAGGAATAGGAAAAAATGTGTATTCCTATTTTTGGGATTGCAATCACTTATTTTTATGAGCTTAGAAGAAACGGCAAATAAATACCCCACACACTATCACTGTTTACACGAGTTTGGAGTTGGGGTCCTCGTATCGTTCAAATTGTCAATGCAATTAAAAGTGTGGGACATTGAAATCACATATATTGTACCACATCATTATTTTCAGGAAAAGTACATTGAAATCACTGTACCACATGAGTTAGATTTAGTGTTTTGTGAAAAATCATTTCATATTTTTAAAATTGTACATAGGTAAAGTTGTAATATATATATATATATATATATATATATATATATATATATATAAATCACTAAGTTTCAATAAATGTAATCAAATATTTATATACATATCTATAATTGTCATCTGGAAAAATACAAATTAAGTAATTATTATATTTTCATGAATACTATTATCCTTTATTTTTTGGCCAATTTAGACAAAATGGAAAATAAATGCAATACAATCAGCGGTGTGCGACCTATGCAATACTATCATGTGGTCATCTCGAGTTCAAATTCGGGAGCTAATGTCCTCATGTTGCTGAAATTATCAATGCAATCAGCAGTGTGCGACCTATTATCCTTTTGTTATCTCCACACTTGAGCACAAATGAACAAAGTTTAATTATATAATGTCAAACAACGAATAATTGGAATAGATTGATTCTATTAAAACAATTGAACCATTGCTGAGTATTTAACTCTTTCAATGAAAAACTATCTTACATTAGCCAACAAGAAGTTGTCAACATGGGAATCAACGATATTGAGTTGCTTATTCTTTCCTTGTCATATACAAAAATTTCCGCACATTATGGGAGACACAACTGGATAAATACATATAAATCATGAAGTAACAAATTTCAAAAAAAAAAATTTAAGTAACAAATTTCCAGCGTCAATTATTCAATCGGCCAGTAGTAGAATTCTGAGTCCTGAGTGCAGCATCTGTTGAGGACCTACCCCTTGATCTAACCCATAACACTATTCTTATTATTTGAATCAAACACACAACAAAAAGCAAGAAAGACCAAATACCAACCAAGATATAACCCAGATTACGAATCCTATAATAAATATGATTAGGACTAACCAACCCCAATGCCCACATGTACGTAAGCAGCATGCATGTGATTGCCACAATCACTAAAACTGTCAAAACCCACATTATAACCTTATTCCCAAGAGGGAACCCACTAATGAGAACCAACACCACACACAAAGATGCAAAGAAAGAAGCAGAGTTAAAAAAAATGAATTTTAGAAAATCTGGTGACCAAACATAACCCACAACTGCAGTTCCTGCTTCACAGAAACCAAAATCAGGGCAAGTGTAGCTAGCATTTGTTGTATCTGATTGCCAAACTCCACCTGGTGGGCTTATTACTGATTGAAAAGTCATTGTTGCAATCACAGTAGCTGCCACAATTAATTGTTCTCTTGTTTTTCTATCTAACCAGTTTCCTTGGTTTATAAGATATGTTGTGCAGAAGTTCTCAAAAATGTCCCATCTAGTGCGTTCAACTTCATGTTGTTCATTAGTTGTGGTTGGTTGTAGAGGATCATTGATTGGTGAAGTTTGTGTTTGTTCGATGTTTGATGAGGGTTGTTCTGCTCGGGGAGGGTTGTTGCTAGGCGAGGATGGTTGTGACAGTTGAGGATCGTTACTCGGTGAGGGTTGTGGAGGATTGCTGCTTGTGGAGGGTTGTTCTGGTTGCAGAGTATCATTGCTTGGTGAGGGCACAATATCTTGATGTGGAGTGGCTATGCTTTGTGAGGACATTGGTTGTAGTTCAATTAATAGTGGTGTTTGAGAAACTGGTTGTGGTGCAAAAACTGTACTTGCAGACCCTTGAGCTCCTTCTTCAATTAAATTGCGCTCAATTATAGTGGCAGTAGTATCCAAAGGTGTTAGACCAGCACTACTCAAATTGTTCATTGTCGTACTCAATTCAGATATTGAAAGCAAGTATCTAACAATCTGCAAAGTTATAGAAGCATGGTTACTATTATTCACTTTACTCTAGAAAGAACCAAATTGTGTCCTTTTTCTTATCCCTTTCATGTCAATTTAATTGAAAATTAACACGTCCACAAAACACATAACAAAAAATTATTACTATTGGAGATAAAAGGGAAACTTTTTCAGATTTTTTTTTTCTCTTTAAAGGTTCAAAAAATGGACAGATAAAAAGAAATCATATTTTCTGTCATTGTATTGTGTATTTGTTTGAAAGCTGGTACGTAATTATTATTATTTTTGCTGACGAAATAATACCTTAATTTGTTTGCTTTTGGCAGCTAAATGCAAAACAGTGTTACCCTCTTTGTCTTTGACTGATAGGAACTGAATGTCTCCTCTGACAGATTCAACAAACAATTTTAAGGCCTCCAAATGGTTATAGCGAACGCATAAGTGAAGAATGGAACCATCACCAGTCTCGTTGTTTATGTCCCTAATGGTTTCTGGGCTTGCACTTATCAACTCATTAATGGCTCCAATGCGTCCTCTCATTGCAGCAAAGTGGAGAGGAAGCATGTCATCTTTGTCTCTGATCAAGCAAGTTTGTGAATTTGTTAACAACAGAGCTTTTACGATTTCAGTGTGTCCATTTGCAGAAGCCAGGTGAAGAGGGCAACGTCCTTCTGAGTTAACTTCACTTGCTGAACTGGGATTTATGTGAAGTAGAATCTGACAGAATTCTAAATGTCCTAGTAAAGAGGCTATGTGTAATGGGGTTTCAGAGAAGGGATACAGTGAAAGTCTGTTCAGAATAAGAGGGTCCCTTTGGGTCAGTGATTTTAAGATACTTACATTTCCATTCAGTGATGCATCATAGAGTTCTCTTATTGCATCACCACCCTGTGGATTTGAATCTGCTAAAATCTCCATTTAAGGAGTATTGATTGGAAGCTAAACCAAATGATGTTGATGTTCTTATAATAGTAGTGTCTTACAAATTATTCTTCAACAGATATAAACTGATAGATATAAACATTAAGTTTGTAGAAAAGAAAGATAATAACAAGGTAACTTTGATGATACTTAAGGTCCCAGCCGGCAGGCTAACCATGAGCTTAATTTCATACACAGGACAATAATGTTTGAATGATTTTGAGCACATAATGACTAATATATTGATACCTTGACAACGAAGTGAATTCCATTGGCCTGAGAAAGAGTTTTTTTTATTTATTTCCATTTTGGTATATAGTAATGAAGTAATTGTTTAACATCACACTTCTCCTAGTTTCTTTAAAGCACCACACCTGGTATATGACAATTCAAGAATTCACATCATAACAACAGAGTCTTTGGATCACATAAATCAAGAACTGTTTCATTTTATATCGATAAGTAATTGCGACGAAGTTCACGGGCTACGGTAACACCCGGTAGGAGAATATTGATGGTAAAAGAGGTGAAAGATAATATGAATCTGAAGCCGCATAAGACAAAAAAACTGTAACACGCAAGCAGAAAGGGTTCTCCCCATTAGGTGTAGAATGGACAATTATTGTTAACTGATTTCTTATTCCTATATTAAAAAATCTCTTAAAACAGTGAAAGTTTTGGAAGACAAAAAGAGATAAATAAAACAAATGAGATACAATAATTTACATGTTAGCCGTGTTGATTAGCTTGCAATTGGAACTGCTAAAAAGTTCGTTCCCTTACACTACAAAACTTGGCATCTTTAGTATAGGTGCCAGAGAATCTAATCTGCAATGCACACAAGTCTACTATTAGTGATGGTTATATTTGTTAGGCAAAATTACTTTCGGGGTCCTTTAAGTTATTTAATTGTACCGGATTGGTTCTCTATGCTTTTTTTGTCCCACTAAAGTCATTTAAGTTACAGAAACGTTAACACCGTTATCCATTTTTCATTCTCCATTTCGAACAAGCCTATATGGCACTAACGTCAATGACGTGGCCGTAACAAAGGCCTACATGGCTTCCTAGGTGGCCGTTTTTTACTGTTCTTACGACTGCTTTTGCTCCACATCGACAAATTGGTGCGGAATCATCATGTCTGGCACTCGAACTAAAGGAATGCAAGTTTGTGCTGCCTGAATTTGACCCACTGGTTCGCTTAAAGGACCTAAGTGGGAAAAAAACATAAAGGACCAATCTAGTATAATTAAATAACTTGAAAGAACCCGAGAGTAATTTTGCCTATTTGTTATGTGCAATATCACGTATTTAGGACTTACTTGGAGAGCTAGTGGTAGCAGCTATACAATATAAAAAACACCTTTTGAATAGTCAGCCCTTGATTGTAACTGTCAATCATTTTCCTCCTGAACATCATCGGAAAAAATTGAAACACTTAGAAGCAGCCATATTTGATTCATAATATCTAAAAATGTTCAGTAAAAATTTTGTGCGTAGCAAGCAAAATGAGTACTCCTACAAAGGTGTGAAGAACAAAAAAATAGTGAACATCGATTTGATTTGATGGCAAGGGCAGTCGAAATGGTTTTCAAAAATAGCATATTTCTTTGATAAAGTAAACACTGGCGCTCCAATGGCTTATGGCACAAGAACACGGTAAGCAAAAACTTAAATCATCAAGACCCAGATTACAGAATAAACCATCCTTTTACTTCCACCAAAACTAACCAAATCCTGTTGAGTACTATTACTAAGATAAAGAAGTTACCTGACTGATGGTTTTCTGGATTACCAGGAGGCCTACTTATACTTGGTTTGCCGACATTTTGTTGGTTCATCGCCTGATTCTACACATAGAAATGGACCTAATTAACTCACATCATTGTGATCCTTTCTTTCTTTTTTTTTGAAAAAGAGAGATACTATGAAACTTTGCAAAAGTTTTCCTCCCAGTTAATTTTTTACACAATGTATAATGTAAAAGTTTTGATCTGTTTTTTTACGTGCCAAGTAAAACCGCACATTACTCCCACCAAATACCATCTCCAAAAGGGTATGAAAAGAATACTAATCGGAAACACCACTAGGGAACAAAATACCTGCATTGATTGAAACTGCATCTGGTGGGGACCAAGGTATTGTTGATAAGGATCATTGAAGTTTGGGATACGTGACTGATTTGGATCAGGCGTTCCAACCGAGGGGAGCATATTATTATCTGATTGATTTGCTGGTTGCATTCTAGATGAATCAGGTGTAGGAACATGTGGCAAGTTGAAAGGAGGCATGGCAAACCTTGGTCCCAAAGGAGCAGTTGCAGTTGATGTAGGTAAAGCCAAACCTGGTAACATATTGGGAAATGGCATAACTGGTCTGTTCATTCCCATATCCATACCCATACCCATTCCAATCCCCATTCCCATTGTTGGCATATACTGCTGGATTCCAGGAAACATCATAGGTACCATGCCACATCCCATGGACATCATCTGCATAAGTTGCACTCTCTGTTTCAGAAATGAAAGTATATGACTACGGAATGTGAATAACTTGCTAATTGCTACTCGCTTTTCATTTATAAACAACAAAAATATCTAGTTTCTTATGCTACTAAATATAAGCAAGTCAATGTTCTTTATAGTTAATTTAACCGAATTTTCCCTATTGATTGCTTACTTTTTTCCTTAAAACTTTTAATATGAGGAAGGCTGATGATCATAGGGGCAATTTAGGATTTTACCTCCACTTTTTTTTATAGATTTTATCACTTCCTTAAAGGGAGTGTTCAACCAACATTTGCTTATAAATGGAAACGGGTGGACTACATTAGACAGTACATGACCTTTTTGTATGGTTTAAAAATACAGAGAGAACATTTCTAATGCATATATAGACTTTGAGAAATGGTATAAATTCCTTCATCTAAACAACATAACTTCAAATACGACATTTGTGGCTTCTTCAACCTTTTGCAATTGACCGGCGTGAAGTTTCTTTCTAAAGAAAACTCATTTTAGGAATGCAACAGCTCGTTACATTGTCTTGCCATGCTTACGAGAACATCTTCTTTGAACAATAATTTATTAAATGAGCCGAGTTTAGCTTTATTCTCCTAAAAATATCATGAACACAGCACCAACTCAAGGTGGAAAAAAAGCTGAAGAAGATTTTCACCCATAAAAGAAGAATCTACCTGCACTTGTAGTTGTAGGGACTTCAAGTATTCAATTGCTTCATCCAGCATAGAAGCTTTGTCAGACTACGAATTCACAGTAGGATCAAAGATTAGAAACAAAAATTGGGAAAGAAGTAAAATCTAAAACCCTTCCCCTTGATATGCTTAAGAATTAAAGAACAGGGAAAATTAAAAAGTTAGTTTACCTTATTACAACGAGGTATAAGTTCTTGCAGAGCTCTCATTTTTTCATTAATCCGATCGCGACGCCTCTGCATTTAAATGCAAAGTAAAAAACTTTCAAATTTTGAGGAAAACAGCATAAGAGATGTGAAATCAAAAGAAATGTGTGTACAGACCCTCTCTGAGAGATTATGGACCTCAGCGGCACGACCTCTTTTTCCAGATGTTGCTCCACGAACATTCTTTTTGCCTTCCGCAGATTCAAAATCAACATCCTTTTACCGCAAGACAAATAGAAACAAGACTTTAGAAGAGGACAATAACAGCATTGAACAAATTGCAGGAAAACAGTAATAGTCTTATACTCTTGATCTGCCTCGAGCACGTTTCAAGGTTATGACTAGAATCTGTCATGAAAACAAAGGAAACTTTTTGGATAAAGAATAGATGGGGGCTAGATTAATTTAGAACTTTGGATTAGTTGGTTGGGTAAAGGACGTATGATATTGTGAATGAAAGAGAGATCTTTTGTGAAGGGAACACCCGGAGAGAGAGTGTAAAAGAGAGTGTTGTCAGCACTTCTCTTCTCCATATTCTTTCAGTTCTGATTAGTACACTTTCTATTCTTTTGATTCATTCTTCCTTTCTTACATTTTATTATATCTCTGGTTCCAAACAAATTGGTGTGATCCGCAATCGTGTTGGGGAAATATATGAAGAATTCTGTGGAATTCTTGAAGGAGAACCACAATTACGAGTTATGTTACCACTTACCATAATATGCTACCTAGATGAAATCCAGAGCTACTTGAGCATTTAAGTTGTAAAGCAACAATCGACAAGAGCCTCATGTCAGCTCCACTTATGCCAAATATATTGAATCACTCGTTTTTTATTAAAGTATTATGTATTTATTGATTAACATTATTTAACTAATTCCCGCTTTCAACCCTTTAGCCAAGATTGTAATGTCCAAGTTGATTTCAAGCTGCAGCTTATATGATCAATCATAACAATTGTCCAAAATCTACCTGCATCATTCACAATAATAAGTAAATCTAACCTCTAAACCTGCACTCTTTTTACTACATTGGGAAGCATCATTGCCTATGTCACGGATTTCTACCCAATTCCTGCCCACTAGAACTCCACAACTAAGCCTACTTATTGGCTACCTGATGCCTGATATGTATACATGCTCATTTGTTATATTTTGGATTACTCTAATCAAACTTATCTTGTCCTACCGGAAAATCATTCATACAAAGGTTCGGACATTTCTATCCAGTCAAACTATAAACTTATTCTATCGAGTCATATAAGTGTGTCAAAATGCCTAGCCAACACAAACCAAGTATAACAATGCCGTTTCTAAATATCTAATTTTCATATTTGCATTACTTTTCTTTCCATTTAACAGAATATGCAATTCAGAAAACTTTAGACCATAACATTAACAGGTAGCTCACATTCAGCATTATGGTAACTTAATTACTTTGTGTATTTCGAGAACCATGATTATGAAGGTTTCACAATGATCATGCGATCGCATAGTCACCCAAACCTCATCAAAGCCATAGATCTAAGCCAAGATCAATTCCTATCTGATTCAAGCCTACCAGAACATTCCCTCTAGTAAATTAAATCTTTGACAACAGCCTGTCCATACATACACCTATCCTTAACACTTTAAGCCATATGCCCGAGTGGTAAAGTCTCAGGTGAGATGATACTGAGTTTTTGGTTGATTATCTAATTTTTTGGTTGATAGGTGAGATGATACTGAGTTAACAGTAAATGCACATTTTTGTACTATTTTTAAATTGATGCTTCAACTTCCTGAGGTATGAGCTAGGAAAGAAAGCCATGGATTCCTTTTCTCTTTTCTTACCTCAAATATGTTTGTTTATACAACCACTTCTACTCAAATCGCAACACAAAGCTAAGTAAACAATTTTTAAAGCCTTTATTACTTTATTACATAATAACATAAGGCAACAAAATAGCAGCATATGTTATCAAATGGTGGTATTACACAGGGAGTTGGTGCCACAAATGAATTTGTATCTATCTAGCTCATGAATTGTTTTCCCCTCATCTTATCTTATTATCGAGGACTGAGGAGAGATACCTTTCTCTAACATTCTCTCTATATTTCTCACTTAATTTATTGTCTCCATCTTAAATTTCTGTTTTCTCTTATTTTACCCTTACTTTTCACTCCCATGTTTTTTTCTCTTAAAAGAACCTAAAATCACTAAGGTGCGTTTGGAAGTTTGGAGGTGAGGGCATGAGTGTTAACTTTTTAGTGATGGGAGAAAAATTATCCTCCAAGCCTTCCTAAATTTCTCTCCTAATTTATTTTTTGAGCTCCTCCACAATCCTCTAAATTTGGGAGATTCTGAAAGGTTAAAAAACCAAACTAAGAGAGGGGTTTATCGTGTTTAAGGGATAATTTTTCTTCTTATGACTAAAGAATTAACATTATTAGACACAGGCCCTTCCCCTCCCCTTTCAATCACACCTTATATAGACACTACTAAAATCACTCGATCCAACCCCTTTTAATATTCCCAAATCTCACATGAACAAAAGTTCCAAATTTCTCACCACACACGTGGCGTAGCCATACAAAAGCCGCGACCAGTATAGTTGCTTTAGTGAAAGGGACGGCAGCAAAAAGCACAGCCACAAGCACAAGATTCCGAAGGTTAATAGTTCAATGCAACGGAGTGGGGGTGGGCTCACGTAAACCCACGTCACTCACCCCGCGCACGATAGACGCCAGACACAAACGCATTGGAAATGTGTATGTTCGTAACTGTGAATGTGACGTAACAGAGAAATAAACAACGCGCTGAGTTAACTCACTCACCTCGCTCTGATACTCCCAGTCCTCCACTTCCCTTCCCTTCCGCTTCCGGTCCTGCTCCGCCACCTTACGAATCAGTTCATCGCTACTACTCGAACAACCCGGTTCATCAATCGCGGCCGGAGGCGCAGCAGGCGTGTCACACGAATCCACCACCGTGGCTTCTTTTGCCACAGTTCTAGATATCGACGACGGTCCTGGCTCAGTCCTTACACTGTGCCTAGAGAAGTACGCGAAGTTCGACGTCACTTGTTCAGTCCTCCTCGGCGGCGGAATCGGAGGTCGAGAAGGAGCCACCGACATCCGCGGATTCCGAAGCTCCGTAAGTTGAGACGTTCTTGGAGGAGTTTGCATGGCACTGTTGTTGTTAACCGTCGACGGCGGGTTGAGGAAATCGGCGGAAAAGTTCTGATCTAAGTGAGGATCATCATCGTCGATTGGATAGTGAAGCCACGAAGCCATTTCACCTTCTTGCAAAAAAAGATATGGATTGTAGTTTTCTACTTCCGGCCTCACCGAAGAAGTACCGGCGGTAGTTGCACCGTCGGAGTTTCTCGCCTCCGGCGGTTTTCTCAAGTTTCGTTGGTTCTGGCTCTGCATCACGACCGGGCCATTTTGCCATAACAGTTCCATGATCTCGTCGTCTGCACTGTTTCAATTTTTATAAACAGAAAATTAATTAATCAATTAGTTAATAAATTATGGAAGAGAAAAAAAAAGATTGGAAAATTGTAACGAGAGAAGTTACATGGAGGGTTTCTTGTGGTTAGGTATTGGATAATCTTGATCGTCCATTTAAGTTTCAAAATCTGGAACGCAGTAGTTCATTTCGCGAAGAAGGGTAATTAGGTCATGGAAGGTAGTTATAGGTAGTTGAGCATGAGATTGAGATTGAGATTGTTGAAATGGAAATAGAAAATGATTGTATGTTGTGTTGTGTTGTGGGAGTGGATATGAATGGAGGAAGATTTTTTTGTGTAGCAGAAGAGAACATGTGGCGTGTTGGCTTGTAGCTGGTATTTCTTTCTCTTCTTCTTCTTCTTCTTCTTCTTCTTCTTTGTTTTGGCGTTGAAAAGAAGGGTGAAGTCACAGACACTTACCCAGAGATAAGATGTCTCTCTCCGAATAATGTGAAGCTAAAGGACAAAAGAAATTTTTGACGGTTTGTTTGCAATCAATTTATTTCTTCTCCTTCTTTATTTCTTTTTCATAATTTTTGCTCCTTTTAAATTTAACAAATTATTTCTATTTCCCTTCTTTATCATCAATTTTGTGTTTGATAATATTATTTTTTTGACAAAAATCTTGTGTTTGATAATATTAATAATAATAGAAATAGATAATTTTTGGTCAAAAAAAAGAAATAGATAATTTAATGTTATGGATATTTCATGTACATCTATTTTTCTAATCCGTTTTAGAGGGGATTTTGCAAAGGGAAGAGAGATGAGAGCTTGAAAAAGATTTGTTTATATTTTAATATGTATTTGAGATTTTAAAAAATTAGAAAAATAAATTGATAGATATCAATACAACATTTTTAATTATATATGATTTATGTTTAGAGACATTTTATAGCTTCGTCAATTTAAACAAAATTTTGTCTTCCCTTTCCAAAAGCCCCTCCCAAACATACTACTATACTTTCTAGGATACCCACCAAGAAATATAACTTGAACACGTTGTTATTGATCTTAATTTCACAAGTTAATGACACATTATGTCATGTTATTACACCTTAACATGCTTGTAAGTTACAACCTTTTAAGTCATATAAATAGGTCTTACTCTTATAGGACATTGTAAACCTTGCCTCTTAGATAAATTGAAAGACTGACATCTATATTTCTCCTTTTATTTTATTTTCCTATACTTTATAAGATTTTGCTCTATTTTTTATTTATTACACCTGCCATCCACAAGAGACTCTATCATGAGTGTTGTGTTATACAACTTGGAGTTATAGTGCAGGAATTTTTTCTGCACAAATTGAAGAAAGAAAGACTCTGTTAAAATTTTTTGATGTGAAAAACATTAAAAAGAAAAAAAATTAATTTTATTAAAAATGATAAAAAAAATAAAGGAGATATAAGAGAGTCCAGAAGGGGATTAGACCAAAATCTTTGACAAGAAAAGAAATTAAAAACAAAATAATAATAATAATAGGGAACCCTAACTTTTTACTGTGAAAGATCTCTAAACAACTCATTCAAGAGACAAATTAAAAGGAAAATTAAAGGATTAATTTACATAGTCAGATCAAAAAGAGACATGGACAAAATTTGCCATAGAACAAGTGTATAGACCACAATTTTTTGGACAAATTTCTTTTTTTCCCCAAAATTTATTCTTTTGGGTCTTGGACACAACTAGTTCAATACCTTTCTGCACAATTTTTCTTGAGTATCAATAGCCAAAGGATTATTAACATCATCATCTAACACATCACTCCAAAGTTTTTCTAATATTCTCATGTCAGATGCCACCTATGGATTAGATGTAGCATGGGACCCGATAGATGGAGATTGAGTGGAGGAAAAGTTCATAGAATCACTCCAAACACGACTAGCAATATACAAAAATATTTCATCTTCTTCTTCTTACTATATATATTTGGGTTAGTCTACCGTGGTGCTTCTGTGGAGGGAGTATCTTATTTATCGTATACTTTATTTTCAAATAATTCTCAAGCATTCCTTCTCAAACACTAATCATCCAATTCCCAAAAAGTAACAATAATTAATCTAATCTAGTGATTTATCTGTTTGTGTTTAATTTAATACGAATGTTTGGGATAGATGAGAATAGACTCTTGAGCGTGCGCCATGAGGGTACGAACTACGAACTGTTACGCAGATCTCGCATAGTATTTTTTTTTCATGTTATTGTTGCCGACTATTCACTGACTTTGCGGGTGACTAATCTATGTCGAAGAATTTGACTGATCACGTATATACCTGGCTTTACTGGTCCGTATGATACTCCTCTCCCAACAGAGTTTTTGCTATACCCAAAATTCGAACTCAAGACTTGATCCCACCCCAATTTTATTTTTATTAAACCCACGATATAGTTATTGTAATTTTATTTTTATTAAACCCACCATATAGTTATTAGTACAGTGTTTATGTCTGTTAAGTTTCTTTATTCACTTCTTGCAGGTGTGTTATAATGGAAAATTTGCAGAAGCTTGAGATTATGTGAGTTTTTCTTACTCTAACAATAAAATAAATTTAAATTACTAGTTAATGCTACCAAAAGAAATACAACCAAAACACGTCGAAGGTTGTGCCTTGATTTGTTGATGATCATGTTATATGCACATGACCTGTCCAGAGAGTGGGCCTGTACTAGATAACGGTCAAGGGTTCTGGACGGTGGTGAGTAGTGGAAAAAAAGGTTTATTTTTTTTGGAAAAAAAAAAGGTTCATGGTGGAGTGATTCCCAAACATGTTTTTATTGAACTTGCATATGACGTCAAAACTATAGCTCTGTTTTTATTGCACAGTTTATCTGTTTGAAAAACAGAAAAATTTCGATATTTTTGGGATCAATTGAATTTTCCCATGCCTCGGTTCCTCATGTATTGCAGGTTCTTCCGTTTTGTCCTTGGAAAGTTCTACCACATCAGTTACGCACTACCACAAAACTTTACTACAGAACCAACAGGGGTCTCAAGAATTCCTGCTTTTGTCAACTTTATTCCTCTTCATGTGATTAGTGGAGATTCTCTTCAATAGTTCTAGTTAAGCGCAGGTTTTTTGGTGCAACGTACCAACATAATGCGTCAACTTTATTATTCTTTGTGTGATTTATATGTTTCAGTTAAACAGACATGGGAGATATTTGACTAAAAAAGTAGCCATCGTACAACTGCAAGCCTCGGTTTGCTTTTGCGGTGGGCAATTGTTGACGATGTTAGCTTTGGAACTACTAGTTGTATGATTGCAAGATGGTTGAAGTGAAAGCAAAGATGACTTCTTAATGTCAATTACTTGGATCTGATTTCTCTGCAGTCGAAATTGTGTGCAGCCACATAGCCAGTCAATAAGCCTGGTACTGTCTAATTTTGATCGGACAATCCATATTTCAACTTCGAATTTTGTATTAAGCAAAAATCAAAAAATATTCTTGAAATCTGGAATGTTTGATTTGGTCGAACGCCCTCGAGCTTACTAACCACGTGACCGCGAGCACTTTCAAGTACACTTAGTCTAAATTCCAATTAAATTTGTAGGTCATCACCCATCTACTTAAAAGAATATTAATCACATTATTCAAACGGTTAGTATCACTTATAACAAATTTGTTTTTTGCATGTTCATTTGGGCTCTTCGGGCCGGGGAGCCTGCAACACCCTTGTTTGGGAAGGGAAATGGACAATTTGGCAGCTGTCTTGTACAAAGGGACTGATTTACTTTTTGATAGGCAGTCAGCTATGAGTACACCTATTGGTCGAGCTAGCACTGTTGCTAGGCCAGTCCAGATGTTGCGCAAGATATAGCTTGATGAAAGCCTTCAATGGGGCCTTTAATGAAGAAACCGACTCCCACATCTATTAAGTACACCCAGTGGCGGATCTAGGAGGTGAGATCAGGGGTTCAAAATGGTTCAAAATTTTTAAAAGCGTATAATTGAGTGCAAATTTAAAATTTAATGGGTTCAAAAAAATATATATAAGGTTTCAACAGATTTTTTCGGGGGTTCAAGTGAATCCCCTCAGATTATCACATATTTCAAATATTCCTAAAAATTTATCTTTAACACCATCAAATTATAACCTTTAATATAGTTTACAGTGTTAAGAAATCTTTACCCTCTTCCATATACAAGTTTTTTTTTTAACCAAAGGAAAAAGAGTTTATTAAAAAAGGGAAAACAAAGACAAAAAAGATGCCAAGGGGGGACTAGACCAAAACTCAAGGCAAACGAAAAATGAAAAAAAACAAGAAAACAAACAAATAAAAAAACAAAAACTAAAGAATTATTGTATCCAGATCAAAAGGTGTCAGAGACCGAATTTGCATTTGAACGAGTATTGTATCCAACGACCAATTTCTTTTTTTGCCTCAATTTCTTCTTTTGAGTCTTGGACACAACCGGTTCAAAATAAGCATTCCGCACAGCTGATCCATGGGAATCAGAAGCCACAGGATAACCAACATCGTCTGACGACTCACCCCAAAGCTTTCTTAAAATTTTCATGTCAGCTTCAACTGCTGGATTCGACGTAGCAACGGATTCTGAGGCAGCAAGCACAGCCTCATCACCTGAGACATCCCCCCAATTCTTCCCTAAAATTCTCATGTCAGTTGCCTCCAGTGTTAGAAATAGCATCAGATGAGGCATTTAGCAGATCAAGCCGAGTCGTGGGAGATTTGGTGGAGGAAGAATGTACCTCCTGCAAAGAGTTAGTTGATGAAGAAGGGACCACCAACACCCCTAAAGTGGGGGAATTCACAAGAGAACTATGAGCAAAAGTAGATTTCTCAGGAAAGTGAGCCGACAAAATCGAAGAATCCTTTTGCGTAGCATTACGTTCAGGAGGGAATTTTTTTGCCACACCAAGAAGAGGGTTTAGGCTCCCAGCCATCTCTTCAGGTGAAATAACAATGTTATTAAGACCCTTAAAGCGATTGGGATCATTCTTCTCCTCAACCAAAACCACACTAGTATCTTGCATTTTGGATAGGCCAACGTCCAATATATTCACAAGCACAACATTTTTCTGTGACAATTGACTTTCCTTTATCATTTTTTGGCACATACTGAATATTAGGTTTAATAGGGGCATGTTTCACCTTTTGAGGTTGCACCTGATTTCTGAGTCATCTCTCCATCTTGGGAAAACTTACAATTTTGGGGAGAATGACCAATACACTCACAAGAGTTGCAAAACAAAGGTACACGCTCGTATTCCACTCTGATGAGAAAAGCGTATCCCTCTCTTTCTACTAACAATTGATCATGCAGCTTATTAGATAAATCAACATCAATAAGAACTCTAGCAAAGTGACCAAAACTCCTCTGCATGGTGGCTTCATCCAATGCAATAGGAACTCCTAAGCTACCACTAATCTCGAACAAAATTTTTGGCCTCCAATATTCACGGGAAAGACCATGAAGTCTAACCCAACACTGAGCATTCGTTTGTTTTGCAAAAAGAGGGTCAAAATCAGGCTTCCAAGCAAACAGACGCAGAGCCCTTAGATTTAAATTACAAGCACCAAGCGACCAAACTCGTCTAAAATCATCCTTGGAGACAAAAGAGAATTCAAAGAATCCCTTACCAAGAGAAACCAAGGACCAATTAGAAGAAATATTCCACATATTAGAAATTTTCTCCTTCAATTCCTTAATCAGATACGACTTATCCCCTTTCGACAAAATAATTCTCCCATATAAAATGTTGACGCATTCAGCAATACTAGCTTGATATTTATCTTCAAAAATTTTAATAGCAAAAACATCCATTTTTATACAAGGTTTTGGTAACTATCTAATGTGATCAAAATCTGCAAAAAATTGTTTATATTTATAAGTAGAGGCTTGATGGTTACCTGTCAACACATCAGAAAAAGCTTTCCTTTTAACCCCATTCGCAGCAGAGGGACGAACTACTTTTGAAGAGGGGGCCAAAATTGTAGACTGTTGACAACCTGTCGGACCCACTAGCTGTGTAGCCTCTTCAACCATTGGATCATATGGTTTGATGATTTGAAAAGGAGAAAACCGATCATACGATTGAACGAAGAAGGAGACAGCTATCAGGAGGAGACCAAATGTCCCAAATCAAAGATGAACAAAGGCAAATACTATGATGGTACGAAGGAGCACAAGCCTAGGTGAGCATGACGGCGCCTAGGTTCAAGAAAACCCTATGGCCAAAATCATAATATTAAAATTTGAAGTTTGTCTCCTCAGTAATCAAGGACACAATTGTACGAGCCTATAGAATAGATCTCTTCCATATACAAGTTAATTACGATATGTGTGTATTTAATTTATGTACATATACACCGTGTATAAGCTTTTACAACTACAACTAATAACAATTCATTGACTGATTGACATATAAAGTGGTAAACAATTGACTAACTTTTTTTTAATGACGCGTGGATCGATTTATAATTTGTAGATAGTGCCCGCCATCTGTAATAAGCTAATTTATCTATTATCTACTAATTTATCGAACAGAAGTTTAAACCCACCGCTATGTCAAACAAGTGGATCTCAACTCATTTATAATTATGATTTTTTGTTTTGGTGAGAAAAAGGGGTTAAAACCCACCACCAAAATTAGCAAAGGACTACACAGCCAAAAAACCCTCTCTCTCATATTTATAATTACGAATAAAAACATATTCACTATAATAATGATATTAAAAAGAAAATAGAATATCCCCAAAGTGTGATATTTGCATATATTGGGTAAACTAAAATAAATTCAATATTTATTGACTCAAATATATGAAGAAATATTGATGATCTCTCTTGTCTTAATAATGTAAAATGTGAAACTTCAAGATATGAAAAGATATAAAATATATCTTTTCGTACATATCCTCTTACTATAATTTTTTTTTGGTATTTCCTCTTAATATATTTTTTGTTATACAAAAATACTGTTTTTTTATCTGAGTTAAATAATCTTGTTGATGATGGAAGATAGCTTAGCAAAGGTCAAAGGCTTCTCTAGGTAGTCATCTAATCCAGCTTCCATAAATTCTTTATGTGCTTCCATAGAGCGTGCTGATACACCAGCAATCATGCTATGAATCCCCATCAATCGAAGTTTCTTAGTTACCTGATATACAAATATATATTCAGAATTAAAGAACTTCTCATTATAATAAAATCTAGTTTAGGTAATAGGTTCCTACATAATATTAATTTATCATAATTATCATTTTTTATTATTTATTTCACTATAAAAACGAGGTTATATATGTACAAAAAAAACAGTAAGGTTATGAAATACTACTATATAGTTACCTCAATGCCATTCATAATGGGCAAGTCCATATCCATGAGAATTAGGTCAAAACTTTGTCCCGAGTTGTGAATGTCTATGGCTTCTTTGCCACTTTTCACAACTTGATATTTCACCCCAACTTTGCTCAGCATCTTTTGGTGAACCATTCGGGCTACTATGTCGTCATCAACTACAAGTGCTCTTAACTGGCGAGATTCCATGACTTTCAGTTGTTCCTCCTTAACAATGCAACTTTTTTTTCCTTGTCCTTTCCTCTCCTGAAATAAAAAATGTTAATACTAAATGTGCATGTGGAACTCAAATCCCTTGTCGTTCGAAAAATCTTACAATCACACCGTCACCCAAGTTTTATTTGGATGAAGATATTGTGAATGAAGATCAACTATTGGCTCAAATTTAAACTCTAATAAATCAACATTAGACCATTTAACTTGAATTATAACGAGTTATAGTATATGTGTTGTTTATCAAAAAAAAAATAGTACTTCTTGTATTCCTAGCTAATAAATTTCTTTACATAAAAAAAAACCACACAACTTGAAAACGAATCATTAATTTGACGAAGACGGACGACCCACAATAGAAATCCATGATTGCATCAATTTGCAATTAATTTGTGTGTGGGAAAGATAATGTTAACAATGTTATATATTACTAACCTGAATAGATAATAACTCTTTATTCAACAACCAATATGGGGAAAGATCGATGGATAAATGACGTTGAAATCTCAATATCAATTTAATAAGACAAAGAGTGAGGAACTAATATTAAAAAATGAAGAGAGGTGATTAAATGGTGGAGATTTATCAATTGACAGTGTTTGGTGAAAAAACCACCGGAGAGAATCTCTTATATACTTCTCTCATGTGGTTCAGAAAGCCAAGAGAAGAGAAGAGACTTAAAAAAAAGGCATGATAAGCATCAGTATTGGATTCTAAGAAGTATCTCAAGGGATTGTGTTTAAAATCTAAATAACAATACTTGTATTCTTTTTCCTAAAATGGGTTTGATTCTCTACGTGAATAAACTTTTAGGACATCTTTCCTATTTTGAGCAAAACAAGCACACAGTATATTTAAAAAAAAAAAATTGGCCGTTCCATTTTATTCCCTTAAATCAATCCACCAATTTATTTTATTTTATAAAGTGACAGTTTTTTAATCACAGAAATCTCTATCATATTCACACACAAAAAATCTCGATCTCTTTTCATTTCTTTAGCATGAAAAACAATTTTTTTTGACCAAAGCATGAAAAACAATTAAATCATAGCTTTTTTTAAAACTTTACTCTTCTTCCCAGTCCATCCAATTGAGTTTATATATCGTACAATAATGGAAGAAGATCAAGAACACACACATTTTCATTCCATTTTTCCCTATATATATTAAGAAAAGATTTGTATACTTGTGTTAATAATCTCGGGTATATATTGTTGCGTTAAAAACACACTTAGAGCAAGTGTACTCTTTCGCAGAAGTAATATAAAAGATATCGTCTCTACAGGGATTAATTAACAAGTACTAAACTAGTCTAGATTTTTTATTGTTTAGACGAACAAGTAATTGAGTGTTATTATAGAAACTAAAATAGAAAGAAATAAGTAACAAGAATTAAAAATGCAAGATATAATCCATGGAGAGAGGTCTAGGGTCGCGGTTTCACTTGCAAGCTTCGATTCCCCTATGTCTAATTCTACCTGAATTCCCTTATTTTATTCAATTACCAATCCCTTTACTAAAGCTACTAATCCGTTTGGTCATTCACAATTAATATTTTTTTCCCTAAATTAACCCTAGTTTGGTCATGCTAGAATTTAAATTCAAGAAAAGCATATATAAAGTACAAAAAGGTTGAATGATTGGAAGACTAAATTAAAGTTTGGTCGACATTCATTAATTATAGCCTCAATTATCCTATAGGTCCACCAACTAATTGCAGTACGGTCGCTGATCAACTAATTGATTATGAACATGCAAAGGGTTGTCAATCCTAATTATGTGATTTAAACAATAGGATAATATTAATTGAAATAAAAACTAGGAATTCAAAGTATAAATTAAAGTGTCTAAACTTCCAAGATCCACCTAAGACCCTAGAAGATGATTTAGTTATCCATAGTTCAAGAGCAACGAAATAAAATAAGGAGTCATAAATTACAAAGATTAAAAAAAACCCGGAATATAGAGAAAATTCTGATCCTTGATATTTAGTCTTCTTTTTCTGCTCCAAAGCTCTCTCAAGTACCCCAAAACCTTCTTTTTCTCCTCTCCTTGCCGTCCGTGTGCGTACTGGTTGTGTCAAAATTATTCAGTGAATGTGCGGCTGTGTGCCGTACACGGCTTCCTTCATTGATGATGCCTTTTTTCCTTTTATAATAACTAGATTTTGCACCCGTGCATGCACGGGTAAAGTAGATTTAAAATCAACTTAAAATCATGTTTATTATATATATATATATATATATAATATATATATATATATATATATATATATATATAATATATATATATATATATATATATATATATATATATATATATATATATATAATAACCTCATTATGTTGACAATGATCACTTTTTTGTTTCGTTACATTCCAATGGTTAAAGTTTTAGTAATTTCATTTGGTTCTATTTACATGATTTTATGTATTGAGTGTAAAAGAAAGTTATACAACATACTTGCATTGTAATTATTTTCATATTGGTTGACATATATTATCAAAAAATCAACAAAATAAAAAATGGACAATATATAAACATGATTTTAAGTTGATTTTAAATCTACTTTACCCGTGCATTCATGGGTTAAGTAGATTTATCATATATGTAAAATCATATATATATATATATATATATATAAATAATATAATTAAGTATACTTTACTTTATTGATTTGTTAAAAACATATGTCTACCAATATGAAAGTCATCATAGTGGGAATCGTAAAAATATCACAACCAACTAATGAAGAATGTAAATACTAAGAAACAAATTTACATAAAAAAAATTTAACATTAACATTAAAACTACTAGCTTCACCACCCGTGCTACGCACGGGCTGTTTTATTTTGTTAATTACATAGTTGGTTGAAATATATGTGTATCACTGACTTTAGGACGTTTTGTTAGCTAGATTGGTTTGTGTTGTATCTACCCTCAGTTAGGTAGGTTGGAAATAAATTCGTAAAAGCCCATAATAAGATATTCTTTATATGGGTCGAGTCTTTTTCGGATTTGTATAACAACGGAAAGCCCAACAGCAACAATAGACCACGATGGACATGTAGTAGTAATATTACAAAGGAAAAAAATTACAAATTGAGGAAATAAAGAAGATAGATAAGCATCCAAAAGTTGGGCAAATAATTCGTATCTTTGGGATGAAAAGCGTGGCCACGTTGTTGCTAGTCACATGGGAGTACACATTTAACAAACCAGGTGGTAGAAATGTAACATTTTTGCTGTACAAATGGCAATCATGCGCATCCTAACATTTTCTTACCATATTTTAAATCCATGGAAATTTATTTCCTAAGCTGTGACTACACTATATATAGAGAAGCGTAGGTAACCGAAATGTTTAGAGAAAAAAAGTCATAGAAAATTAAGAGTATTTTAAATCCATGGAAATTTATTTCCTAAGCTGTGACGACACATTTGTTCTAACCACAGCTATACATATATGTGGTTAGTGACATCTAACTATTGTGGTATGAATCTGTGGTTAATGGACAAATCACCAATAAAATAGAAGCAACGCGGTGGCACTCCAAGATAGGAAGTGGAAAGAATATGATGTGAGGTTCTTTCGTAAATATGACCGAAGTTCATTGAATAAAAAGTAAATTATAACACCACAAAGCACTTTATGTATTTTGTCATGATTTTTTTAACCAAACCAGTTATCGAGGAACAAATTTTTGTGTATTTGAACAATTAACAGTTTATGACAAATTGGGTTGAAAAATTAGTATCTTAACATTAACATATGTTAATTGAAATTTTTTGAAAATGTGTATTTGAACATTTAGCACTTTACAACTTTGTGTATTTGAACAATTAACATATTTAAACATCTTAATTAACATTTTCAAAATTGTAAAGTACTCCTTAAAAGTATATAAAAACAAAAATATATAAATTACTCCCTAAAATATACTGCTAATTAGTATCGCACTTTACGTAGTATGATACGAATTTTTTTCACCAAACCGGTTATTGAGGAATAAACTTTGTGTATTTGACCATTAATTTTTTTTCAGAAACACAAAGTACACCAAAACACATTATCTAGCATCTCACTTTACATATCTTGTAATGAAATTAAATCTCTTTTTCACCTAACCGATTATTGAGAAATGAAGTTCGCGTATTTAAATCACCAATAAAATACGAATTAAAATAAGAGTATCTTTATAATAAGAGTATTTAAATCACTTTACCTATCTAGTGGCCACTTTACAATATTAATGAGTTTTTTTAACAAAAAAACTCATTAATATTGTGAGAAGGTGATTATTAATCAGGGATAGTTTAGAAAATCTATTTATTTTTTCCATGAGTTCAAGAAAATTAAATGCATAAAACTACTATTCTTAATATGCGTAAAGGTAATATTTTTTTTATAAGCAAAAAATTATATTAAAGGGGGGTGCAAACGGACACCCAACCGTTACAAATACAAGGGGCCTCATTAAAACCTCATTGGGGCAAAACCCCATGGGAAAAAGACCCAAAGAGGAAAGAGTACCCCAGGAAGAATGAGACAAAATAAAGGTACATCAATACATCTACAGGGTTAAATAAAAACCACCATTAAAATAAAAGCACCTATACAAAGTTGAAAGAAAATGTTGAGGAGTTCTATTGTAAATGAGACCGAAGTTCCCACGAAAAAAAGTTCAATTATAACTATAAACTAAATAATAATATTATAAAATTAAAAATAAACTTTAACAAAGACATTGGAATTAAAAAACCACAAGTAATAAGAAGAAGAAAAAATATAAATTTTTTTAATAATGTTATCTACGTTTATCAGAAATATAAAAACTTAACCCATAATTAAAAAAATAATACAACACAAATAGAAAGTGAAACATGTACGTAGGTATTATGAAGAATCTGATTTAAAACTAAACACCAATTTAAGTATGCTTCTAATACTCGTTGGTGCGAAATTATCAAAATAAAGAAGAAAACACCGATTTGGACATGTAAATTTTTTCTAGACCCTAAAGTACCGCAAAACACTATTTAGCATCACACTTTACGTATTTTGTCACGATTTTTTTTTTGTTTTTTCATCAAATAGGTTATTGAGGAACGAACTTCGCGTATTTGAACCTCTAAAATTTTTTAGTACCCCAAAATACACTACACTGTCAGCATCGCACTTAACGTATTTTATCACGAACTTATTATAATTTTTTACCAAACCAGTTATTAGGAAGAAACTTCTGGCGTTTGAGGAGTTAAATTTTTTTATGAATCCTAAAGTACCCCAAAACATAATGCTTAACATTTCACTTTACGCATTTTGGAACAAAATAATTTTTTTCACCATCAAGTACAGTAAAACACGTTTAGCATCTCACTTTACGTATTTTGTCACAAACTTATTATTATTTTTTACCAATCCAGTTATTTAAGAAGAAACTTCTAGTATTTGAAGAGTTAAATTTTTTTATGAATCCTAAAGTACCCCAAAACATACTGCTAAACATTTCACTTTACGCATTTTGGTACAAAATAATTTTTTTTCACCATCAAGTAGACTAAAGCACACTATTTAGCATCTCACTTTAGTGTTTGAAGAGTTAAATTTTTTTATGAATCCTTAAGTACCCCAAAACATACTGCTTAACATTTCACTTTAGGCATTTTTGTACAAAATAATTTTTTTCACTATAAAGTACACCAAAACACACTATTTAGCATCTAATTACATATTTTGTAATGAAATTAAATATTTTTTTCCACCAAATGGATCATTGAATAACAAAATTTGCATATTTAAACATCTAAATTTTTTCAAGACTATAATGTACCCCTTAAAGTATAAAAAAGAAAAAATTCAAAACCTTAAAATATAAAAGAAAAAAAAAACAAAACAAAAACCAACATCGGTTGGTCGGAGTGGTAAACAGACTCAGATCCCCCCTCCAAGGTCTCAGATTCGAACCTTGGGTGTGGCAAAAACTCTGTAATTAAAAAAACAAAACAAAAAAACAAAAAAAAATGGAACAAAAAAACCCAAACCAAAAGAGGAAGAAGAGAAACAAAGTGAAGAAAAAAATCCCAATTAGGTAGCTTAGTTGGCGAGCTAAGGGATACCGAAGGAGTGCACCAAAAGAGTGCAAGAAAGAGGTCCCGGGTTCAATCCCCGAAAACACTAACATTTCCCCCACCCCCACTAACATTGCTTATCAAAAAAAAAGTGAAGAAAAAAAGCAAAGCATTAATTAAAATATAAAAGAAGAAAAAAAAAGGGAAAAAGAAAACAAATGAAAAAAGGAAAAGAAAGAAATAAAACAAAAAAAAAAAGTTGGCGCCAAAGTCACAGTGCAGTGACAAGCCGCTTACATTCAAAGATACATTTTCCCCACCACATTGTAGTCCTTCCTCCCTCTTTGATTTTTATCATTGAGATATCTTTTTCCCACAACATGGTAGTCTCATCCCCTTCCTCCCTCTTTAATAGAAATTCATTCATTGTCAATCACTGATTTCAGCTTTCTTGCTGACCAGGTAAAAGAATTTATAGTTTCCTTAAAATATTTATTTATAAGACAGCAAATTATAACTTGTTTAAAATTTCTCAAATTCACTATCAAATTTTGCATAAACTCAATTCTCAATACCACAAAACCAAACACACACTAATTTTGCTTAAATGTTCTCCCTTATAATGAGCTCCTTTAGTGGTCCTCACATACTACACTTTCTTTTGAGCAATGCTTCACTTTGATACTTTAATTTTACAATTAGATTTATTTCAAATTTAAATATTAATTCAACTATTTTATTCAATACTAATAAAATATTAAATATTTATTATTTTGGTAACTCTTCGGTTGTCCTTATTTTTCATTTTAAGATGAAAAAATTATATATTTTCAATCAATGGTGTACTTTAGAGCATCTTTAGTAAGACAAAAAAATTGAATTGTTTTTTAGTCCAAGTTGCCACGTAGGATTTAAACTATTTTTAAACAACTCAAGTAACTTTTACTCAAAAAGTAGTTACATATATATACATTTGAGTTTATTTTATTTTGTTAATTTGATAAAAACACTTATGAAGATATAACACCAAGACAGAATGTGTTGTTCAATCTAATTGTTCCGAATTGGTCCATGTTCTGAATAATAATAACGATGGCTACATTTTTTTTTACTTGGGGGTGAAAATAAATTCATAAAATATACAATAGAGTATACTTTATTTTGTTAATTTGATAAAATAGTAGTCTCACCATGATACTTGGCCTATTTTTTGTATGATCAGTTACCAGTGTATTATTCCAAAATAATATTGAAGTACCATTCAAAAGTGACTGCGGACCTTCAAAGTTGGCATAAACTAAGAATATTTCTAACCATGAACTCATTTAGTGTTTTTAATGAGAATCAAACTTCCACGTCATTTTTTAAGCAAACTTCCATATCATATTTAAGAACTGTACCCAATATTTACTTTAATGATGAATCCAATTTAGTTTTGTCAAAAAAAGAACCCATTTTAGTCCCACTACCCATCCTACTATTAATACTTTTTTTAACCACGTTCATTTTTAAAAAAATAAAATTATAAATTAATTTATTGGCACCAAGCGACCAACGGAATTATTTTTATATCACAAAAAAGAAAATAAAGCAACAAACACATTTTTACACAATGTATAATTTTTTAATATGCTGTCTCACCCTCATTCTCTAGATGGTTCCACTCATTTCTGCCACTCATTTTTTAAGAGTCCCAAGTAGCGAGCGCAGATTAGTCCTTCGTTGACAGCGTTGGGACATTGCGTGGGTCGTCCGCGAGGGTCCGATACCAAATATCTCTCATTCACCACAACTCACAAGTCACAACCACCGTCTCCTATCTCACCACCAACATCTTCCCTATCACACTCATTAGAACCACTCATCTTCATCCAACTCTTTACTTTCCTCGTCTTAAAAACCCAATAGAACCACCATACCAATTTTTAACTTTCACTCAATAGCTCTCAGTGACAATTGGGTTTCTCCAGGAAAGAAATTGGAAACACAAAAACCCACCTCCAACTAAGTTTTCTCACTCCAACCTTTCTACTGAGCTTTCTATTTTCTTCCTCATAAATTTTCCTGACCCTCTCTCTCATCAAAATCGCTCCTCTCACTCCCAGTTTACTCCCATCCGTCACTCTAATCGTTGCCTCATCTCTCACTCTCGTCTCTTTCACAAGTGAATACAACTGCTGAATGTTTCGTCTCTTATCACAGCCTCATGCATGTCTGCTCTTGTCACTTCATTTATCTCAACTGAGCAACTGCGATGGTCCAAAAGAGCAACAACGGTAGATCGACACCGAATCGCGGTGGCTTTGGATGGCGTTTTTGTTCTACCTAATTCCGCAAATCTGTATCAGCGGCGAAGAACTGAAGATAACTAATTGGTTTTGATTTTTTTTTTGTATTGATAATTATTCCCAGTTCTAACACATTAAAATGTTTCTTTAAATGCTGTTGTTGTCAATTGGAGACATGTTATTTTAAATGCTGTTTTTTTTTGTTCATTTTTTAAAATTTAGATAATAAACTTTCATTTTATAAATTTATTTGATTCAAGTAAGTGGTTTAAAATGTGATACACCACAAATTTATTTATCAATAAAACTTTTGTGCTTATCAAAAAAAAGACTTTTGTAATATATATATATAGATAATTAATTAAAAATATCATTTATGTAGTTTTTAAAGGAAAACTTCTCCAACCTTCATTGTTATTATTTTTGTAACAACTTGTATGTTGTCTTTAACCGTTTTTTGTTCCTAATGTGATTGCTAAAAAAAAGTTAAATGTTAATAGTATTCATGCTTTTAATGTTAATAGATACTTCAACTATTAATATTGGAGTGTTTTCCTTTAAAACCGTAATCGATATATATATATATAGTTATATATTTATATATATATATATATATATATATATATATATATATATATATCATCTTACAAAGAGGTATTACCACCATTATTAATAATAAAAAAATTATTTTTGAATTTATTACCGATCCTCAAACTAGGATGTTAAATGAAGTTAAAGATATTCTCCTTAATAAAGAAAAACAATTATGTTTTCTTAAAAGTGCAATCATAGCCCCCTAATTTTGAAGAATGCTTCTAAAATGATCACAGGACAAGGTCCGTGTTGATATTTTATTAAATTCCAGATCCCATGGATATGGAGATGGACTATTACCATAGCTCAAAATAATCACAATATCCCTGTTCTTAGAAGAAATTTCTTCTACAAATGGTGGAGTAGGATGGCTACTGAAGACCTTCAATACATGGAGGCCAAGATCGAAACAGCAATAGCTGATGATCAATGTAAAACAAAAGAACAAAGTTCTCAAGAGATTTCAATAGCCAATCTAAAAAATTATTTCCAAAAAATTCACCCAAATGAGACTGAAGAGCAAATCATGGTCAGAACTCTTGACCATATGAAAAACCAATTCTTTAAGTCTTTCCAAGTTAAAAGGAAAGACATAGGGTATATACAGCATCTTCCTCACCAGTGGTGGAAGTAATGTTGCTGGTGTTTTGCTACAAGATTTTTAACATCTTTTTCAATAATTGATTTAGCTGAACTACAATCAATTCTTAGTAAAAACTTTTGGTTTAATAAATCATCCTGAAATTTAGAAATGCATTTAATAATGGAGAGCATTTCTTTTTTAATAGTCGAATATTTCGACTGTGTTGGATTCCATTTTCCAGACGAGAATCTTACTAATATCTCTTTATTGTTATCTGGGATAACCTGTTTTAAGATACCTCCATATCCTATATTTGAGGCATCTGTTTCAACTATTTTGAAAAACTTTGGATTTGCTAAATTCAAACAAGGTAGACATTTGACCTTATTTTTAATTCTTTGGACAGCTAGGGAATGTTCTTCTGTCCAAGGTCCTGGATTTTTTCTAAGTCTACTATAAAGGATAGCTGTATCCTGAGATAGATTTTCATAATAATCAGAAATATAATTTAGGCTTCCTAAAAATCTTTGAAGCTGCTTCTTATCAGTAATAATATTGGGAAATTTTGAAGCAAATTCTATGCTTCTGCTGATAGGAACAATTGTTCCTTGATCTATTTCATGGCCCAAAAACCTTGTTTTTGTTTGGAATAATTTCATTTTAGGGGCAGATAAAACTAGACCATTATGTCTAACTAAATTTTTGAAAATTTTCAAATGTTTCATGTGTTGGTCTATGGATTTTGAGAAGACTAACACATCATCAATATAAACAATCATGAAATCGGAATAAGGATTAAAAATATCATTCATGATATTCTGGAATTCAGAAGGAGCATTTTTAAGTCCAAAAGGAAGGACGTTCCATTCAAAGTGTCCAAAAGGGACTGTAAAAGCTGTTTTGTATTTATCAGATTCATTGATCTGTATTTGCCAATATCCTGATTTCATATCAAATTTTGAAAAGATCAAAGCATCGTTAAGTCTATCTAATAAATCTTTTTTATTAGGAATCGGGTATCTTATCCACTTTAAAACCTTATTAAGAGGTTTATAGTTAATAACTAATCTGGGAACACCTCGTTCCTGCTCAGCATTCTTATTAACATAAAAGGCTGTGCAACTCCAGGGTGATTTGGATTTTCTAATCAAACCTTTTTCTAAAAGAGTGTTGATCTCTTTTTTACAAAGATCAAGATATTCTTGATTCATTTGGGCTGGTCTAGCCTTAGTAGGAATTTGACTTTCTTTGAAGTCATCCACGTAGGGTAGAAAAACGATGTGCTGCTTTCTATTCCAAAAAGCATTAGGTAGATCATTACACACATCAGTCTTGAATTGCTGTTCAATAATTTTAATTTGTCTTTTAGTCTCTTCTTTATTAAGATGATCATTAATATTGAAAATATTCATTTCACTTTTAAGAAAACATAATTGTTTTTCTTTATTAAGGAGAATATCTTTAACTTCATTTAACATCCTAGTTTGAGGATCGGTAATAAATTCAAAAATAATTTTTTTATTATTAATAATGGTGGTAATACCACTTTGATCAATATTTGTCATAGGCATGATTTTATGCAAAAAGGGAGTTCCTAGAATAATCCTATGTGTCAAATTTTTTACTAAAATAAATGACGTTGGTAAACATATACCTTGATTGCAAATATATGCATTTGATAGTTTATAATTAACTTGTAATTTATCTCCACCAGCCTGAGTTAAGGCTTGTGTGGTTTTCGAAAAATACTTAGTAGGGATAATCCCCTCTTGTATGCAATTAAGATCAGCTCCACTATCTATTAGAGCTATTTCATTTTCCAAAATAAAATTTCTGCTAATAACTAGAGTTATTTTGACAAACCATTTTTGTGAAGTTACTCTATCTAAAAGAGATAAATAGTTATTGCTAGTGGAAGTGATTTCTTCTACGTTGGAAGGGATTCCTTCGATTTGTTTTGGAATTTCTAATAAGGAGATTCTCTGGGATAAGATATTATTATCCCTTTTAATCTGAGATATTTCAGATTTTAAGAGATTTATTTCTCTTTTTAAATCTATAGTAGAAACAGGTGTCTCTTTGATGTTGGATTGTCTAAATCTTGACAATACCTCACTTATTTGGTAAGGTGCCTCTATAATTAGAGGAGATTCTTTTTTCGCATTTTCCTTTATTAGGAAATTGATCATTTTTCTTTTCAGATCATTATCTGAAATAGTTTCTAAAGCCTTTAATTAAGGCTTCATCTTGTTTTGCTGTAAGAACATTTAATCCATTCATATCAACAATGGATTTCCAATAATTTAATTCATTGCATTGACAATCATTATTGTCAGTAGAAGAAGACTCCGAAGAGGTATCATTGATAACCTCTATATCTCCATTTGAAGATTCTAGTTCTGATTCAGAACTAATTAATAAGACTTTTTCCAATTGGGTCCTTAATTGGTCGTCCTCAATGTCATTCAGGGCTTTTTTGGTCCAACATTGATTGGCATAATGTCCCACCTTGCTGCATTTATGGCAAGTAATGTCTAATTTTTTGGCTTTTCTTTTGCCTTTGCTTTGGAAGGGCTTATCCTTAGGCCTGTTTTTATAATAATTTCTCTTATATCTCTTCTTTTGAGGAGATTTATAGAATTCACTTGTCTTGTCTTTATTCTTTTTATAAAACCTATTATTAATAGTTTTTTGTTTCTTATCCTTCAATCCTGGAGGCTTATCTATATCAAAAGCAAATTGTTCACAAAACTCACCTAATTGGTGTCTTTCAGATAGTTTTTGCTTCTTTAACTGATTTTTCAGCTTTATGTCATTGCATAGAGCTAATCCCTCGTTAATACAAGTACTAATAATTTGACCATAAGTCAAATCAGCATAATTAATATTAATGCCGTCATTTTTCATTCTCAAAGATTGTCTGATATTTTCAGCAAAAAGATAAGGTAGACCATCTACAAATTTAGACTTCCAGTGGATAGAATCAGAGTTATTTAATTGAAAAACCCTTGACAAGAAAGTATCTTTATACCATCTAAAATGGGTTAAAGAGGGACATCTTAAATTCTGAAGGAGAGTTTCTAATTTTTCTCCTATAGGAATATTGGTTCCTACAAAATGCTGTAAGATGGAAAGACATAGGGTATATACAGCATCTTCCTCACCAGTGGTGGAAGTAATGTTGCTGGTGTTTTCTTCAATTTTAATTTCTTTCTTATGAGAAAGAATTTCTTTTTTCTGGGTATCTGTGAGATAATGATCCCACCAGTCTCTTAATTGGCCAACGAAACCAGTAGCTATAAAAGATGCTATGGAACTATCAAAGTTCCCGTGCTGTTTACAAACAGTGGAATACATAATCATTCTATGTATAGTATCTATTATTTGTTTATCATTTAGACCATCAATATTCCATTCATAAATGGCCTTGCCAGAATAGGAATTCTGATATGGTTCATTCTCTTCAAAAAGAAGGTCTTGAGGAGAAGGTCTTTTATAATAATACTTCTCTATGGACTTAGAAGTATATATGGGATTAACACTATCATTTTTATTAATATTTTGATTACTAAACATTCTAGTCAAATCATCAATATTATTGATACTTTCACTTTCTTCTGAACTATTTTCAGAAGTAGCTAAATTATCCTTTTGAGATAAAACATTCAATTTTAAATCCTTTAATTTTTGCTCTAAAACACGAGTAAATTCAGTATTATTATCTTCCATTTTAAATCCTTCTACTGATAAAGGAGGTTGAATCATAGGAGTTTCAGTAATTATAGGGGCTTTTGGCTCACCTATCTGTTCCAAAATCAATTTTTGTTGAGAAATTTGTTTTTCAACCATGTCCTTTAGAGATAATAAATCCTTTTCAAGAGAAACAAATTGTTCTCCTAAACAGATAAGAAAAGCATTTGTATAATTCTAGGATCTAACTATAGAATTTAATTCCCTGATAGTAACATGGTTACTTTCTATTTTTTGCAAAGTGAGAAAAGCATTAGCTTCAGCATTTTGGCCTAAAATGATAGTTTGTTTAGGAGGAAAAAGGGAACTGATTTTTTCTCCTTTAGTGGTTTCCCACGTTTTTGATTGAAGAACTAAAATTTCATTTTTAATCTTATTATTAAAGTAATTCACAAACCATTTAACAAAAGGAATATAATTCTGAGTTATAGTTAATTCTTCATAATAATCATCTTTGAACCTATTAAGTTCAGGGGGTGAGAACTTTCTAAAATACCACTGCCTAAATTGGGCATTTCTATCATGTTGGAACTCATTATTAATGAGTTCTCTCATTTTGCTCATTGGGGAGAAGTCTATGAGTTCTGTCATCATAAATGAAAACTCATCTCTGATTGAGTAGGTGATTCTCTACTCTGGGATTGATTTTTCTGATAAATTCCATGGGGAATTTTATTTTCACTAATTCTTATATTTTCTACTGTCTCTATTTCTTCTATTGGGTGAGAACTAGAGGCTCTATTTAATTCAGTGGGAGTTGTATAAAACTCGCTAACTGAATGTCTTTCCGAAAGACTTCTAGGAATTCTAATAGTTCTCTTGGGGTTAAATTTTATTTCTATGTCCCCTTCATTAGTCTGAATTATTTGATCTATATCCCTATTTAGGATAGGTTCAGGTTCTACAGCTTGGGGTAGGGACCGTGTTTCTGGAAAATTTATTTCATTCCATTTTATTAGCCTATTTGTGACTATATTTGAAGTCAGTAAATTAGTTTGAACAAGAGTAGTAGTTCCTGGGAAAGATATTTGCTTAACCTTCGGATTAAGCGTATTTAACACTTTATAATGGACTCTATAGCATATTGCTATAACCTCACTGCCTGGTTTAAAATTATAACCATTAGTATGTATGGTGAGCTGTATAGCATCAAGTAAATTCTTATTAGATAGAGATAAACTCAAATTGGGAGAAACATCAAAATAACAGTAAATTAGCCTATTTGTGACTATATTTGAAGTCAGTAAATTAGTTTGAACAAGAGTAGTAGTTCCTGGGAAAGATATTTGCTTAACCTTTGGATTAAGCGTATTTAACACTTTATAATGGACTCTATAGCATATTGCTATAACCTCACTGCCTGGTTTAAAATTATAACCATTAGTATGTATGGTGAGCTGTATAGCATCAAGTAAATTCTTATCAGATAGAGATAAACTCAAATTGGGAGAAACATCAAAATAAACAGTAAATTTGCCTATTTGTGACTATATTTGAAGTCAGTAAATTAGTTTGAACAAGAGTAGTAGTTCCTGGGAAAGATATTTGCTTAACCTTTGGATTAAGCGTATTTAACACTTTATAATGGACTCTATAGCATATTGCTATAACCTCACTGCCTGGTTTAAAATTATAACCATTAGTATGTATGGTGAGCTGTATAGCATCAAGTAAATTCTTATCAGATAGAGATAAACTCAAATTGGGAGAAACATCAAAATAAACAGGACCATGACATAAGCTGGTTTCAATTAAAGCAGCTAAGGATGATTTGAAGTCTTTGCTTCTACCATCTCTAACATATGCCATAATACTAGAGTTTAAACCCAATAAAGTTAAAGGTTTAAAAGCAATTTGAACAAGTCCAATATGGATAAAATTATAGTCCTTAAAAGGAAGTAAATCCTTTTTACTTAATAATTTTATGGTCTGAGTATTATCAGAAACTTGTATTGTTTGTTCTATGGTTTTAACAGCATAGCGAGATATAATATCAAACATACCAAATTTGTATATCTGTTTTGAAGGAACGGATGGAATTGTCCATTTATTCAATTGATCCAAATTTTTTGGATATTCAACTAATTCTTCATTTTTTATTGAACTCTCTTGATGATTATAATCATCTACTTCCATGATAAAAAGCTAAGATAGTTGTGGTTAGTCGGATAACAGAATCAGACCCTAATAAACTAGTTGAACTTATGAACTTATTATTTTCTCAACATCTTGTCTGTCATCTTTGCAAACAGTAAAACTGTTTAACTATCAACCTCTTGGGGACAGAAGGATTTCTCCTAAATCAAAGATGTCAAATGTTTTTAGCAAAAATTTTCTTTTTTGAAAATTCATATCATCATAAAACTCCCTTCCTCTGGGAAAAAGATGAGATTTTCTAAGAAAACACTAAAAACATTTTTAGTTTTGAAAACACAAAAAGATGTTGCTAACATATCAAGTTCATACGAAGAACCAGTCTACATGGCTCTGATACCATGCTACGACTCACCACAACTAGTTATTTAGCTAATAATTGACATTAAAATATTACCTTTGAAGGAAAGGGAAGAAGAGAGAAGAGAGTGCGCAACTCCAACGGAAGACTTTGAATAAGAAAGGGAGAGTATATTTAAGAGAAGGAAATTTTATTTCTTTTTTTTAGCTTTCTTTACAACTGAGGCAGATGTGCCTTATATAGAGAAAGTAAAGGCTTACCATTTAAGCCGGTAAAAAGGCTACTATTACATTAGGTAGCCGGTGCAAAAAAGACGACAAACTAACATTATTAATGCCGGGTGCGCTTTGTGGGCCCCATAGGCACACTAATAATGAATACAAACGACAAAACTTTAAATATATATATATATATATATATATATATATTTATATATCATCTTCACAAATAGTAGTGTTTTTCAACCGTATGCCATAGAATTCCTTTAATGTTTTTTTATAAGCAGAATTCCTTTAATGTTAATAAACCGTAAGCCATATATGATCGGGTACAGTGTTTTTCAACTTTCATCCCCTTAAACTGTTCACAAATACTAGTGGGCCTTGCAGCATGCAAAAGTATACTGTAGATCAACAGTAACACCGTCACTATTGTATGAAGTTGCCAAAAAATTTCAACAAAGCTGGTTTTGAGACATCCACACGTGAAGTGTTCAGAAATATTAACACCGGTACTATTCATCCATTCAATTCACTGTTTATACCGTTCAACACTCTTCCTTCTATGTGTTTACTCCTTCCATTTTCAACACTATTCATTTTCAGCTTTTCACTATTTGATTCACTATTCATTCCCTTAAACTGTACACAAACAGTAGTGATCTTTGAGACATGCAACAATGCACTGTAGCTAAACAGTACCCCCGTGACTATTCACCACATCAGTGCACTGTTTGCTCTATACCACACTCTACATTCAAACCACTTTCATTTCAAATTACACCGGCGGGAATGAAAATTGCGGCCAAACTTGGCTGAAAATTTCACAAAAAAATTGACGCAAACCTTACTCTTTACCTTTTAGATTCTAAAATGCACATCTAGGGTTTTGTGCAAGTCTTTCTTTTTCTCCACGGCACTTCCTTTTCCAAGTCACATGCTAACCTCTTCTTTTGTTTTTCCCTCCAGCACTTGTAATTGGATGGGCCATTGTTTTCTCAAATTGGCCGTGGCCCGTTTCCTCAATTCATGGGCTTTAAGCCCCTTTCCTTTAACAATTGCACATCAATATATATATATATATAAAAATTATATATAGATTTTTTTTTGATGGAATATATAGATTTTTAAGTGGCATTAGTTGGACTTTCATGCTTTTACCTATTTTCTTCTTTTCTACAAAAATAGAGCAAATTAAGTTAGTAATTTATATAATAGATAATAACTGCTCTAAAAGTGACCCAAAAAATATCCCTAAAAATGCACTAAATTGGAGTTTATCATATATCGTCTTTTTAATTAAAGAATCAAAACATATTAATGTATTTAGTGTAATATAAATTATTTATATCTTTAATTAGATTTATAAATTAATAAATTTTATATTATTTATCTCTAATTTTATGAAACATAAATCATTACAAGTATCAGTATCTACTTTTCATCAAAATTTAATTCATTTAATCATAAAATGGGTGGCCATATTAGTTAGCGTTGGTTAAAATATTTCTTTATTTAAATGGACACTTAATTCTGGATTTGTCAAATAAGACAATCAGAATTAGAGCATATAATCTTCTTGGGTACTCTTTTTTGTTATTGGATCTTCCGTAAGATTTTGGCCTAGAGAGGTTTTAATAAGACCCCTTGTATACGTAAGAGTTGGGAGTGCCCCCTTGCACTCCCTTTAATATAATTTTTACTTATAAAAAAAAAATTAGACCATATAAATATAGAATAAAGGGTTCTTTTAGAGTGAGGATCCCTCACTGGTGTACCATTTAAATTAACATTAAACGTTATGAGTGGTTGAAATTTCACATTGATTGATACATTCTCAACCACTCACATCATTTTATGTTATATTTAACTGCCATATGAGTGATACACCGGTGGGGGATTTGGTTTGCTCCGTCACCCTAAAAGCACCCACAAATCTTTTATATATAAAAATAAGATACAAATGTTTGATGTTTAATCAGGAAAAAGTCCGCCAAAACTGAGGACAAATTTTTTTCAACCAACACTGAGGACAAATTTGTAATTACAATTTAATTACAACTATAATTAAGAATTGGATTATTTTAGTCAAAAGTTTTGATAACGAAAAGACACTTCTTATTTTGAGGTGCATTTATATACTTTGATTTAATGCAACATGAATTCCCATTATATTCATTTTAATGAAGTCATTTCGCATTCCATGCCACTACGCTTCCCATTGCAAGCATTCATTACAACGGCTTTCCCATTGTAGTCATTTAGTTGCAACAACTCCATTACGTTTCTCATAGAAATGATTTCATTCCCATTTCATTTGAATGCTCCACTACTTTCCAAAACATCTTCGTAAACCACAATTGATGCTCTACATAATCTCTTCGTTATCCTTTCGTTTTCAATTCTCCTCTATTTCACCTCAAGACTTTTGTGCTTCCCATCACTACAAGAAAAACTGGTTTTTCCGGCGACCAAAATTCGCCGGAAATGACCCAAATCCGCCGGAAATTTGAACTTTCCGGCGGATTTTTGGCGCCGGTAGAACGCTGGTAGGAAACGTTTTCCGGCGGATTTTCCGCTGGTAATTTCCGGTGTAACATTCCTAGTTCGGTTAATTTCGATTTAGGAAATTAACTACCGAGTTATTGTTCAATTAAATAATAAATCGAATCATGGACACATGTCACAAAAACAATACAAATTGCTTAAGTGAATAATTGAGGTGCATCGTTGTTTGAGTTGTTTGAATTGTGTGTGATTGTTTGGGTAGAATTTGGAATTGAGAGTGAATTAGTAAGTCAAGGGTATTTAGGACTTTTCACATCCTATTAAACACACCCTCAGCTCACATAAGCCACCAACATCACCTCACTTTCCACAAAAATTCTGAAATCAAAAACAGAGAAAAACAAATAGAGAGAAGGTAGAGAGAGAGAGAAGAGAACGTGAGAAGGGAGAGAGGAGGAAGAAGAAGAACCACCAGCCCATTCCTCCATGCATTTAAGTTTAAATTACTCCACTCTTCTCCATTTTCTCTACTCTACACAAGGGTGTAACTTTCATCTTCTACTTCTCCTTAAAACCAATTCCACCATTGTTAAACTTGAAGAAAACACCTTTGACCAAAACCTTGTTATCTTGCTTTGCATGTTGCTCTTGGGACCTTGGGAGTAGCTCTTAGCATAATTCTGAAGCTACATTGTGGTTTAGAGCATATTGGAAGCCATCTCAGTAGCAAAGGAACATAGGATTATTCGAAATAGGAGTTGTGGGGTTTCGGTTTCGAAGCGGATTGAACGAATACTGGGATTGTTCAAGTGGTTACTTGACGGTTATTTCGTAAAGACTCGATTGTTAACGACTTCGTCATCACCGGTGAGTTTTACTCATGTTTAGGGATTTTGTTTTTGAATATTTGATGGTGTTTTTGATTTCGTTTCGTTTCGTTGAGTTTCGAAAATTTTACGAGTCAAAAACCGTTTTTCGAAAAATTATGTTTTTACGGTTATTTATCCAATTGTATGTGAATTGATTGGTATGATTGGATTATTGATTGATGTTTGGACTGGTTGTATTGTTTAAAATGTCTGTTTTGAGGTTTGGTACGAGTTGGTAAAGGAACGAAATCGAATCGGAATGAGAAACGAAACAAATTTCAGCAAAACCGAACCGCTGTTGGTCCACCACAAACCGTGGCAGCCACCACGGGTGCCCGTGTGGTTTTCAATTTGCAGCACCAAAAACTGCAAACAGCCACCACGGCCCGTGTTTCTTGCCACGGGTGACCGTGTCAGGATCAGTTTGGTTCACTTTTATTCGACCGTTTCGACCTCAAACCTATTGTTTTTCATTCCTAAACCTTCCCTCAACTTATATAATGAAAGAATAACCGTAATTTATTTCAAAACACTTATGAATCACTTGATTTAAATCAATCTGTTTCAAACCACAAGTGATTTAAAAACCGAGTCTAGCCACGTGTGAGAATATATGTTTTTCAAAAGCAAAACGAACTTTAAGCTCTATTTTTTTTTGATATTGTATCAATGACGCGAGATGGTTAACATTGTATTAATCTAAACCCGGTCATAGATCAATAATATTATCCTTTTTGATATTGTATCAATGACGCGAGATGGTTAACGTTGTATTAATCTAAACCCGGTCATAGATCAATAATATGTTAAAGAATGGACTCATAGTTCATTAGAATTGATTGATATTAATTATAAAAGATTGATAGGTCGCTAAAGACTTATATGGGTGACGACCCAAGATGATAGTACACTAGGGAGAGGGAAGTCATGAGCCCTCGAGCTAGGCCCATATGAGGATGTTCACTGAGATGCATATAGTGGATTGGGTTCACCGCAAACCGAAGAAAATAAAATGGTTTCAGGTGTTGTACTAGGTTAATTAAGAGGATTGTACATAGTCATCAAGAATTGGGCTATGAACAATAGATTCATAAATAATAGGCGTACTTAGGTTGAGAGGAAACTCCCAATGCTATGGACCAATTTGGAAAGGAATTGGGTGCGTCATAATTAATTATATTGAAAGGAAAGGATTCATAAATGAATCAAGAGTGTGGTTAGGGGTCACGGGGAAACTCACTGAGATATGTTATCTCACCCTATCATATGTTGTTGTTTTACAGAGAAACAGGGAAAGAAGAAGACAATAAGGCACGTGTAGATGACGTGCACGAGGAGAGGATTTGAAGACTTAGTCATTTCAAGTCTTAGTTTAAGTATTTTTTCCCTTGTTGTCTTTGTATTCGATTAATGGCTTGAGCTGTATTAAGTTATTTATCGTTTCCGCTTTCCTTGTGAGGATATTGAACACTAGGAATTAATGTTCAGGTTATGAACCGTATTCGGTTTATTGAGGTATTGACAGGTGATAAATGGGAGATATTTTATAATATCGATCAATTTTAGTTGTGTTCTGATAACTCTCTAAATTATCTAATTTTTCTATTCTTTATGAAGGGAAAATTGCCATATACTCTAGACTTACAGTTTGTTTTTGTCTTAATTTGATGTTAATTGGGCATGGTTAATCTGTTAGAATATTTTGATGATTATAATTAAATTGAATCATAATTATTAAACATTTTGATCTAACTTGTGTTGATCTTAATGTAGAGATTAAAAGTACCTCATTGTGAAATGGATTAATTTGATTGTTGGGACTTCATTCTTATCTCACCTACACAATTAACTTGATGGTAATTTTAGAAATATATAGATACTCACGTGGTGTGAGTATTGTGCAGGAGCTAAATTGTTAAGCCATATTATCATGGAGGCCCAACAAAAAGAAGGACCAAAAAGTCCAATAAGGAGAACACGTGGAGTGGAGCACAAGAAAAGGAGCTAATGATAATTAAAAGACCTAGAGAAGAATTAGAGAGGGGGGACGGAGGCAGCAGAGTGAAAGAGAGAAAAACTGTACCTTCGGACTAAAAAGTTGTGAAGGCCGGAAGCTTTTGGAGGAGAAAAATTGCAAACCTAGCACACCACTGTGAGCGAGATAGCGGAGGAACCGACGGAAGCTCGGATCATCTTCATCTTTTCATGGGGTTATTCTTATTTGCTTTTTCTTTTCTAATTGTTATCTCTATTTCTATGTCTAGCTAAATTTCCCGTTGTTGGGGATGAGTAATAATTTATGAATCTCTTATATTGTTGAATCAAACTCCTATTATTAGAATTAACGTTATGATTTATGTTTTAATCTCTGTTCCTAATGCTTTCTAGGATTTGATCACTCTTAGGATGATTTACGATATGTGATTATGAATGGAAATTTGAATTACATATGCTTGAGAATTGAAATCGGTTTAGAATAGTCATTGGTATTCAGAATCATAGGATAATTATTGTTATTACTGCTTATTTCTTTTTAAGGTCACCTAAGGAATTAAGGGTTTTATTAGAAATAAAGGTTCTTTTACCTAAGGAATTAGGATTAGAATAATTATAGCAATTTGATCATAGATCATAAAATAAGCTCAATAACATGTTTGATTCATTAGATATACGAGTGAAGTAAATTGAAGCTCGTCCCCAATGCTCTCTAATTCATACAAATTCACATTTGTGTTCTTGTTTTCCTTAAATTAAAATCACAAAAATATATTTATTGCTTTTCACTTTAATTTCTTTTCAAACAAATCTAAACAGGAATATTAATCTCTGATGTATGCTAAAGTTGTGCATTTTAATATTTCTACTTGTTAGAGATATTAGGTGTTACATTTTGGTATCAGAGCAGTTCGACCTTGTCGGACTTAGAGACCTTATGGTCAAGAGGTTAGATTGAGTCAGCTAGGGACTTAGACAATTAAAATGTCAGAACCTTTCAGTATATTATGTTACGTATTGAGTCAGGATCCACTCAATGTTTCATGTAAATTACTGAGAATGATGACGATTAGTTGCCTCAGCCCCGAAATGTCCTAATCCCTAAACCATAGGAATTCCAGCCTTCTCGTTTCATCAGAGCGCGCAGCAGAAGCAAAGGGCTATAGTTGGGCATCCAGATTTGTTCTAGGAATCTGTGGGCGACTGGCTCAGTTCTTGAAAACAATGTAACTGTTGTGTTGCAGCTAAGTCATTGATCTAAGATCAGTTAAGAATAGCTGACATCTCAGAGTTCTGACCTTTGAAATCAATCTTCTCAGAATCGATATAGGTTTAGCAATTAATCTTACTTAGTGATTCAAGCTAGAACCCTGACTTATGTCACGATTAGAGAATCCTTTTGGATAATTTCCAAGTCTAGATCAAGATCTGTTTTTCTCATAATTTCAAATTGTTATATTTAATAATATAATTAATAATATTTAAATATACGAATTAATAATATATTTTATAGAAATTATTAAATTAAATATTTAATAATATATTTATTACATTAAATTAAAATAATAAATTAAATATACGAATTAAATATAAAAAAATTAATAATATATTTTTTAAAAACATTATTAATAAAAAATTATTAATAAAAATATTAAATATTAAATTATTTAATAATATTATTTATTAGGTTAAATTAAAAATATTATGAAACTATATTTTGATTGTAAAATAAAAATTAATAATTAAATTAAAATAACAAATTAAATATACGAATCAAAATCAATAACCGGTTTGAAAACGATATAATTTAATTGATAACTTAAATATCCAAACAAGTGAAAACTTAAAGATCCCAACAATTTACGCAAATATTCATAACCAATACAAATTAAAACTTAAATATCCAAACATTAAAATAACACAAGTGAATGCTACTGGGGTGGGAGCTGGTCTGAATCATCGCTATGATAATAGCTGCCACCTGTGGTGTCATCTGATGCAAGAAAAGCACTAATATGATCGATATTCAGATCGATACTTGAGTTGAATGACTGTTGGGAGTGCTGAACCTGCTGGGGTGGATACAACTGGTATGGCTGCTGCCGGGGTGGATAATGCTGGGGCTGTGGATACTGCTAGGGTACTGAGACCATGGCTGAAATGCACCGCCAAAATGCTGCTGCGGCGGGTAGGATGGCGCCATATGTGATGACGATGGCCTCGAGTGCTGCTGAGACAGCTGACTTAACAATTGATTATAGTGCTCCTCGTTTAGCCTAGCCTGCTCCGCATTTAACTTAGCCTGTTCCTCCATACGCGCCTCAGCTAACCTAGTCCGCTGTCGAAGCTCCTGCACTTCCCGTTCATTTTGCTCCTGCCACTCGGCAAACTCACTGGCTCAATTGCTGGGTCAATTCAGTCACAACATTCAAATCCCTAGTACTAGGAACATATGAGCGGGCGGTACTCCCAGCTGATCCAGAACTTGACAGACTCGGAATAACGCTTGTTCTGAAAGCAGACGGTCCAATACCACCAGATCCTACTAGACGATTACTCTTTCGTGGACCAACTGCTCTCTCCCAAATATCACGAGCCGCTCTAGCCTCCTCTACAGGATCAACTTCTGTGCTCTCACTAGTCTGCTCCTGAGTCTCACGGTACTTAGTAATCCCCGCCTCGAAGTTCTCTTGAAAAAATAACACAACCAAGAAATGAATAACTATTAATAAAATAATGATAATTTAAAGATAAACATAAATATATATAATTGTAAAATTAGTTTTACCTGAATCTCCCTCGCCTGATCAGTAATAAACTCACCAGTGTCCTCCCGTACATGAAGGTAGCTATACAACTCAGGCAAACTAACTGGCCTTTGATGCATCGCCTCCTATATAGATAGTGTTATTGACTTGTTAAATAATAATTAATTAATCAAGTAAGTAAGAAATTTACCAAACGCCTATGATGGGTTGCAGTATTAACACTTCCAAATTTACTCCAACCGCATCATATATCATTTGAAACCTCTTCAGCATCATATTCTGGCTCTTCAAAATCCAAATTTACTCCAACCGCATCAGATATCATTCCCTGATAAACTTCTAACGGTCGAATAATTTCGCCTCTAGACGTCGTAGCCGTTGCATAATTACTTGTTGTGGGAGCTACTACTTCAACTAGAACATTAACTGCATGAACAGCTACCCCTGGTGCTACTTCGCCGTGACGCCTTCATATAAAATAATTTGGCCTAAACCCATTATTGTACAAATCAAGTCTGACTTCATCATTATTTTTTATAAATTGAAATGAACATTTCAAGCACGGACATCTAATTCCGCCTTGTCGCGCAAATTCTTCATGCTGCTTAGCACAAAAAATAAACTCTTCTACTCCTTGTACAAAACGCCGCTTTAAACCAGCTCTTCCAGGAAACAACCGATCATACATCCAACTACGATCCATGTTTTCGGGAACTACATACTATAGTTCAATAAAAATTAACATTATCTACGTATATATTTACATATACATGCACATATATACACCTATACACACATTTGCATACACTAACAATGTAAACATTAAATAAATTACTAAGTTTTAAACAAACCATACTTATTTTTATTAACAATAATCAAATACAACATTTTTTATAGATTTATATATTAATTATATTATATTACAAAATAATTATAACTCTATTAGTTATGTTATATTATATTACAAAATAATTATATTACAAAATAATTATAAACAAAATAATTATATTATATAATAATTATATTACAAAATAATTATAAACAAAATAATTATAATAACAATAATTATAATACACGTGTTATATTATATTATATATGATATTTTTTGATAAATATAAATATATATTATTAAAAACTATATTAATAACTCTATTAGTATTACCCATTTTAACTAACAACATAAATAATATTTTTACTAAATAATAACTACAAATTACTACGTTTTAAACAAACTATCAAATTTTTTGCTAATAATAAATTAAAATGTAATTATTCAATGTAAATGAAATAAACTATCAATTATTTCTTTCAAATATATATTGATATATTAAGTGAATAATACATATATATTGATATACATTTTAATAAACTAAATATAATATTTCGTATTTATCTAAAAATATATATTGATATATTAAGTGAATTATACATATATATTAATTATAATTTCTGTTTTTAATTTCGTTTTTATTTATTACTTATTTATTTAAAACTTTTTAAAGTAAATATAATATATAGTATTTATCTAAAAATTAATAAGAACCATAAATTAATAATATTTCGCATTTACATAAAAATATTTAAACAAATTTAAAATTAACTTTATTTTTTTTCGTATTAAAAAAATTAAAATACTAACATAAATTAAAAATATAAACGGAAATTAAAAAGTAAATTAATAAATACATTACTTTTAATTTTTTTCGTATTTATTTATTATTTATTTATATAAAATTATTAAACAAAATTTAAAAGTTAAAAATAAATTAACAAATACATTAATTTTATTTCGTATTATAAGTAATATTAATATTATAAAATTTTATTAAATAATATATTATTTCGTATTTATAGATTAATATTAACTAATATATTATAAAAATTTATATTTAATTATTAAATAAAATCTAACTAATAATATCAAAAATAATAAGTAATAACTTCGATAACTAACCAGTAGTGAAGAGAAGACTCTGGCTTGATGCTAATCCCACACTCCTTCGAACAAAAAAGAGAGAGAACCAAACACAAACAACTCCTGAATAATACATAAACAAAAACTATTAACTGTTAGATATTCAAGTAATAATTCATGTTGATTGTTTTGGGCCCATTGTATAGAGGACAAGCCCAGTCCAGTAAGCTTTCCATTTGCATTGAATTAGGCCCAATACTACTCTGATTAGAGATTCTGTTATTGTTGGTTAATTGGCTGTTAGGAGAAAAACAGAACTGCTCTCCTCTAAGTACTGTTGTATAAAGTTTGGTCATTCAATGAAATGAAGCAGAGATTACACATTTCACTTCTCACTTTCAGTTTTAACATCTGGTACCAGAGCTCCATCTAGGGGCCTGGTTGTTGAATTCCAACAAACTCAAGAAGATCAGTGCAACGAACGAAGTGAAAACGAAGAAATTGCGAAGCGTTAATGGCGGAAGAGAAAGCTTTTGCGCAACCCTCAGTACCACGATTCGACGGATTCTATGACCACTGGGCCATGATGATGGAAAACCTCCTTCGCTCTAAGGAATATTGGAGCGTTGTGGAGAGTGGAGTTCCGGCAACCGCCGCCGCGTCCACACCGGAACAAATCAAGATCGCCAATGAAGCAAAGCTAAAAGACCTCAAGGCCAAAAACTACCTATTTCAATCTATACAAAGAGAAATCTTGGAGACGATTCTTGACACGAATTCTGCAAAGGCAATTTGGGATTCAATGCGACAGAAGCACAAAGGATCCACGAAGGTGAAACTTGCACAGCTACAGACACAGCGCAGAGAATTTGAGATGCTGTGTATGAAAGAGGGCGAAACCGTAACTGAGTATTTCGCAAGAATCCTCGCTGTGGTGAACAAATTGAAGGCTCTAGGTGAGAACATTCAAGAAACCACGGTGGTGGAAAAGGTATTGCGTTCTATGACTGCTAAGTTTCTTTATGTGATTTGTGCAATTGAGGAAGCAAATGATGTTTCCAAACTCTCAATTGATGGATTGCAAAGCAGTCTTATGGTTCATGAAGCAAGAATGTGTGGTCCTAAGGAAGAAGATCAAGTTCTGAAAGCCTCCAGTGCAGGAAGATCTCGCGGAAGAGGACGAGGGCAAAGAGGTGGTCGAGGAAGAGGTCGACAACAGGTGAATAAGGAAACCATAGAATGCTATAATTGCAAGAAGTTAGGGCATTACCAATATGAATGCCCTAATTGGGAAAACAAAGTCAACTATGCAGAAGAAGGTGAAGAAGAAGAGCAGGTCCTTCTAATGGCAGAGACTGATGTTGATTACAGGAATGAAGAAAAAGCTCTGTGCATGACAGAGTCAGAATTCAAGAAGAGTGAAGATTCTGGTGAAGCAAGCATGACAGAATCAGAATTCAAGGAAGTCAAAGATGCTGATGAAGCAACATTTCAGGAAGTCAAAGATGTTGATGAAGCAACATTTCTCTTGATGACACACACAGAACCAGGCAAAGCAAGGAATCCCAAGGTTTGGTACCTTGACTCTGGGTGCAGTAACCACATGAGTGGTATTAAAGACTGGTTTGTCAATCTAAATGAGGCTTTTAGATTAACTGTTAAACTAGGTGATGGTAGAACATTGCGAGTAATGGGTAAAGGAAATGTCAAATTGAAAATTAATGGCATAACCCAAGTGATAACTGATGTTTACTACATTCCTGAGTTAAAAAATAATCTGCTAAGCATAGGACAGTTGCAAGAGAAAGGTCTAGCTGTGCTGTTTAAAGATAATTTTTGCAAGATTTATCACCCTGACAGAGGGTTAATTGTAAACTCTGCTATGGCTTCAAATAGAATGTCTTTGGCTCAATCTGAGGACATACCTCCTAATTGTTTCCAAGCTACTATTGATGAGGAATCTAGCATACTCTGGCACAATAGATATGGGCATTTGAGTTACAGTGGTTTGAAGTTGCTGAGTCTAAAAGGAATGGTGAATGGTCTGCCAAAAATTGAAGAGCCATCAAAGGTGTGTGAAGATTGTCTAATGGGAAAGCAGCATAGAGAATCCTTCCCAAAGAAAAGTGCCTGGAGAGCCAAGCAGAAACTGGAACTCATTCATGCTGACATTTGTGGACCCATACAGCCTGAGTCACATAGCCACAAGAGGTACTTTCTTACTTTCATTGATGACTACAGTAGGAAATGCTGGATTTACTTACTAACTGAGAAATCAAAAGCTCTAGATTGCTTTAAATTGTTTAAAACTAGAGTAGAAAAGGAAAGTGGCTGTCAAATTGACATGTTGAGAACTGATAGAGGAGGAGAGTTTACCTCCTCTGAGTTTACAAAATTCTGTGATGAAAAAGGAATTAGAAGGCAATTAACAGCAGCATATACTCCGCAACAGAATGGTGTTGCTGAGAGAAAGAATAGGTCTATTATGAACATGGTAAGAAGCATGCTCTCTCAGAAGGGTATGCCAAAAACTTTCTGGCCAGAAGCAGTAAATTGGTCAGTATATGTCTTAAATAGAAGTCCCACAGTGGCTGTGAAAGACATAACACCTGAAGAAGCTTGGTGTGAAAAGAAACCTTCTGTGCATTTCTTTAAAACGTTTGGTTGCATTGCATATGCTCACATTCTTGACTCACAGAGGAAGAAATTAGATGATAAAAGCTTGAAGTGCATTTTACTTGGTGTTAGTGAAGAATCAAAAGCCTATAGGCTCTATGATCCAACTACAAAAAGAGTTATAATTAGTAGAGATGTAGTGTTTGATGAAGATAGTCAATGGGATTGGAAAGAATCCAATGAAAAAGACGTGAATGATCTGATTGAAGATGATACAGTGCTTGAACCAACTGCTGGTGTAGCAGGTGTAGAGCTGGACAGTGGAAACACTGGTGATGCTCAAAACACCCCTGCAGTGGATGAGGAGCAGGGCAGTGGAGACACTGGTGATGCTTCCAACACTGCAGACACCTCTGATTCAGAAGAAGAAAGCAGTGATGTTGCTCCTATCACTGCAAATACAGGCACCGAAAGAGTGAGAAGAAAGCCTAGCTATCTTAATGACTATCTTACTGAAGATGAGATAGAAGAACTGAGCCTTGCTGTGCTCAATCAACCTGAGGATCCAGTAACATATGAAGAAGCAATTAAAGATGAGAAATGGAGAAAAGCCATGAGAAGTGAATTGGAGTCTATTGAAAGAAATCAAACCTGGGAATTGGTAACACTTCCAGGTGGAACAAAAACCATTGGTGTAAAATGGATTTATAAAACAAAGTACAATGAGAAAGGGGAAGTTGATAAATACAAAGCAAGATTAGTAGCCAAGGGCTACACTCAAAAGGCTGGAATTGATTACAAGGAAGTATTCGCACCAGTTGCAAGGTGGGATACCATAAGAACAATACTTGCTTTGGCTTCTCTCAAAGGATGGACAGTCTTTCAATTGGATGTAAAAAGCGCATTCCTACATGGAGAACTTGAGGAAACTGTATATGTGGATCAGCCACAAGGATTTGTAAAGAAGGGAGAAGAAGAAAAGGTTTTGAAGCTGAAAAAGGCCCTGTATGGGCTTAAACAGGCACCTAGGGCCTGGTATAGCAAAGTGGAATCATACTTTGCTAAAGAAGGATTTGAGAAGTGCTATTCTGAGTATACTTTATTCGTGAAAACTGATCCTAGTCAGGGAATACTCATAGTCAGCCTCTATGTGGATGATCTTCTCTTCACAGGAAACAGTGAAAAGATGTTCAAAGAATTCAAAAGGTCTATGAAGGAAATGTTTGATATGACTGACTTAGGCAAAATGACCTACTTCTTGGGAGTAGAAGTGACCCAGAATGATACAGGAATTTTCATTAGTCAGAGTAAATATGCTAATGAAATACTTAGCAGATTTGACATGCTAAATGCAAACTCTGTTAAAACTCCTATTGTGCCAGGGAGTAGACTAACTAACGAAGGAAGCGGAGATGCTGTAGATGCTACATTGTACAAGCAAATGATTGGGAGTCTCATGTACATCACTGCCACTAGACCAGACTTGATGTATTCTGTTTGTCTAGTGAGTAGATACATGGAGAAACCAACTACAATGCACCTCATGGCAGTAAAGAAGATACTGAGATACCTCAAAGGTACTGTAACTCTGGGAATTATGTATAACAGACAAGGAAAACTTGAACTGAAGGGGTATGTTGACAGTGACTATGCTGGGGACACTGATGATAGGAAAAGCACCAGTGGTTATGTGTTTTTATTTGGCTCATCTGCTGTGTCTTAGTGCTCTAAAAAACAGGCTGTTGTAACACTGTCAACCACAGAGGCTGAATTCATTTCCGCAGCAACTGGAGCTTGTCAAACTGTATGGCTCAGAAGGATACTTGAAAAGCTTGGTGAAATACAAGACAAAAAGACCCCTATGATGTGTGATAATAGTTCTACCATAAAACTATCTAAAAACCCAATACTCCATGGGAGATGCAAGCACATAGATGTGCGCTTTCATTATCTTAGAGATCTCGTAAAAGAAGAAGTAATTGAACTGGTCTTTTGCAGGTCTGAACAGCAAATTTCTGACATAATGACAAAGCCACTCAAGCTGAAGGACTTTCTGCAAATGAGAGACAAATTAGGTGTCTGCGATGGAAGTGAAGCTGCTGCTGGAAATGAGTTAAGCTAGTTGCTGTGTGCATCTAGTTTAGGGGAGGCTATGTTCAATATTCAAGTAATAATTCATGTTGATTGTTTTGGGCCCATTGTATAGAGGACAAGCCCAGTCCAGTAAGCTTTCCATTTGCATTGAATTAGGCCCAATACTACTCTGATTAGAGATTCTGTTATTGTTGGTTAATTGGCTGTTAGGAGAAAAACAGAATTGCTCTCCTCTAAGTACTGTTGTATAAAGTTTGGTCATTCAATGAAATGAAGCAGAGATTACACATTTCACTTCTCACTTTCAGTTTTAACATCAACAAGTGAAAAAATAAAGAAGTGAAGAGATTTGAAGAAATTCCGGATGTTATAAACATACCTTAGAAGAAATTTGACAAAGAGAGGAAGAGATTTTGTAGAGAGAAGAAGAGATTTTGTAGAGGTGAAACTAATTTATATAGGAGGAGAGGTGTTCCAACGGTCAGCAAAAAAATCCGCCAAAAATGGGGTTACCGGCGGATTTGAAATTTTGAATTTCAAAATCCGCCGGAAAGTGGCCTTACCGGCGGATATTCTAGATTTTTGGCGGATCCGGAATCCCCCGCAAAAAGGCTTTTCCGGCCGATTCTGTTGGACAACGAATTTTCGGCGGATTTGGGGATTACCAGTGGATCCCATTTCCGGCGGATTTCTCCCCACGGAAAGTTTCCGGCGGATTTTTCAGGATTTCAGGCGGATTTTGAATTTCAAAATTCCCGGTTTTTTCCGAAAATCCGCCAGAAATGACGGTACCGACGGATTGTTTTTAAAAAAAAATAAAAAACACCGAATATATCCGCCGGAAACTCCAAAAAAATCGCCGGAAATTTACTGTCGGATAAATATCCGCCGGAAATTCCTAGCCAGTAAATCCAACTATACTTGTAGTGCATCAGATTTGCGCAACTTCACAGTCTTCCCATTGCGATAGTCATTTTTCCTCCCACCGAGAACATGATGAAAGTCAAGCCATATTCTTTCTTTGAACTTAGAATAGTTATGATAATGCACATAGCGATGTTTTGGTTTCCAGACTTTGATTTTGGTTTCATTTTTAATTTGAGAGTTTGCTCATTTTAGAAATATTGTGATCATTGGTCTACACCTTCTATTCATCGAACCTAGGGCAGATTCAAATTCTGAAAAAATACAAAGGGAGGCGATTGGAACTTATTGGGTTTATGACATCGTTGTTCATTGGCAGTATGTGAGCCTTATTTGTGGCACAGTGTAATCAGTATTATTTTCATTTAAGTAAATTCTAGAAGCACTCTTTTAATCCCTAATTATTGTTTCTTTCTTTGCCATTCAACGTTTTCTTTGTTGTGTGACTCTTCATAATTTGTATATCACTGTAAAGAAAGAGAGAAAATGTCATTCCGATGTAAAACCTCAAGGCAACCAAGTAGACATTTTGGGCTCGTTTTTCGTCACTATTCTTTTTCAGCCATTTTTCAATTCTTCTCTACTTGCTGGAGCTTCTTCTTTCACGATTTTCATATTGATGTTATGTTTTTGGGATACTGAGATTTGGAGGATGTTTTCAAGGCTGGGCTAAATTAAATTAATTGGTTCAACAAGTTAGGAATGCGATTCTTTTAAATTTCTTAAGAAGTAAAAGTTATGTTTTATCACTTTATGCTCTACTTTTTGTACACAAATTTTATTTTTCATTTACATTACTAAGTTTTCTTCTTATATTTACTTTGATAGAGAGATAACAAAACTACAATCATTAATTAAGCTACACGTTATAATATTTTTTGAATTTCTTTGGATTCTTTCCTTTAAATTTTGTGAGAAATTTCCTGCATGTGAGAACATTTTGATTCTACATTTGGGTTCATAATTTTATTCTCATATTTGTTTCGATGAGATTGTTACAATTACTTTAATTTGATACATGTCGATCATTATATTTTTAAAATTTCTCAAGATCCCATTCTTTAAATTTTGATTTGTGATTTATTGTTAGTGTGAAGATTAACACAGTTGAGACCAATTTGATTCTAAATTGAAAAGTGATGGTTAGTACGAAAGAAATTTGAAGAAAGGTAAGAAAACATGGGGGTAGATGGAATGAATCAAAACTTAAAGTTGAAAGCAGCCCATTCTTCACTTTCGTATCATACCAATCAATATTTCTCTTTTAAATTTAGGTTACAAAGAGTTTCTCAACGGGAATATAAGACATTTGTTATCTATTTATTCTAATGCGTAGTAATATTTTAAAATTTCTTAGAAATTATTTCATAAAAAGTTTTTATAATAGTTGCACATTGTTTCCCTGCTTCAAAAGCTATAGATACTTTGTATAGAGAATAAGTAAAACAATACAATCAATAAATATTTTATCTGAGAATCACTTGGGTACATGTGTGATTGACAGGAATGTTGTTTTTCGAGATATCATCATAATTAGAATGATAGTGTTCGTGTTACCTTAATATTTATTCAATAATAATATTTTATAATCTTACTATTTTGTTAAAATAAAACATTGTTTATAAAAACATTATATTATTTTGACAAACTTTGTTTCTCCCGTGGGCCGCACGGGTAATGGTCTAGTTAATAATATTATAACGTTATTTTATAATATATGAAAAAATTATGACTTATAGTCCTTTAATTAGGACTAGTAGTCCTTTGATAAGAAAATATGACTAATAGTCCTTTAATTATATAATTGTACAGAAAGAAGTATCAAATCTTAGTTAGGGTTAATATAAAATCTTTTTATTAATCAATAAATAAGCCATTAAAAATTAATAAATAATTCAAATATTCTAAAAATACATTTGAATAGTAAAACTATTTTATGTCCTCTTAGTCAAATATCTTTATTGCATGTATTTAAAAAACAAAGATTTTATAATATTTTATCAATAATAAATTATACCAACATGTTAGGTTTCTCTGTTGTTTCTCATCTTGATTTAAAAAAAATTATTTATAAAATATAAAGACATCCATGAAGACAAAATTAATATGATAAACAATTATATTTCGACAATGTGTAAGGATCAACTATATGGAATTACAAATAATAAAATTATTCCAATAACATGTAAAAATTACATCTTGCTAAAACAAATTTCATTCGTGAAAACAAAATATAACTATTTCGACAAACATTTAATGTTTCGCTATCGGGAATAAAAAATAAATTTAACTACATCATTTGTCGTTTTTCCGTTGGTACTCAAAATCAAAATATTAAAATAATTATTCTCGCAATATCTAATGTTTTCTAATAATCATTCTCACAATATCTAATGTTTTCTTACTGAAACTCATAAAGAAAATTTTTATTTATTAAACTTTTTTTAATGAAAACAGAATATAAAAATGGATTATACCTACAATGTGTTACAAACCCACAACATTAATTAATCCCTAATTCCTTAGGCAACTAATTATCCTTTGTTCACAACTAAAATCCCTAATTTCTTAGGTGATTATAGATGACAACAAGCATTAGAATCAAGGGTTTGCAAGATACAACTCAAAGATTATTCCTGAGCTAAGAGTTGAAGGTATTCAATCTCAATCATTCAAGCATAAAATTTCCATTCTATAAATGAACCATATATCATTTCATGGTTGATCAAATCATGAAAAGCATTAAGAAGATAGATTAAACACACAAAGTAGGAGAGAATATGACATTGAGAACAAATAAAATCAGTTACAATAGTGATTCACCAATATTCATTCATCCCTAACCCAAAAGGTTTAGCTAGACATAGTAGAAGAAGAGGGAGAACAACAATTACAGCTAAACGGAGAAGATGAACTCATTAATTGAAGTTTCAAATATTGTTCACAAGCCTTGAATCTTCAATAGGTATGAAGTGGAGAGAGTACTTTTGAGTTCTAGGGTTTCATGAGTGTAAAAAAAACAGCCCCATTTCAGATTTTCTAGTGCCTTTATATAGCCCAACAGTAAGGGAAATTTTCTCTTGTAAAAAGACTATAAAAACCCTCAAAAAAGGTGGTTTACACATTTCATAATAAAGAACTTTACCGTGGGTCTCGTCCTTAACTCTGCTGTACAACTCTGCTTAGAGAAAAACAGACATTTTTAAAGGCAACTTCCATTGGTGGAAAACCAGTGCAAAACGCAACTGCTGTTGTTTTAAGCGCAACTTCTACCGGTGGAAGTTTAGTGCAAAATGAGACTATCTGATGCTGCCAGAATTTTGCTGCAGTGCAATCTTCCTTAACTCGCTCCAAACTTCACCCCTAGTCTGCACAACTTGTTCTTCCACTTGATCTAGTTCTTGTGCACAAAAATACAAGAAAAACCGGCATAACCGCTGCACGAAGACTAGATTTACAAATTCACAAAATCTGCCCAAACCATACTGATTTTCATTAAAATCTTCATGCAAAACACAGTTTTTAATAAGCATGGCAACGGGGCGGGGCAGGGGCGGGTTTTGCATTCCCCATCCCCGACCCCATCCCTATCGGGGTCGGGTTTTACGTCCCCCATCCCCGTCCCAAACAGGGACGGATTCCCCACGGGTACCCATTTACGCCACAAATTTACCGGAAAGATAAAAAAAATATGGTAATTAATAAAATACAATCATAATAATTACACAATGATAAAATGAAGTTAAAAGTATTAAGTTAGGCTTTTCTATAGAGAATAGATCAAAATTAAAATAATCAAATTAAATTTATGAAACAAAATAAATGAGTAAATATGCATAAAATAAAATAAAATAATTAATTAATGTTTTTCGAGCGGGTTCGGGGCGGGGACGGGGCGGGTATCGACATCCCCGAACCCCGCCCCGTCCCCGGTCAAAGCGGGGTTTCCCCGTCAAACTCGGGGGCGGGGTCGGGTGGGTATCCGCGGGTTCGGATTTCATTGCCATGCCTAGTTTTTAACATTCAAAACAAGCATGTGAGATGGATATATGACATATGTATGCGGATGATATAATACGGAAAAGAGTAGATCATATGATGTTGCTTGTTTTTAAATCGCACGTATTCAACGAAATATTTGAATCAAACCATTAACGTAAATATCAACAAGGTTTCTTTTTCTATTAAAATTGTGGAGGACTGGTGTGGCCCTCTTCAATGGAGCTCTAGGGTAGCGGAGGTTCAGGCAAACGATTCATCTTCTCTCAGTGATACATGGGTTACAGAGGAAGAATGGAATGATAATTTTCAGGTCGCCAGCGACGAAGGAGAGGAGGAGGACGATGATAGAAGCGTTAATGATGGGTAATTATGACCTGCATGATTCTAGGAAGGTAGTTTTGGGAGTTTCAGGTGAGAGAGTGAGCAATAATGGTTTAGTAGTAAGAACATCAAGAGAAGTTGTTATTGAGTCACTTTATGAGGAGGAGCCTATTGTTGGTCAAAGTAATTCAAATTTTGAATCTTTGACTTTCGTTGCGAAGAATACGTTTGCAATGAATGAGGTTGATGGTCTATCAGCAGCTGCAGGTTAACCTATTGCTATTACTAATTCGATGGTTGGAGATGCTTTGGGTCAGCCTCATGTTAGTGTTGGATCAACTGATAGACCCATCTCATTTGAACTCCCTTCAATTCAAAATGCACATGACCCAAACAGTGGTGTGAAGCAGATTCAGGTGAATAAACTTAAGCCCAAAAGAAATAAAAAATGGTTCACGGTGGGTCCAAAGAAAGGTAAGAAGAAAGGTAGGATTCGCGAACTGGCAAAAGTCCCTCTAGTCTCGAGTGGTATCCGAATCTTAGCGGAGGAAGGAACGTAGAGGGTGGGAGGAATTGAAAGAGCTCAAGCAGAATTATGTGCTAGGGGAGTGGTGTTTGGTGGGTGATTTTAATTCAGTTACTAGCATGGAAGAACACAAACGGATGAGTGTTGGGGGTCTATCGCAGGAAATTTTAGACTTTGATAGTTTCGTAGTGTACATAGATGTTGTTGATATGCCGGTGGCTGGTAAGAAAAATTATTGGTTTTGTTCTGGTGGTATATCCATGAATAGACTTGACAGGTTCCTTGTGGCATAGGGGTTAATTGCTCGGTGGAATATCTAGATCGAGTCAACAGATAATATAGATTTATCTAACCATTGTCCTATCTGGTTACTTTGTAAATAATTGATCTTTAAATGGGAATTGTCGGTGGTAGACTTCATGGTATCACATATTAAAGGTTTATTGTGGAGTTGGTTTATCTTTCGAGTGGGTAGACTTTCATGTTATTCTGTTTCATTTTGGTGGCTTAATGCCTCTTTGTGTTTAAACAATTTGTAATTGGTTTTTCGAGCACACACAGTGCTTGTTTTCAATGACTCATTGCTTAAAATAAAAACAAGGGGAAATTGAGCACATCCACACCACGTACTTTCCCACCATATATACTATTGAATAGTTTGACATCCCTAATTCCAAGCTCACGCCACCACCATTTAGCGTCCACTCATCCAATCCTACATCTTGAGATTTTTTGTATACTTTTTTTAGACAAAGTGACAATAATTACCACTAGAAACTCCAGCACACAACTGTGAGAACCCTGGTTCGAACTCGGAATAAGATATTCAGCCTAACAAGATAGAGAATTATGAATTGATATTTTGTCGTATGCAAATTTTATGCACATTTACTACTTGTTCTGGCTTTAATTATGAATTGATGATTCATTTCAGTTGTCTAGTGTTTGCATGGCTCGTTTGAGCTGGTATTTTTTCTTTGCCTGGCTGGTACCTAAGGGTGGAGGATATATGTGACCCAAACCTGTAACTAAGGCTTTGACATCTATTTATCTGTGTGCAAGAAGTGCTTTCCTCAATTAGTATATGTCCAATTCAATTGATGATATATGATACAACTTACTGAATGCAAGGTATTGTTACAACAGAATAGGAGTAATTTAGATCTAGTTGAAGTTCCATTTGCTAACGAAAGATGCTAGCATATTGAAGTGGCAAGTGCTACTGAATTTATTGGAGAAAAACTCCATCTACTTTAGTCTATTACTTATGTTTATAACTTATATAATTAGAAAATACTTAAGTATGCTAATTTTCAAGTTTATCATACTCATCGATATGAGATGTGTTAGTTAAGTTAGTTTATGTAATTTAGTTATTCAGTTAGCAATTAATGTTTTGTAACTTTGATTGTTACCTTACTTATTCTTTAGTACTTTTATATAGAATATGTGTTGTAGGTTTAATGAATTTGATGTCATTAATTGGTGGAGTCGAATTAATATATACAGGGGAATCACCCAAAAGTTTTTTTTAAAAAAAAAGAGACTTTTAAAGTCAGGCGGCTAAAAGTTCGACTTAAAAGTATCTTTTAAAGTCAGACTAGCGTCTGACTTTAAAAGTTAAGCACGAAGATTGGTCTGGACCGAACATTAGTAATTAAAGTCAGACGGTTAAAAGTTTGACTTAAAGCTTCTGACATACGAAGTCTCCTTAGTAGAAGTCAAGCTGGCGTCTGACTTTAAATCCATTTTCTGCACTAGTGTACGGATCTCTAAATAAATAAAGCTTTACTGATCTGTAACTTTGGCTAGTCTTGCTAGTTTATTTCGTATGATATCTATAAAATTAATGGGGCAATTAATTAATTTTTTGGAACAAAATTAATTAATTATTTTATTTTTTGAATGTTTCATTTACAGATAATATTAGTTAATGCAAGGCTTACCGCTTGCATGGGACAAGGGGAACGAGAATTTGGTGGGTTATTCGGATTCGTTACTGGCTATCAATCTGGTACAAGGTGCTACTAATAACTATCACTGCTATGCTGTCTTAATCCACAATATAAAAGACATGTTAGCCCGGTAATGGAGTGTCACTTTGAAGCACACATTGAGAGAAAGAAATTTTGCTGCAGAGTATTTAGTAAAGTTTGGCAGTAACATGGAAAGTGTTTGGGAAGTTTACGAACATCCACTTAGCATGGACGACATTCTAGCATCAAATGCTAGTCGAGTTCCTATTCTAAGCATTTAGTTATTTTTCCAGTTTTGTTTTCTCTTTCTTAGCTTTCTTGTACCAAAAAAACACTAGTATTCTTTTAAAATTAATGACGAAATACCTTTGCAAAGGAGCTTACTTTTCATTGTGCGGTTGATCAAATTCAAGGGTCAATGATTAATTAAGACCAAAGCCCCCCAAGGACAGTTGCTTCTTGTTTTGCGGAGTGCGTTTGGCAAATGATCAATCTACCAATGCAAAATTAAAAAGGAGACTGGACAGTTGAACAAGAAACGACAGGTTTTATAGTGTGCTAAAAGACAGAGGGAAGTACACATTACACAATATAAGTAAAATTCAATAATTTTTTTTGTAAATCAATATATCCTTCGGGTGACTAATGGAGACTAACCCTTCGAGGTATCAGAGATTCATTTAAGGGGTTATCTCTCCCAACAAATGTTTTTCCATACGCAACGGTTAGGGATCAAACCCATGACCAAATGATTAAGGGACCCAAATACAACTTGTGTCACATTATGTTGGTAAAAGTCAACAATTTTATTGGTAACACAATATAAGCAAATCTTAACTTTTTCAACACTTATTTAATAATGGCATTCCAAAATTACCCTTTACGTTATTTAATTTTTATTTTTAATAAATAAAATACTAATTCATTAAAAGAAACAAGTTTGATTTGAATGCATGAAGAAACACAATGATAAAAATAAAAGCAAAGGTGGGCCAGAAAATTGGTTGGGAACTGAAAGGATATGAAAACGTCATAATTCCAAGGGCCATGGAAGATGAGTAGCTTTAAGTCTTTAACATTATCACAACAGCTTAATAATATCTGTAGTGACCGGGATCTCGATGCAAATGGCTCAAAAATGTGTAATTTTAGGAGTTTTCACCCAATTTATTTAATAGGAAAAATTGAGAAAAACCTACTTTAAAATGTTATTGGTCTACGAAAAATTGGTTGGATTGGGAGTCGATTATGCATAGGGAATGGTGAAAACTAAATTCCACTACACCCCTAATACATCCGTCCTAAGATGGTTACCTTAAATTTGATTGTGCAAATAAATTATTTAATTATTTGTTTTACCCAAAAATAGTATAAAACAATATGGACTAGTTTTAGAAAAATTTAATTTTGACTTGACGGGGAAGTCCCGCTCTTACGTATCCTCTGGTGCAATGAGGAACTCAAAAGTCACGTAGTTCTTCCTGAAAATTTTGTTGGTTGGTTGGTTTTATTTTTGAAGGGGTTTAAGATCAAAGTTGTACAGCCAAAATCTCTTAAACCGGAATTGACAAGGTGTACACCTCAATCAAAACCATTTTTATGATTTTTTTTATAGAAAATAGGTGTTAAAAGAAAAAAAAGATTGATTATTTATTAGGAAAAGATTAAATTGGCTTGACAGGGAGGCTCCGCTCCTACGTATCTCGGCATGGCGGAGAATCAAAGGCTACGTAGTTCTTATTGAAAAATGTTTGTGTGTTGATTGATTTTAATTTTGAAAGGGTTTGAGATCACCAAGCTGTACAACTCGAGCGTCTTAAACCGAGATCGACAAGATGTCGCATCTCAGCCAATCCCATATTTTTGGTATTTTTACGAGAGCAAGGAAAGAGAGAGAAAAAATATTTTCTTTATGTGAGCTAACATTTATTTTCATTTTTGAGAAATGGGTAATAGTTAGTACTAATAATAATAGTAACAAATAAAAAATAAAGGTTACAAGAAATAAATAAATAAATAAATAAAACTAGTAAAGGGGGTGCTATAAAAAACGTGGGGGTTGTAGCAGTCAAACAGGGGGTGCGAAAAGAGATTTCAATGTAAAAGACAGGGGGCTGTCTTAATAAAGCACGGGGGTGTTAATAGTAATCTGTTTTAAAAATTAAAAAAAATGAAACCAAACACACTAAAGGCAAAGCTAAATTAGCAACCCTAATGTTTCATTCTTCCTCACTCTCCAGCCGCAAGCAGCAAGACATGAAAAGAGAGAGTGACTTTTCCCATGAGAGAGAAAGAGAGCTTTTCGTGGGTGAGAGAGAAAGCGAGAGAGGAAACAGGGTGGGTTTTTAGGTGGTTTTTGTGGTGGTCGTTTGGGTGGCTTCGATGGTGGTGACGGTGGTTGGCCGTGAGTGTTGCTTTTTAGAGGTTATGGAAGAAGGCAAAGTGGTGGTGCTTTGGAGAAGATGAAGTGGCTTTCTCCTCTACATCACCTTTTTTCTCCTGATTGTTTTTTTTTTGTCTCACATTTCTCTCTCTAATGTTTTTCTGTTGCTGCTAAATGGTATTTATAGGTAAATTATATGTGGTGCAGAGCAGTGTATCAAATCTCTTTGGACAAAATTCTGAAGAGTCAAGACAAAATAGCCCAGAGGCAGAGGCGGTGGTGATGCACAAAAAAGTAGTATTGTTGGTGCTGAAAATGGAAGGGCAGCAACGTGCTTCCCTGTCTTATTTGTGTTTTGTTTTAATTTTTTTTGTACTATTTTGCTTTTAATCTTTTGTCTCTGTGTGAAACAAAGTTGACTTTGGTTGTACCCTTTTCTTGTAAAAAAAACTGATATTATACTAATAAAAACATATAATCAAAAATCTGATTTTTTCATTACATATATTTTTTTATAATTAACTATGATAATAACGCAAAACGGCTAACGACTACAAAATGACAAGTGTAAACAAGTAGGCTCTCGTAAAGTACAATAAATGGGATTTTTTTGAAAAACGCAAAAATATCGGTTAAAATTGAATGTTCACAATACAATGTACCGTTTCCTATTAATCATTTATATCAAGGAGAAAGTCTCTAAAATCACTGAGTAGTTGAACTCTAATCAAGATATTTATGAGTTCCTAAAAAACTATTAGTAATTTAATAAGGGTAATTTAGGCAGTTTAGGGAGTCTTTCACAAAAATAAATGTAAGTTAGTAGTTTTCTTAATATGTGTGATATAGTTATATATTTGCTTATAAAAGAACTAAAAAAAACTATAGTCGTTGAGGAAAAATTATGCAAAAACTGATAAAAGAATTAGAGCTCGTATTTTTTAGACGTAGAGATCCTCTCAGTTTCTTATTAGTAAATGAGAATCAATTACTAAAGTTTTTGGTGTATTAAATTTTAGAACTTAAAATTTCCGGTATTAGGGAGCAAATCAATCTCACACTAGTACTAGTGAACCACTAAAGTTGACCGTAGGATATTCAGATATTGTGTAAATTGTTATGAGTATTTAAGATTGAATCAATAAATATTAAATCTCAGACATCGATGAATTTTTATATTTCTCCTACGGTCATATTTAATGGTTCATCGGTGGGGTCTTTGATTTGCTCTCTCACCCTAGAAACACCCTTTAAAATTAAATTCTAGAAATTTCAAAATCTAAAAATTCTAAAATAAATTGTAATTAAATTACAACAAAAAGAGCTGAAAAAGAAAAAAGAATCTCAAAAATAAATTGTTAAATGCATTTACCCGAATGTTCGTGAGAAATATCTTTTGCGACATCCAATATTTCTTGTGAAAATTTGGTCAAAAAAATATTTCTCTTGGAAAAAAAAATGGACAGTATGAATGGTTATTTAGAGAATTCATATTGTTTTTGAAATATATGTAAGATAAAATTATAAAAAGATAAAGGGATAAAAAGTCTGCGCTACATAATTTTATTAAAAAAAAGGTATATACTTGTTTATCGTGGTTTTTGGTAAACACCGTTAGTTTGAAATTTCTTCTGCTTGCAGGATCAACTAGTAAATCCTAAGACCATTTGTGTTAAAGTTTTTCCAGAAATTATGAATGTCTTACAGTTTTTAAAAGGAAGAATGAAGATAACTATCAGTTTCGCGCGAAACCGTCGAAGTCACTTCGGACAGAGATGAAGAGAGAAAATAAAAATGCAGAAAATTGCTTAAAGAAACAAAGTAAAATGCATTAATTGAAAAGAAAGTTAGTACACATGATCATACATTCTTCTCTGACTCGTTTTCTCTGTGATGTTGGAAGTTAGAGCGTGAGAATCTGTAATGAGTTTGTGACCCTTTTTTCCTATGAGAAACTACTATTTATACAAGGAAGGAAAACACTAAAACTAACTAACTGTACAGAGAATTTAAAAAAGAAAACTGCTTCAGCCTTCGACTAGGGTAACTGCCAAAACTTCGACGGCGAGCACTTGATGTTGACCTGCTATTGAATCCAACACCTTCTTCTCGTCGAAATATCACCCTTCAATTCTTGTTAAGTCTAAGGCTTTGTCGAATTTGCCTTCTGATACAACTCTTCTGTGTCGAAACCAACACCTTCTTTTGAGAAGACCAAAGTCAAACCCCGTTGACTGCATTTAGTTTAGCCTGTCAAAATTACAGGCTAACAAATTGCCCCCCAAAAATGTCTTTTTCGACTGAAGCTTTATGTAAGGCAGAAAAAGTGACATTTTTGAAGATTCCTTTTAACTGCTCTGATGAAGTCATTAACATCACGTTGCAGCATTGATGAGACGTTTCAGTGAAAAGTACCTTTTGGCGTCACCGTTTCAGAGTTAGTGGGCCACGTTTTGCATTGGAACTCCTCACTACTCATTGCAAGTAACTGCTCCATTAAAGAGAAACCCAAAGGTTTCATCCTTTTACACTCAACAGCTATATAAGCTATCATTTTCTCTGCATTTTACTCTTTTCTGAAACCTTTGCAATCCCTTCTCTTCTCTTCTCTTCTTCGCGAGAACACACTTGCGCTTTCCAAACTCAAACTCCAGAACTCCATTAATATCTTGCACTACTCATCAATGGCATCTTAGTCTCAAGCTCGAACTTCTGCAACCGCTGCTGGCAAGCAACAACTCGTTGCTGAATCTGCTCAAGCCCAAGATCCTGTGCCAATCTCACACACCCACACTTCTGGAAAACCTTTTTGTGTCGCTGAACCCGACCTTGAAGATCCACGTGCTTAAAATTGGAAGTCACAAGTGATCATCCCCGGTCCTGAAAATCACACACATGCTTTTCTTGGTCCTCTTCCTGATTTTCTTCCAGAACCACCAAAAATCCAGGAGATTTTTCGTAGCTATCGTCATTATAACCCTAGAATCTTCTACGAAGGTCCTTATGAAATGAGTTTCATGGCTACACGAGTTTTCAGATCTGCACCTCATGTAGGGCACGAAGCTTATATTAATTGGCTCAACAAAATCGAGTCGAAGAAAGGTGACTTCTGGAAGACTCAAAGTATTTTCGACCTCGTCCAGTTGTCAAGATATGGCCCTAAATATCAAAGTTCTATGCTCATCGCAGAACTTCACGTTTGGGAGGTTACTACCAATAGCCTTCATCTGAAATGTGGTATGCTCACTCCCACCTTATTAGACGTAGCTGCTATCACTGGACTTCGACCAACGGGCGAGATCTTCGAACCCGACAGAGCTTCAGATACTTACAATTTCACTTTCCAACGTGCTACTTTTGCTGGGTATGTCGAAGATCAACACGTCCTCGACAGTGATGAGGTTTATGATAAGGAACACATAGCTTTTCTTACCTTATGGTTGTCCCATTATATTTTCTGCTCTTCGTCACTTCAAGTTGCAAAGATGTATATCAATTTGGCTACTCAGATTCATAATGGTCGAAATATCTGTCTTAGCAAACTTATCCTAGGGTCTCTTTACGAAGCTTTAGGAGATGGGGCCCTTGAAATGAAAAACTCTAAGCCTCAATCCTCTTTACTGATTTCTGGGCCTATCTGGTTGTTTGAAATGTGGTTTCTTGCCACTTTTGAATCGAGACTCCAATTGATCTGTCCCAAAGACCAAATCCGGATGGTCAAATGAAGAAGCGTCGAAGGGATAAGACTTGCTCTCCTAAAACCTAGGGAAATTGGTCAATCAAGCGAAGACCAATTCTCTGATACTTTTGACATGCTATTGAATTCCAAGTCTTTCACTCCTTCAATGGCACCATTTGTACACAACCCATGGACCTCATTGGTTCCTCAAAAAATTTCCTGCAACACCCATCAACTCCGATGACGAACTCCATGAAATCTGGCGAGCCTATTTGGCTTCTTGCTGGTTATCACTTAGGATTTCGCCAAGCAATAGTTCGACTCACTATGGACTGACAGGATACCAGTCAAATCTCGTGGCGAGGCAATTCGGACTGTGCCAACCTCGACCAGCCTCTTTTTACAAGTCGAAAAAATCTTTGATATCCCCAGATAATGAAAGGGACTACTGGCATCGACTTACCATGGCTGCTCAGTGCACTCCTACCTTCATTCCTTTGAAATACAACCCACTTTTCGCTTGTACTAAGGAATTTCTCCAATGGTGGTCAAGCTATTATGCACCTAAACTGGCTGCTGTCGAAGGATCCACCTTGTTGCCTAACTTACTCTCTGCTTTTCCCAAAAATCAAGGTACGCAAATTCAATACACTCTAGATTCTCCAAAGTCTCTTCAAAATGGTACATTATTCAGCTGTTTAGGTCGAACAATTTCTGGGATTTTCCCAATTAACCTCGTCGAATATTTTTGCAGCTGTTCCAACAACCACTGGCACCACTAAGACGCCGAAGAAAAATACCAAGAAGAAGGTTTCCATCGTTCCAAAACAACACCAATCTCAGCAAACCAAGAAACAAGAGGTAACTACTTCCATGAGGTCTTTGTGACATCACATTTACACTTTAAATCCAACACTTGACTGATCTTCGTTTTGCAGAGTCGAAAAAGAGGGAGCAATTCTACTACTGATGTTCCTGCTAAAAAGTCGAAGAAAACTAAAGTGCAACCTGTGAGTGGTATTTCAAAGATCTAATATTCTTACCTCTTTACTCCTGCTAACATTTATCCATTTTTCTTTTCATTACTAACCATGAACATTAAACTTCCAGCCTGACGATCAAACATGTAGCCCGAAGCAAATCAAGATTTCTGCAGTTCAAGTCGAAAAGGATAAGAAAAAGAAAAATTCCCAAGAGACTCTTAAAACTCCCACTTCAACTCAAACCGAAAGAGAAAAGAAGACGAAACATTCTCAGGATGCTCCTAAAACTCTCACTCCAGTGGTTCTTGTCGAAAAATCGCAAGACAACAAAGAGGCAACTACGGAGGAAACTCCTCTGAATCCAGAGAAATCTATCCAGAAGAAAGCAAAGACTCCCAAAAGACTTGAAAGTGCAGGTTCTCATATTAGTGAGACACTGTCGAAGGTAACAACTAAACCTTCAACTATCCTTTAATTATTCCAAATCCAGAAAATGATCCTGACTTTATCAATCTATTGTGGTAGGGAACTGAAACTGGCCAAATTGATCCTCAACAGAAACAACTAACACCAACATCAACTCTATCTCCCTCTGTTGAACTGGTAACTGGAAAAGTGATCGAAGAGCAACTCACACCAATCAATCCTGTCGACATTACTAAAGAAGTTCTTCAACAAATTGCTGATATGCCAACTAATGAGCCTTCTTTTGACAGCCAAACACTTGGAATAGAAATTCTCAACAAAGATCCAGAAAAACAAGACTTAGAGATGGTCGAAGTTACTGGTGTCGAAACTGAGCAGAATATCTTGGCTTCAACACATAATCCAAGTAATAGTGAAGAACAAGACACAAACCAGGATGACAATGATGAACAAGAGAAAGGGAATGATGATGCTATTAATTCTGAGAAGGAGGGATATGAAGAAAACCTTGAACAAGTCGATGAATCACCAAAGGATGACAGCTCTTCTAAAGTAGTTCATTCAAACAGCAATACTGTCAGTGAAGATGCTTTGAGTGAACTGAAAAGTAAGAATCCTCTTGAAGCTTTGAACCTTACGTTGAGTAGTAGGAAATCTTCGACTAGACAAAGCTCTTCAACCACTTCTATGGGCGAAGCATCTGATAATTCCAAGGAAGACCTCCTCAAGGAATTTCAAGCTAAAGTTCTTGAAGCTGACTTATTTCAAGCTATTGAGCACGACCACATGACTACCTTTGAAATTAAAGCTTTGTTGCGTAAACTCAATAATTCGACATCAGGCAAAGCTCTCATTGGCTTTATTGTTGAATTTGAGCCTCTCCTAGAGCAAATCACCTTAGACATCCAAAAGAGGCTAGGAAGAACACTGTTGTACATAAAGCACGTGAAACCAAACTCCAACAGGAAGAATGGGCGGCTGTCGAATCCTCTCGAGCCAAGATCACTTCTTGGGAAACTCAAGCAGCAAACAACGCTCAAGAAATGGCTGCCTGTGATGATGCCATTTTGAAATATCAAGAACAGATCAAAAACCTGCAATTGAAAATTAAGGCAGAGGAAAAGAAGAAAGCTTCAATTCGCAAGAGAATTCCAGATTCTTTGGAATCTATTATTAACGCAGAAGCAGCCTTAGCAATTCAACACTTGGAAAAATTTAGCACACATGAGGCTGAGGTTCAAAGATTGGTTGAAGACGAAGCCCTCACTGCCATCAGACTAGAACACTCCAAAGCTGTTTTTGAAAGGCTAAAAGCCAATCTCCAACTTTAGATTGTAACTTTCTTTATTTTCCAGTTTTTTGTAATTTCGACAATGTTCTGGCAAAGACTTTTGAATGCCATGTTTGAATTCTTTATACTATTTAGTCTTGTGTTATTTTAACTTCTTGTAATATTGGCTTATATTTCTTTAAATACTTGCCATTTATTTGTAAAATTCGACCATCAGTGCCTAACTCTCCGACTTCATAGGCACCGTTAGTAAATACTTGTAAAATGCGAAATGGTCCTTCCCAATTTGGTGACCATTTACCCAAAACTCTATCTTTTCTATCCATGGGTAATATGACTTTCCACACTAAATCCCCCAAGGCAAATGTTTTTGACTTAACCTTTTTATTATAAGCTCTAGCCACTCTTTCTTTTTGCCTTATAAGAACATCTAACGCATTTAGTCTTTCTTCGTCTAAATCAACCAACTCATCTAACATCTTATCCCAATAAGAATCTGATGGAATTTCAAATTGCCTTTGAATTCTAGCTGATTGTAAACAAATTTCGACTGGCAAGACTGCGTCGTGTCCAAATGTGAGTCTATAAGGAGTAGTGTTAATTGATTCTCTAGGAGAATTTCGACATGCCCACAACACTTGATCAAGCGTTTTATGCCAATTTTTAGGCTTCTGCCCAATGTGTTTCTTAATCAAATTGATAATAATTTTGTTGGCCGCTTCTACTTGACCGCTTCTACTTGACCATTAGCTTGGGCATAGTATGGTGTCGAAGTTAATAACTTGAAACCAATTTCAGAAGCAAAATCAACCATTTTTCGACCAATAAAAACTGTGCCTTGGTCTGTAGTAATGGTTTCAGGAGTACCAAACCTATATAAGATGTGGTTTTGAATAAAATTTATTACTGCTTCCTGATCTACATTAGCTAAGGGAACAGCCTCCACCCATTTGGTAAAATAATCTATTCCCACTAAGATAAAACGATGCCCTTTCGACGAAGTTGGTTTGATTTCACTAATCAAATCTAAAGCCCAACCTCTAAAAGGCCATGGTTTTACTATTGAATGCAATTCACTTGCAGGCACATGTTGTATTCCTGCGTGTTTTTGGGATTCTGGACAACCCTTGGCGAAATCTATGCAATCTTTCAGCATAGTTGGCCAATATACTCCTTGTCGAAATAAAAGCCACTTCATTTTGTGACCTGCTTAATGAGATCCACAAGCTCCACTATGAGTATTGGAAATTGCTAAATATGCCTCACTTTCATTAAGACATTTCAATAACACTCCTTCAGGAGTCTTTTTAGATAACTCACTCCCAATAATAACATAACTTAAAGCTCTATACTTGATTTTCCTATCAGTCACTCCTGTTGGATTTTCCAAATATTCGACAATTTGCCTTCGCCAATCATCATTCGACATATTGTCAATGGCAAAATTTTCAACTTCAAAATTTTCAAAAGTTTTAAAATTTTCCACCAGATTTATCAACTCTGCCCCCTCAAGTTTTGTCGTTGACAATTGGGCATTGGATGGACCTGTCGAAATCTGTTTGTGTTTGATTTCTATTAGCTCTAATAGCTTTTCTTTTGAAACTTTGTATCCTGATGCTATTTGTACCAAATCGTTTGCCTCTTGATTTTCCATACGAGGCACGTGTTTTATGTGAACAGTGTCAAATCTCTTTAACAACGTATTAGCAATGGCAAAATACATTATTAAGTTCTCTTTGATGCATTTGTATTCTTTTGTTAACTGTTTCACAATTAGTTCTGAATCTCCTTTGATTTCGACATGTTTTGCCCCCAATTCTAACAAGATTTGAAGTGCTGCTATTAAGGCTTCGTATTCTGCCTCGTTGTTGGAGCACGTCCCTTCAATTTTAAACTTATACTTTGTTGGTATCTTTGTTGGTGAAATTATTAACACTCCAATTCCAACACCATTTTTGTGGCTTGAACCGTTGAAGTATAACTTCCAAGGTTGGGTTTCCACCAAGTTTATTATATTTTCGACCACTGAATGGTCAACTAAGAAGTCAGCCACTATTTGACCTTTTATTGCTTTTAATGGATGATAAGTCAAAGAGAATTCAGAAAGAGCCAAAGCCCATTTACCTATTCTACTATGTAAAATTGGTTTCGACAGCATATTTTTAATAATATCATAATGCGAATAAACATACACATCAACAGACTTTATGTATTGCTTCAATTTTGTACAAGGGAAACACAAGCATAAACACAATTTTTCTATAGGTTGATACCTAGTTTCTGCATCATTTAAAATTCTACTGAGGTAATAAATGGCTCTTTCGACACCATTTTCATCTTCTTGAGCTAACATGCTTCCTATAGAAAATTCTGAAGCTGCTATATACAATTTCATTACTTTATTCCTAATAGGTGGTAACAAAATTGTTGGCTTCATCAGATATGCTTTAATCTCGTCGAAAGCTTGTTGGCGTTCTGCATCCCACCTAAACACATCTTCCTTCTTCAGTCGAAGTAATGGCGAAAACGCTTGAGTCTTGCCACTTAGATTTGAAATAAATCTTCTAAGGAAATTGATTTTTCCTAATATTGACTGCAATTCTTTTTTGGTCGAAGGAGCTTTCGTTTCCAAGATTGCTTTTCGTCTTGTTTTGATTGATTTCAATGCCTTTTTTGTGTACAACGAAGCCCAAAAAGTCATCTGCACGAACACAGAAGGCACATTTGAGTGGATTCATTTTCAATCCATATTTTCTCATTCTTTCAAATGATTGTCGAAGATGGTCTATATGACCAATTCCTGAAGAAGACTTAATTACAATATCATCTATGTACACTTGCATAAATTTTTCAATAAAATCATGGAACATAGAATTCATTGCCCTTTGGTAGGTTGCACCAGCATTTTTTAGGCCAAATGGCATTACAACCCATTCATAGACACCTAATGCCCCTGGGCATCAGAATGCTGTTTTCGACGTATCTTCTTCAGCAATATATATTTGGTTATATCCAGAATAACCATCAAGCATACTTAGGTATTCATAACCTGCTGCTGAATCCACTAGCATTTCTGCCACTGGCATGGCATATTCATCCTTAGGTGTAGCATTATATATTTAAATCTCTAAAATCTATACACACTCTAAGCGTGCCATTTTCTTAATTACAGGAACTATATTAGCAAGCCATTCGACATACCCGGAAGTTCTGATGAACTTGCTCTTTAGTAACCTTTCTATTTCTGCTTTGATCTTCAACAGGATTTTTGGTGCAAATCTTCTTGGTGTCTGCTTCACTGGCTTCTTTCCTGGTCGAATTGGTAGTCTTATCTCAACAACGTCACGACTCAACCTCGGTATTTCATTGTAATCCCATGCAAAGCAGTCTTTGTACTCGTTTAGCAATTCGACAATCTGCACCTTCAATGCTTGATCAATCTTAGCACTTATATATGTTGGCCTTTTCAAGGAGCCATCTCCCAAATCGATTTCTTCTAAGGGATCTTGTGCTTGGATCCTTTTGGTCGAACCCATTGGATCTTTTTCAAAACCTAAAAGCTCGTCATCATAGACACAATCAAGCCTCTGGTTTTCGACAACATTGTCTCTATTTTTGTCCTCAACAGCTTCAGCAACTAATTGTTGTTGTAATTCAGCTTCTAAAACCTCTTTTTGCTCATTCTCAGCCACGTAGGCCGTAATTCTATCCCGTGCAGTGGGCTTATCCATAAATAACTATTTATGGGCCTTCCCACCCTGTAGGCTTAACAGAGCCTTGTGGGTAGTTGTCTTCATCTATAACCTCTCTATCCCAAATGAATCCATAATTGGGATGGAGTATCACTGAAGATCTAACATTGTTTTGGTTTTCATAACCAAGTTCAGAAGAAATACATGGCGCAATGTTCGCCAATTGTTTATCAAAGGTTTTCTTGGTAATAGTGTTTACCTCAGCCTTGAAGTAACTCTGATCACCTTCAATATTTTCGACTAGACCATCTTCTCTCCAAATGATGAGCCTCTGGTGAACTGTCGAAGGTATTGCTCCCACACCATGGATCCATTCTCTTCCCAGCAGCATGTTGTAATTTGCCTTTGTTGAAATTACCATGAACATTGTTGGTCTCCTGATGCTTCCAACAGCAAAATCAACTTCAATGGCTCCAAGTGAGTGGCCACTTTTGCCTTCATAGTTGGTAAGAATTACATTGTGTGTTTTCAAGTCAGTCTCACACTTTTCAATTCTTTTCAGCATATGTTGTGGCATTAGGTTTACAGCAGCACCACCGTCAACCAGAATTTTATTGACACCAATATTGTTCACCTTTGCTTGAATATACAAAGGTTTGAGATGGTTCATCATTCCACAGTCTGGTTTTTCAAACACAGCGTGTTGCTCTTCAACGCAACCATTTTTCAGCACATAGTAACAAATTGGTTTGTAAGTGGTTTCTTCGTCGAAATCTTCTTCGACATCATTCACTTCAGAAATCACATCATACTCAATTGGGAGAATTGAGACTACACCACACAAGACGTCGAATTTTGACCCAGAATCAGCGAAATCCGAGCCCATTTCTTCGTCTAAGTTGAGACCCTCTTTGATCACTGAAAGTGGTGGAAATATCCTTTCAGTAGCTGGCTTTCTCGCCATTTCAAGAGATTTTGATGGTATTTGTTTACCTTTCTCTTTGTTGGAATTTTCCACCTTGCCTGCAGCAGCAACCTTTTTCTGGCGTTGATATCTACGCCACTGAGTTCTTGTCATAGGGTTCTTCCCTTTGTAGTTATTATTATAGGCATATTTATTAGACTCAAATGCCTTGTTTTGGCTGGTAGCACTAGTGCTACCCTTAACCAATTTTGCTGATTTCTGTTAATTTCCAACATTCTTTCTAGCATAATATACTGGATAATAACCAGTACTTTTTCCACCAGAGTGCACCCATTTCTCGACAGGAGACTTTGCTGGAGGAACATAAGTTTTGATCTGTTCCTTTTGAGGATTTCTTGTCGAAGTGACTTTGTATTGAATACCTCTGTTGTTGTAGCTGAACTTTGGTCTTTTGTCAACCCACTTTCCTTTACGTTTCAGTTGAGGCTTAAATCCCTCCAGATTTTTGGCAGCCTCTTTGTCGAAGACAGAACTACACCTTGGACAAAGCATAACTTCAGTATTGTTGATTTTGCAGCAATTGAGAAAATCAATCAATTCTTCTTCAGCCCTTGGATACACTATCTTCATTTTTTCAGCGTACTGGTCTTTAGTGACCATTTCGACATCAACCTTGTCAACAGCCTTCTCTACCTTAGCATTTTCAGCAACAACCTCTGTGACCTCAACCACATTGAGATCGACTTCAACAAGCAATGCATCAGCTGTTGGCAAAAGGATCCACATCAATCTTCATTGGTGGCTTAGATTTGTCACCAAATTTCAGCCTTCCCTCATTGAGGGTGTTCTGCACCAAATCCCTGAAAATAACACAACGAGAAGTGCTATGGCCCAAGAAACCATGAAATTTACAAAAACGTCTTTTCTGTCGCTGTTCCAATGGTGAAATTTTCAGGCCTTTAGGCACTAAAATTTGACCATCAGCCACTAACAGATCAAATATTTCATCACATTTAGAAACATCATAAGTATAAGTTTTTGCAACAAATTTATCATTCTTAGGCTCAACAGGAAATTTCCCATTAGAAGGTTTCAACAATTTGCAAGTATAAGGAGGTCGTGGTTTTAGTTCTGCAATGTTAACCTCTTCTCCGACATCTTCATAAGATATGTCGTATTCTTGGTCACTATCATTAGCTTCGACATAAGCAACCTTTTCTTTCTTACTTTGGAATCTACCTGTTCTGGCTTTTACGGCTTTGAGTCTTTCGACTTGTCGAACTCTATCAGCCAATTGTCCCATATCTCTTAAATGTAGTGTATCTAGTTTCTTTCTTATAGTGTAATCTAGACCACCAGCAGCCATTTCGACTAACTCGTGTTCAGGCACTTGAGTAAAGCACATTGCTTTGAGAAGTCTAAATATATTGAGATAATCATCAATAGATTCTGCCCCCTTGCGTCGAACGCTAGCCAATTCCTTAAGACTAATTTTACATTGGCCCATATAGAATTGTTCGTGAAAGGCCTTCTCTAACTGACTCCAATTAAATATGGAATTTGGAGGCAGGGTGGTGAACCATGTAAACGCATTCTTAGTTAAAGAATTTGGAAAGTATTTCATTCTTAAATTCTCGTTATGCGCAATATCACCAGCCTCAGTCAAATAGCGAGCCACGTGTTCGAAAGTAGATTCACTGGTTTCTCCAGCAAATTTTGTGAACTTAGGGATTTTCCATCCCCTAGGCAGCTCCGTTTGTAAGGTGTATTCCGACAAAGGCGACACAAAATTAGGCCTATGTAAACCTAAGTTAAGGCCATTCTGGGCTAAAATAGTTTCGACCATATTAGCCAGATTATTTTGTGCTCCAAAATTGTTTTGTTGCACTTGTCTGACCACTTCATCTGCATTTTGGTTTCTATTTACTAACACAACTTCAGGGATTGCCTCTACCCTCATAGGCTCTTCGACAACCTGTTGTTGTCCTTGGTTTCCCTGATTTATAGGTATTGGATTGTTAGACCTTTCAACAGGTACTTCGACAGGCCTGACATTCTGAATTTGGGGAATTTGCTGGTTATGGACTGGTGGAGTACCAAAGAAATCGGCAATTCTGCCCATTTGCGCTGCTAACATTTGGTAACTGCTATTAGTGTTTTGTATCAAAGGATTAAACATTGTACCAATTTGTTGTGTTAACATATTGACCATATCATGATTGCTATCATCCATTTGCTGCCTCAATGCCAACAAATATGTTGTAGTCAAATTGGGTTGGGCATTTCAACTAAAAACGCCTTCTGATGAACTATGAGTAGGGGAATAGCCTGTGATTGCATTTTCTGCAAAAATAGACGAATTTGTCTGAAGGCCCGCCATCAAAGCCGTTGGCATGCCATATGGGTAAGGTCTACCACTCATAGTAAATGGCAAGTTTCCAACCATTGGATTTGCCATCAAAGGACTCGTTGGTCCTACTATTGGTGGAACAGAAGCCATTGTATTAACATTCGTTAATGCTGCAGTGGTCATCATTGACACAGGGGTAATTATGGGAGAAGTTATAGCAGTTACCCCCATTGTTGTCGAAGAAGGCATAGCAACGGTTATACCTGCGACATTTGCAGCGTTAACGTCACTAACTGTAGTTTGTTCTTGTATACTTTGTGCATTTGATGCAGAAGCATTACTTGTACTAGAGCGTGCCATCTCTGAAAGATGTTTACCACTCCTTAATTGCATGCACAGATAAACACAAAGTTTAAGATTTCAACGAAAAAACATTAAAATTAGCACAAATGTCCCACCGGGCGTGCCAATTTGTTTACCGTGGTTTTTGGTAAACACCGCTAGTTTGAATTTTCTTCTGCTTGCAGGATCAACTAGTAAATCCTAAGACCATTTGTGTTAAAGTTTTTCCAGAAATTATGAATGTCTTACAGTTTTTAAAAGGAAGAATGAAGATAACTGTCAGTTTCGCACGAAACCGTCGAAGTCACTTCGGACAGAGATGAAGAGACCAAATAAAAATGCAGAAAATTGCTTAAAGAAACAAAGTAAAATGCATTAATTGAAAAGAAAGTTGGTACACATGATCATACATTCTTCTCTGACTCGTTTTCTCTGTGATGTTGGAAGTTAGAGCGTGAGAATCTGTAATGAGTTTGTGACCCTTTTTCCTATGAGAAACTACTATTTATACAAAGAAGGAAAATACTAAAACTAACTAACTATACAGAGAATTTAAAAAAGAAAACTGCTTCAGCCTTCGACTAGGGTAACTGCCAGAACTTTGACGGCGAGCACTTGATTTTGACCTGCTATTGAATCCCAGCCTTCTTCTCGTCGAAATATCACCCTTCAATTCTTGTTAAGTCTAAGGCTTTGTCGAATTTGCCTTCTGATACAACTCTTCTGTGTCGAAACTAACACTTTCTTCTGAGAAGATCAAAGTCAAACCCTGTTGACTGCATTTAATTTAGCCTGTCGAAATTACAGGCTAACAATACTCTAAAAATCAAGTTTAGAGAGCCACAATTCAGAGTATATTAACTTTCCAAAAAAGTTCACGGTATATATTTTTTCAAAAAAGAATATATCGTAAACAATGAGTTGTGTTGGCCAAACTGGGTTGATCACATTTCTAATATTTTAATGCTGTCGTTTCTTTTTAGTTTTCTTATCAATGGTAGTTAGCTTTTCAAATCAACACCCCATCAGGTCATTGTAATCAACTTTACAGGATACATGTCTTGGCCATTGGCATTATGGTTAACTAGTCTTTTCAAAGATTCGTTTGGTTCATGGAAGAAAGTGAGAGGAAAGGAATGTAAGGGAAAGGAATGTAAGGGAAAATGAGATGATTTTTTAGTTGTTTATTTTGAGAGAAAAAGAATGGAAAGGGGAGAGAAAAAAAGGGGGTATGTTTACTAAATGACATAAATAATCTTGAATGAAAATAGAATGTGTGATATTTATTTATTTAAAAGGAGTAAGGTTTAAATTTAGGGAAGTACCTCTATTAGCTCTCAAAGAGCGGTGAGGCCTACCCGCCCTGACCACAGTGAGCCCTCAAAGCTTAATTCACCTAAACTTTTGTAACAAAAAATAGTTTAAATTTAAGGAGTTGTCTATTTTTCATAGCCTTTTCTCTCCAATTTGGGAGGAAATAGAATTTGGTGGGTCGAATGGCATTTTTCTTTCCTTCGTATACTTTTCTTTTGAACCAAAGGAAGGAAAAGTTCTTGGAAATTGTGTTTTCCATGCCTTCCTTTCTTTTCCCCTATCTTTCATGACATCCAAACACTACTATAGGGCCGTTTGATTTGCTAAAAAGCAAAGAAATGGACAAAACAATCCAGTTGTACTGTGTTGATCTGGAAATTTTTCATGATACCAAACAAAAGTGGGGGCAATAGACTCGACAAAAGCCCAAATTTTTGTACCTCACAAAACCATAGTCCAATTTTCTGTCCCTCAGTACAACTTTCTTTTCACCCAAAAAAATACCAAAATTATATTTTTATTCCAACTTAATAATTATTTTTCTCTCTTCTATTTCCCCCCCTCTCTCCTCTCTCTCTCTCCCCTATATCATTCTTCTCTCTCCTTTCTCTCCCTCTCTCCTCTCATGTCTCTTATATCTTCTAATCTCATGACCTCTGAACCTCATCTCTCTCTCTTTCTCCCTGACTCTCTTCTCTCATGCATCTCTTTTATATCTAATCATCTCATGACTTTTCTCATCTCATCTCTCTCATCTCTTTTATAAGAAATTTCGAACAGATCTAGGATAGATTTCAAACGTTTTTCGCATGGAATTGGGACAAATATATAGTTTGTGACATATTTTGCACATAATGTCTCCTATGCAAAAAATCCTCGTTGCAAATTCAAAAAATTCGTCCCAACCCATTCTGAACGAATTTCAAACAAATTTTAGATGGAATCCGTTCGAAATCCGTGTGAAATTCGTCTCAATTTTTTTCATTTGAAATTCATCTCAAATTTTTCCGAATTATAATATAATTTCAGAAAACTCTATTCTGTTTGAAACTGCTGCTTTTCTAGTAGTCTCCCTCTCTCTCTCTCCTATCTTCTCCCTCACATTTTTCTTTATAATTATCTAATTATATTATAATATATGTTATATAAAATCATTATAAACATTAGAAAGAGAATTATTGTAGATTTTATATTTTTTTGGTTGTGCTGCCCATAAGTGCTCTTCTAACTTAGTCTTTTGAGTAACTGAGCCGTTTTGTTGTTTATTGTGGTACTCAACTCAAGAGATTAATTTTTATAATTGTATGTAAAGGATACTCAATTTATAGTTGAATTCATGAATATATATATATATATATATAAATAAAGTGAATTTACATGTAATTTTATTTATGAAAAAAGTGAGTAATTTGGGAAATAAATAAAATGTAACATGTGGAGTTATCTGGATAGCTGGTTCATTAGGTTTTTCAAAACCCAGTCAATTTAATTAATGGACTGCACCGATTATACCACTAGTTTTCAATCCAACTAGTTCGACCAACAAGTTTGAGCCACTTTTTAAAACTACTTTTTTTTTATCAGCAAGCGGGGCAAAGCCCAAAAAAAACAACTAAAAACCTCTAGGAAAAAGATCCCCATACAATCAGCCCTTAGGCCATCACTAACAAATTTCGACATACAAAGAAAAATTCTACTACAATTATGAAGTGACAAGCAAAATTTGATAAAGGAATCAACAACTTGATTGGCTTCCCTGAAGATATGGGAGATGGATGACTTCGAAAACGATTGAAGCAGCCTCTGAATATCATTAATGAGACAGAAGGTAGGATGTTGCAAAGAACACCAAGACTAAATTAATTTAACAACCTTTGAATTAGATTCAATGGCAATGAACTTGAATCTCTTGATTAAAAGCAAGCCTAATCCCCACAAGGATGGCTTGATTTGAAGCTCTGTACTAAGAATAGTGTTGGGACCGATTGCAGAAGAAAACCCAAGGAGGAAAGTGTTGTTCTCGTCTCTATAACAACTCCCCAATAGTAGTCATCAATCCCAGATTTAACACAACCCCATCACAATTCAACTTCACCCAATCTCCCCTAGGGGAGACCACCTAATTCGGCTACAATTCTCTTTGAAGAACCTGTGACCATTCTCACCATGCTCCATGCTACTATTAGAGACAGAGCTAGCAACACTTTGAATACGCCCAACCAGGTCAATTGGCCTAATCCTTCTATTCCGTAATACAACATCATTTCTATTCAACCAGATCAGTCTCAAGGCAACCCCAAAAGAAGTATCCCACCTAGTGTTGTTACTGGAACTAGCCAAATGAAGCTTATCCTCAATCCAGTTTAGCGCATAAGTATTCCACATAGTAGGAAAGGTACCAAACTCAATCAATTCTCTCCAAACCTGGTTAGCGAACCCACAATCCCTTAGAAGATGCTCCAAAGGTTCCTTACCCTGACGGCAAATAGGACACTCCCTTGAAGCTACAATACCTCTCCTAGTCCTAACAATATTAGTGAGAAGACCATTGTTGGCTACTTTCCACGCACAAAAAAAAAAACCTATAGCTTTTAGGACCTTGCCAACCCATATCAACTTAAAGATGCGCCAAGGAGTTGGAATTTGAATCCCCAACAAAGCTTCATAGGCAGATGTAGTAGAGAATGAACCATCCTTGAATGGCTTCCAGAGCACACAATCATCACCTTTAGTAGCAATAGGGGCCTCAAGGGAAAGGATGGTGTTGAGAATAGCATCAGGTAGTGATAACTCTATTTTATATAGAGTTATTTACGCATCTAAACCTAATAATTGCTAAGTTCTAAGTAAGAATAAATAGTAAATATAGCTAAATAAATAAAATAACAACATTCAAAGTTCAAAGAAGGGTTATGTTTATTATTAAGCATTTTGCATATATTTTGGTATTTTTGATGTGTTTTTTCAGTGCACCTGCAGTGGATGCTCCTGCACCAGAACACAATAGTGCACTTGCACAGGATGTTCCTGCATCAAGAAATAACCAGAACACAACAGTGCACCTGCACCTGATGCACCTGCACTGAAAACAGACTACAATGCATGAAGCATTCTTAAACCATCAAGATGCACCAACACTCCATTGAACGCGTCATGCTTAATCATATGGGCACATGCAACTTGCAAATTTCGGCGCCTACCATAAAAAGATTAGCTTTGAAGAGTCATTCACCTATGGACACTTGGCCATCCATTATTGGACCTCCCTTTGTGTTTGAGTGTGGGATTCAATTTGCTTTTTGGAGGACCAGAAATTAACCCTAGTTAAACCCTCAAGTTAACTTCATCACCAAGGCAAACTCACTTTTTGAAGGCTATAAAAGGACCATCACTTCTCATTTGAAGACACACCTCAAGATATCAACAAGATACCTTAGATTAGTTTTAATTTTCGTTTTTTATTCTCTTGTAAGAAGGCAAGAAAGGAATTGACAACTTCTTTCTTTACTTCCACACAATTAGTAGTGCTAGCTGAATGCAGTGAAGCCAGTGCACCGGCATTGCTTGGAGAATTCATGCAAAAAGACTTCAACCCGTGTAACCTTTACATTGTTGTTTTCTTTTGTTGTGATTTCAACTATATGAATATGATCATTTCAGTTTATATATGCCTTGCAATGTCTAATATGAGCTAAACTCTTTTGGTTGAGATGTTTTAAACCTTATAATGATCTTTTAAATAGGTTATTGTGTTCATATGTGATGTGTGCACTTGAGTTCTTGCTTGATACTTCTTTCAACACTTATTTTAAGGCTGATCACTTAGAATAAGTAAAGTTATAAATGTAGACATAGTTTATAACTAGCTAAAACTCAAAAACTAATATGGGTAAGTGTTTTAATTAAAGGAAACTTTGTTAAAACCATGCTAAGACCTAGACATAGGATAGCATAGTCCATAGGGTGATACTGTGGGTACTTCAAATACAGGAGTGAACTTATTTAGCATGCTTAGACATAAGAAGCTTGTAATGAAACTCTGAAGATAGTGACTGAAAAGCACATTTCTAAAGCAACAACATTCAGTGCACCTGCATTAAATATAAACACAAAACTATTGAAAGTGACTTATTTGGTGAGAAACATCCCAACCATCATTCTCCACTGCTTTCATATATCTTTTATAACTTGTTTACATTCTGTTTGCGCACCATGCACCATCATCATTTGTTATTTGGCTACTCTTACACTAATTTTTGTATATTTAAGCATAAGAAATTAATCCAATCCCTGTGGGTATGATCTCTTCTTCTCTATATTACTTGTTGTAGACTGTGTATACTTGCATATTACTTTTTGTAACACCAGGTAGCTGGCTTTGGTTTTGTAATATCCAAGCCCCATTTCTATCCCCATTTCTATCCGAAATGTCACAAACACGCAACGCCCCTTCTAAGTTGGTAATAAGCGTGGTCAAATGAGAGGTGAGCAGCCCCAAAATACGAAGGCTCCTTAAAATCCCTGCCCAACCAAAGGTCATCATAGTGTTCTCATGGAAGCTTCTTCAGGGAAGACTTCCCACCAGGATAAATCTATGTGTTATATTTCTTGTATACTTTTGTGATAATCTAGGGAGACTGAAATTCCTTTATTTTTTCATTGTGGGTTTTCTATTTTTGTATGGTATGTTGTTTTTTGGTGGCTAGGGAATGTCATTGTCATGCCACTTGATTTTTGTCATGCTCTACACACCCAATCGGATGAAGAAAAGGGTGATTCTAATTTAGAGACTCTAGACAATCAATGGTTTGTATCTTTTTAGGCAAGGTACCTCATGTACTGGAGGCAATGAACTGCATTAAGCATATCTCTTGGAGGTGTGGTTCCAAGCCCCATTACTAGTGGTCTGTAGAGTGATCAGTGGAGCTTGCCTTTACATAGAACTTTTTTTGTATGAGTGTTTACTTTTTGTTTTGTTTAGGTTGAGGCATGTGCTCATTTGAGTGTCTCCCCCCCTTTTCTTGGATTTTGGAGATACTATTAAACTATACCTTTGCATCATGGTATTGTAACACAACGTTTATGTGAGGTTTTTTTTATAGTATAACAAACTGTTTTCCTTCTTTTGAGGTATAGATTGGTGTATCGTTTTATACCCGATAATTATTAATTATATTTTCTGTTTAAAAAGAATCTATGTTTGAAACTACCTCAGTGTGCTCTCACCACAACAGAAGTTTCAAAAAAGAGCGCCCCCTTTAGTAGCGCTTTTAAAAAAAACGCTACTACCTTTGAAATATCATAAACCAAATTTGAAAAAAATATAATCATTCCTCCTTTCCCAAATAACCCTAAACTAAATATGCCTAGTTAAGATCAAAGTTGAATGTGTCAAAAAAATAAAAAGATCAAAGTTCAAGCCTTGCTACTATTGTCCTTAAACCACATCTAGCTAATATTATACTTTTTTAAGAATACAAATACTAAAATAGGAACATAAAAAGTACTCCACCACTTCGTTACAAGGTACTAAGGATGCAGAAAACCCACCAACCCAAGTGACTAAAAAAGACAAAAGAAACACAGAATTAGAACCTAGGTACGGGTTACATCTTACACTTACATAAATTATTATTATTATTTTAGCTAGCATCCATTACATGGTTAGATTTTCACTTGGAAATAAAGTTGGGTTTGACCTTATCAAGTACTGAACTAAGCTTTGCATTGGTCAAAGGTTTCACTTGATAGTCATCAAGCCCCGCTTCCACAAATTTTCTTATTTCCATATCCATTGAACGTGACGACACACCAACAATTGTGCTACAAATGCCCATTGATCGAAGTTTCTTTGTTGCCTATAAAAAAAATACATGAAAACAAAGAGTCAACACATATCCCAATTATAGTTGGTGAGTTAAAAAATACCGAAAAGAAGTATAGGAAGGAGGTCTGGGTTCAAACTCCGGAGATTAACATTTCTGTCTAAAAAAAAGTCAACACATGCATTTAATAGTTAAATAACATAAAAAGAAACCCTTCATTGGCCCATCAATAGTAAACCAAATTAAGAAAAATAGTGATTTCTACTTGAGTATACCTCAATGCCATTCATGATAGGCATATCCATGTCCATGATAATTAGGTCAAATTTTTTCCCATGCAAATGAATGTCAACTGCTTCTTTGCCATTTTCCACACACTGACTTTTCACTCCAAAACCATTCAACAGCTTTTGATGAATCTTTCTGTTGATTATGTTGTCATCCACAATAAGTGCTGTTAACTGTGATGCACAGTTTTGAGATTCCATATATATATACCTTGTTACGCAAAATTAATATAATAAAAAAAATCAATAACTTTGTTAATTTTTCTCTTAAAATAGCAAACGATATATTTTCAATTTAATGTAGCACTATAGCTATAGCACTAACCTGGATGGGAAACCCCTTCCCCAGATTCTGAGACTATAAATTAAGTTACTGTTAATTATGAGTAGGAAGTGAAGAATGAAGATGAATTTATAGCTAGATGATGTAATGTATATACATGTACATTTGCCATTCACATGAGCATGTGACATAAGATTCAAAAGAAATGGAAATGAAGTGCCCAATTGGATTGGATGTACGTTAAGCATCAAGTTGAATTTGTGGAAGTGTCTTTAGATTCTGTTTAAAATCTCAAAATCTGAGGGAGAGTGATATAATTTCCAAAAATAGCGGGGGATTCCTATCGTGATTAAATTTGTAGGGCATCTTTTTTCTATTTTTGTGCAAGACAAGAAGACAATCATATTTTCAATCCACAACATATTTCTTCTTCATTCCAATCCACAACATGCCACATGTCCACACAACTTTATTTACTAGGTCGACGAGAATAATGAAATTATCAAGTGGTGTCTGTAACAGCTATTTAGCATCACAGATTGCTACAAGCTAGTCTGTCCTATAGTTATAAATAGAATTGGATTCTTATTTCATCTTATCCTTTTTTCATATGTTTTACTCGCACACATACACGTATACATATAGTATAGAGTAGGGATTTTACTTATTTTAGAAGAAATTCTTAAGCTTCATTTGGTAAAAACTTGGGGAATTCCCGTCCGTTGCATTAGTTGTTATAATATTTTTTATTTGGTTTTATAAATTATATATACAAATAAATAAATTGTTAATATATATTATATTTAATAAAAATACATACTGTCAAAAAAAACAATATTATATAAATATGTTGTTTTATTTTATATCTAAATATTGTTTTAATAGGTAACATTTTTATAGACTGTAAACATTTTTAAATATAAATAATTGTATATAATTTTTATGAGATTAGTTATTGAAAGTTAAACGAAGTTTAGAAAGTTCATTGAATACTTCATTATTTTAAAATTGGTAAATATGTTTTCATATTATTATCTTAAGATTAGTACAATATTTTCCGTTATATCTAGTGATTCAAAATAAAAAAAATGTTTCATATGTTGAAGTTTATGGGCATGCATTTTAATATTAGAGACAAATGAATATGTATGGTGAAACATAAATCATGTAAAACATTTAAGAAATTTAATTTAGAATGAAATTTAGGAAAAAAACAGAAAAAATTATTGATAAAAATTCTATTATTTACTTTTATTTTTGGTAATAATGTGAAAAAAAAGAACTGAAAAAATATGACTTTACAACAGTAAACAAAAATATTAATTAAAATAATTAAAATATTTTTTATATAAAGTATAATTTAAACTTTAACGTATATTTTAATAAAATATATTTTCATGTTTTTCCTTTGTGGTGGTATGGATTTGGGATTTTCTAGATGTGACACATAACTATGAGTAATTTCTTGATGTATAAATATTAGCAAAATTGCTTAGGGGTAACTTAACTTAATTTTAAAGTTCGGTTACTTCTTTTAAGTTTTTCTCCACATTGGTGTTTTAACTTTTAAAATTCAAAAATACTATCGTTTTACATTTTATGTTTATATTTTAGTCTCTTAAGTTTGTTATCGAGAGATTATTCCAATCAATCTAATGGAAAAAAATAGAGATTTCACGATCAAAATCATGTGATTTAAGCATTATGGTCATGAGAATCCTAATAGTGGTGGTTTTTTTTAAAAAAAAAAAAAAAACTCTCTCTCTATATATCTAACGAAAATTATCAATTCATGATCTATATTGATTTTTTTTTACAAAACTCAAAATGAATTTAATGATATATATATATATATATAAAGTAAGATTTTAATAAGATTTATATAAAAAAAAATTTTAATATATTAATTAGAAGATTCATCTATGATACATTTATAATTTGAGAGTAATATTCTGAAGTTGCATTTTTGATATTGTTTTTTATAAAATGGTAAAATTTAGTTTTTTTAATTTTTGGTAAGTTTGTAAACATTGTTAAAATCAAATTCTCATCAATCATAAATAAGATTTAGTTTTTATCTATTTATAATTATATATATATATATATATATATATATATATATATATAGACACACACATATACATGCATATTATAAATATAACATATGTCTCAAGGATTTCATTTTTTTACTTAAAGCTATACAATTGTCACTAAAGAAACTAATTTGCATTTAAAATAATGTATAGTGTTGTATTTCTTTTAAATATACAGATTAATAAAATTTTACGACCTTCAATTTAGTTATTTTTTAAAAAAAATTGTAAATAATGAATAAGACAAATTTAAGACTAAAATAGAGGAATGAGTCATGAAAAAAAATTGGCAAACACAATTTTTAAATAAGAAGTGCTAATTTTTTTTTTTTGACAAAAGAAGTGTTAGAATTTTAATTGTAACAAAAAGTAAAATAACTTTTTGTGTACATAACTTTTTTAAAAAATGATGTTTTTTAGAATATTAAAAGAAAAATTCTCCTTTTTAGAAGATGCAAGTATACAATAACATACAAAGACATAAAACATATGATTTAAGAATGTGAATTTTCTTATGTTTTGTTCCAAAAATGCTTCATAATGATCGTACTTCTCATATTAAAATCTATGTATACATCCCACAAAATAGTAAATTGATCTTGTAGAAGATTTTGCAAAATGTTTTCCTATATAGTAATAACTTTTGAAACAATTGAATATTTCACGTCCAACCCTCGAAAAATGTCAAACTATATTCCCTTCGGATTATTGTTCGTATGCTATAGCACTGTTTTATTGGAGGAGATCTCAAATGAATGAAAACGTGTTTTGCAAAAACATGATCTACCTGATTCCCATATAAACGTCAATGACTTCACTAATAAAATGATAGGGAAAATTTTTCAAATGATACCATCAAACTAACAGAATTTCTTCTCAAATATCTCACATTCAGAGTAAAAAAATCCCACCTTTAGAATCCTTCTTTTATTAAGATTTTAACCTCCTGGCGTGTATCTCCTTTAATCCAAAATGCAAGGTTTTTCACATAACCTTGACCTATATTTGCTCTAAACATCTCTTGCATGCCTAAGAGACAAAGTGATTTTCAATGCCCCTAACAAAGAAGACACACACGTTGAAATGTTACTAAGTATATATCAAATGATGCACTAAAAAATTAATAGAAATTTATCATATTATATATACTACATATAGTGATGAATAAGCCAAGAAAATGGAGCCTCAAAACTTAAAATTCTTGAAGGAAAAAAAATAGTCATGAGATCATGAAAACAATAAAGGGAATATGGAAGAATGTTTTTTTTGACAAAAAATAAGGAAGAATGTATAATATGAATAGATATTAAAGTGTATGTTTTATTTTCTTGAGTTAAGACTTCCGTTATGTAATTGGCTCACAACTCTCCTAATAATGTAACAGATTTGAGCTCTCATAAAATTTTCATTAAAACCTAACAGATTGTCATAGAAATAGAAGTTTTAGCCTATTATACATATAAAATATAAATAAATATAATTATAGATGATTATAATCTTGTCTGTCAAAAAAAGATGAATATAATAATGTGAAGTATTCTAGAGGCCCTATTAGAGCATCCTTTATTAATTTATATATATATATATATAATTCTTCTCTTCAAATTAATTTTCATTAAATAATTTATAATTAAAACTGTTTATTTAAAAAAATAGAGTAAAAAAGAACTATTAAAAGGAAAATTATCAAAATAAAACTAAAGTAACAAAACCAAACTAATTCACATGTACATGATCCTATAGCTTACGTTTTGAAACTTAATTAATCCAAAAAAAACGATTCATCACATTCCTCATAAAAAAGTATTACAAATCAAACAAAACTTAAGTAAGGTATAAGGGAACTATTAAAATATATTAAAATGAGGAGTATTCTGAAGGCTCCATTAGAGCTTTCTTCACTAAATTATTTAATAATTTATCCAAGCATAGTATTCCACTAAATCATCATTTAATAAGTTAGTGTGTAATTATGTGTTTTAACTATATTTAATTAAGAGTTACAATTAAAGTCTTCTATTTAAATTATAAATATAAATTATTTTGGATAAAAATGATGTGGAGCATTGTGGAAGCTCTAAAAAAGCTTCCTTTAGATATTTATATATATTGATTGATGATTAGTGGATAGTGCATGGATATGCTAGTAGTTAGCGGATGAACTTATAGTAGATAATAAATAAGTTAGCAAATAGCGAATGCAATGTTTGATAAATTTAGCAGTTAAACTAACTGATAAATATTAAATGATATATAAACTCGCTTTTTATTGATGTTTAGACCTTTTTTGTGTGGAAATGCTTAAATTTATTCAATCAACATAAAGTACGACAAAAAATTTACAAACTAGAAGTATATCCGTGCATACGCAAGGGTAACATCATATTTTTTGTAAAAATAGTCTTAGACAAAATACAATTACAATAAATCTTTCAAGTTATTAAGAAATAAATTTTTGCAACTTTAGAATATTTTCTTCATTTGACATTTTTGATCATTACAAAATATATTTTCTCATTCATAAAATTATGATAACAACATGTAACTTTTTCCCGTTGAATCAAATCAAAATATAGAAGAATTATTCTGATAATTTGTAACATTCCACCATAAAAAAAATTAAATAAAATCATAGCAACAAGATATAATGTTTACTCGCTGAAACTAAAAAAATAAAAATAAAAAATAATTTTTTTGAAAATATCTAATACTTTCTTGTTGCGGCTCAACAATGATTATATCGACAACGTGCTATTCCCCATAAGAAATCAAAAATAATGAATTGAGTTTGGTATTTTACCGTCCAATATTTTAGACATTGGTAGTTTGGTGTTTTTGGTAGTGGTTGAGTTGATTAAATATAGATAGCTGATGATTAATTAGTTGTTTGATTAAATAGATAGTTAATAGTTGATAAATAGATAATTGGTGATTAGTACTTTGATTAAAAAGACAGTAGATAAAATAAGATGTGGAGAGACAGAGAGAGAGGGTATAGAGGTGGGAGGGATAGAGAGAAAATTGAGAAAGATAAGAGTGAGAGAGAGAGATAAAAAAATGAGTTTTAAATGCGAGATAAAAAAATTTAAGATTATGTGCGAATGTGAGACCAGCAAAAATAAAAAATGAGATAAAATAATAATATATTTCCAAAATTGCTCTCAACAAAGAAAAAGTTAAAAGGGCAAATTGGTAATTCGATCAACCATTCTTTTCTTAAATAGTTAGTTGATGATAGTTGTTTGATCAAATAGATAATTGATGATTATTACTTTGATTAGATAGACAGTAGATAAAAAAAAATATGTGAGGAGAGAGAGAGAGAGAGAGAGAGAGATAAAAATGAGTTTTAAACGTGTGATAAAAAATTAAAATATTATGTGAGAAAGTAGGACCCACAAAAATAAAATATGAGATAAAATAATAATAAATTTTCAAATTTTCCCTAACAAAGAAAAATATTAAAAGGGCAAATTGGTAATTTTACCAGCCCATTCTTTTCTTAAATAGTTAGTTGATTGATTGATTGATTATTTTTTTTGGTACAAGTAGAGAAAAAAGCAAAAAAAAAAAACTGATTGTTATTGCTATAAAATAGTAATTGTTAGGTATAAGTTATTGCTATAAAATTGTAATTATGCTAATTATAAGGTGTTTAGAAATTAATATTTTAATAATTTACTTATTTGCCCGTTTTTTCATATATATTATGTATTAGTTAAAAGGAAACAAATTTGATGAAATGAATGGAAAACTATGTAAGTTGGTCGACGGGAACAAAAAAAATGAAACAAACTTTCACATGGAAAAAATTGCACTAGAAAACACATATTGAAACCTGCAAATAATTGTCGAAACCATTTGGTCAAGGGTTCGATCCCTAACCTATTGTAGTTGCGCGCACAGAGGACACATTGGTTTATCAAAAAAAAAGTTGTCGAAAAGTCTAAAAAAAATTGGTATTTTTTAAAAAAAACTTTTATTTTATTCAACTGCGGATAGAAACAGAAATTAATAGAAATAATAAGGATAAAAGTAACAAAAAATATACATGAAATACATAATTTGTACGAATTCGTACATGACAAAAAAGAAAAAAATTTGTACATAATTTGTACGAATAATAAGGATAAAAGTGACAAAAAATGTACATGAAATACATAAAGAGGGACTAAATTCGTACAAATTTTTTTCTTTTTCTAATTTTGATTTTTCTTTTGACATAAAATACATATTTTGACACAAAACACATTAAATTTTTAGATTAAATTTTTTGGTCACAAAATTACGTATTTTGTTAAAATTTGTGTTACATAAAAATATTATTAACAATTTTAGTACCCTGCTTGCAAACATTTCTGTATCTGTCAATGCATATACTCATGGTAGAACATGTCTATTTAGAAAAGAGTTTAAACTCATAAAAAGACATATTTCCTCTTTCCTCTCGGGTGCTTTTCTACTTTCATATTTATTTAGAAAAAAAAAATCTATCGCAAAATTCATACTCCTAATTAGCACGTGAAACATATCTCTATTCTTCTTACCACTATTACTTCAGAAAAAATACCTTTATAGCTCTCCTATTCTGTTCTCTTATCACTCACCTTTGTACGGGGAAAAAATATATCACCTCCGGGTAAAAGTAATAAAAAAGAAATCTAGCATTCATAAAATGAAAGTATGAAATAAATTGGAGTCAAACTTTATTTACCTCTCAGCCGAACTCTGGATTAATTAAGACTCCTATCTTATTCCACTACACTTTTTTTTTGGTCAAACATTTCACTGCACTTGGCATCATCACATAACTAATGCAAGGTTCATTATTTTAAATAAATATTTTATAAAATTAAAGTAAATATTTTTTTATAAAAGAAATGAAGTGGCATGCCTACAAGGCTTAGTCAATTGTCGTGTCAATTCAAATATTGACACATCAATAAAATCTTAGAGCTTGAAATTCTAATTTAGTCAACATTGCACAATTTTGTAAAATAGGAGACCAAAATTGCCCAAACTAAAACAGGGGGATCAAAATAGGGGGACCAAAAGTGCATTTAAGCCTAAATTCTTATGTCTTATGCTCACAAACCAATATTATTTGAAGTTCATTGTTCTCGATGTGTAAATTTTATTGTTGGTCAAATACTACGAGATTTGTCTTTTTATGAGGTTTGTCTTTTTAAGTTACCCACTCCGATCTTTATTATAAGAAAATTTTGCAGTTTTAGATTTTATTAAATAACTGATTTATCCGATCTATAATATAAGTTATATACATCAGTTATTCAATGAATCTAAAATTGCAAAATTTTCTTATAATAAAGACCGGAGGGAGTACTATCTTCGTTCCTTTTTGACGTCTCCAAACCACAAAAAGTAATTAATATTGTTGTTTTTGAAAAAATTAATCTTTTTCCTTGCCAAACTTGCTAGGCACTCTTAAGAAAATTTACTAATAAGAAAATTTACTAATATATATCCACATTTTTTAAGAGTACGTTGGCAAGGCAAAAAAATGTTAGTATTTTCTTTTTAATTAAAAGAAATTAAAAGTATTCAAATATGTAAGAATTGTAGTATTCACATGCTTTCACCAAAAAAAATTGTTTTATTTTAAGTGTGCTTTAGTGGAGGCCCAACTCATGCACCTTATAACTCTCAAGAACTTCTTTGATTTATAAAATTCAGTTTTCATTTCTCGTTTCAATTCTGTTTTTGTTTTTAATTAAGGCAAGAACAGTAAAAAAAAATACGTTTTCACTACCTCCCATATTAATTTTTAAAACTGAGTTAAATATTTATAGCATATCGCTAAGGCCTAATACAACTGATTGTTAAGCAATATATTGTGTTTAAAGGCAGTAGCACAACTAATTGTTATGTTAAGCTATATATTTTCTGTGCTTAAAGGCTAGCACAACTAATTGTTAAGCTGTATATTTTATGTGGTTACTAGAGTTCGATCCTCCACATTCCGTGTGTGAGTTCAAATTTGTAGATTGAAGATAAGCTTGCCGAAACTTTACCTAAATCCAAAAAAATGTAATAGAACCCAATGAGGCTTTCTTGAAAACCATTTTATATAATCAATATTCAATAATGTTTTCTCAACGTAGATTACAATTTACGCACTGCATTCCACCACCAGCACTCTCAAAATTCCAACACATTGGCAGGGGAAAAAAATTTATAGAACAAGGTGAGGAAGGGAAGACAATGGAAACCCACTTCTATAATTCTTGCACGCAAATATACAAATACACAGCAATGAGTAAAACCAAAACCCAAACAAATTTTCTTCACAATGAACCTGCTAATCATGACTGGCATCAATTGCTTTGCCTGTCCTGGCTTGTGAGATTCGATTCGCATAAATAGTGACCAGCTTCAACTGTGTGCTGTTGAGGCCTTGCAAATATGGCAAGAATGCTTTCCCAAGCATGATATAAATATCCACGAGACAGAAAACAACAGTCTGTAACCATCCACCAGTTACATAAAAATGAGTAAGACCAGATATAAAAGAGGGAACAAAGGAAGCGTAAAAACAAGCCAACAATTACTAATGATAAAAATAATGCTCCAGTTATCTCATTCAAACAATTGAACCACGCAGATTTCAGCTATATCATTCTTTAAGCTAGTCAGAATATTAATGACTAAATTTAAAGAATTCAATAACTATACACTATAATGCAGAGGATTTCTACAGCGATATTTAATCATATTTCATTATTTTGTCGCATAGTAAACCGCCTTCAAGATTTAAAGTATATATTATATTTAAAAAATTCTAATGTTACGAATTAATTGTCCAAAGAAACAAGTTATTAAGTAATTACTATGCAAACAAGAGAAGTTGCCCTATATAGCTATAGAAACTATGCAAAATAGACATTTGGTAATACATGCAAAAGAAAAAAGAGGCAGAGAAGAGTTTTTCATAAATTAACTCAACCCCACAAAACTAACTTGTAAGATGAGGAATATCTGAACTTAATGAACTCTTACTAACCAAATATCTCTAATCAATGTGGGACTTCTATTTTTCCAATACATCCCCTCATGTAATATGGTGGATGGCCCAACAACAAATCTAGGATAGCACCCGGTACTATCTAGGATTTCCTGACGCTATTTTTCAATAAGCTTGACCGACCAACATCACTCAAGAAAGTTGATAATTTTATAGGTACAGAGCTCTCTCGTACATGGTAAATACCCATGAAATGCTTAATATCCATATCTTCTCATGACAGCTTCTCAAGTAACAAAGAAATTACAACAATCACCACCACCAAAGCTTTTTCCACCTAGCCGGAGTCAGTGACATTGATCAAACACCCCGTACATCTAACTATGAACTATCTTTTTTTTCCTAATCATGTCGTGTGAGTCAGTAGAACAGCTTATTATCTCAACATTCGTGTCACTTCAACATTGAGCTTACTTTCTTTTTGGCTCTGTATTGCCCAACACTTACCATCTAAGAATTTCACAAAATGTAAGTAATGATGGACCATAAATTACTGTGGATGTAAGACCCTAAGCAAATTACCTTTCGGACATCTGCACTCTGATTTCCAAAAGCTTCGAAAAGAGCAGGCAGAAACGAGGGTAACTGAGTCATCAGTTCCTCCTGAGAGAGCCTGCCCACAAGCTGAAGAAAGGAAAAATACGAACTATTGGTAAAAGAATGTTCATTATAACTGATTCGTGCATAAAAATGCATAAATTCCTTCAAATAAATTGTATGTATTATGTAGTACATGTACGGTAGGATATAGATGTGGGGATAAAGTAAATTCTCAAATATCAGATGCGAAACAGTTGGAATACATATACACATTCATAAAACAAGGAACAGGAAAGATCTGTTTGCATGTGTTAGTGATATAGAATCCACTTGTTTTCCAACTATAATTCACTGGTTTATGCTATTCTGAGTACAAAGAACTGAAACAGTTGTATTCATGTGAAGTATTAGCCAAATAGCCAGTGAACAAAGGAAATAAAGTAAAAAGAGAAACAGGATACTTCCGAGATATGTTCTACAATTACAGGTATCATAAGCATACTGGTATAGCATATGGGCACAAAATAATAACCCCTCTCATTTTGAAATAAAAATGATTCATTGGGCACTTCTTTCCAAAAGAGGAATGGGTTGTTCAAGAGAAAATTACCTTTGTTAAGCAATTAATGCAAGTGACAAGTGTTTTCTCGTCCTCGGTAACCAGTAGAGGTACAATAACCTGAAAAAGTTTAAATTTTGAGCATTAAACTTAAATTAGCAAAGCAAAAGAAAGGAAATAAGGCTGGCCCCAAAGTAGAAAAATCAATAAACACATACACTTAAACACCGGAACGGATCATATTGAGATAAAACAATGGTCAGGCAGTGCTCTGCTTCATTTGAAACCTGAATAAGGGATGAAAGAAGCTGAGACTAGGAAAAGAAAGGAAAAATAGAAAAGACAAACTAGCATAGGACAAATTCGGATACCTTAGGAATGATATCTTTTGTAACATGAAGCAGCTTCTCAATGATAATCTCAACTGAACTATCCATGGTATCTTTCTGTTAACAATAAAAGTAAAATAAAATAAACAAATAAACTTCAAAATCAGAAAAAATAATCCTTCCGATATTATTTCTCCCAAAAATGCCTTATACATATTGAGGGAGAAAGATGCAGTGGAAGGGCTGATATGAGCAACCTAAAAAATGGCACAAAAAGGAGCAAGAACCTGATTTTTGAGCATTTCAACTATCAATGAAAGAGCCAGCTCTTTGACTGTGGAATCCGAATCATCCAGCACCTCAAGCACAACTGTCAAAATCTGATTGAAGTACTGCAAGTACACCATAAAATGACCATCACACAATGAGGACAAATTCAAATATATTATTCATGCTTGTTAACGAAATCAGAGATACTATCATTCTTCTACAAACAGAACTTAACTCACTAACATCGAAACTAGAATAACAACCAAGACCTTTTCTCACTAGATTACGCCGACTATATTCCCCAATATGTACATCGGTCATAAATTTTCAATTAAAAGAACCAGTTACACAAAACGAACTTGGTAGATCTAAAGAAATTAATTTTAGAAGCCTAGAGGGGGCTTGGAAATAAATATATCATATTAAAATATACTCCCTCCGATCTCATATATAGCAACAAAAATAACTATTGCAGACCCCTTAAGAAAAGTAGTAAATCTCACTTAATATTTTTAAAATAATCGAAAAAGTAATTGTGTTTTCCAAATTTCTCCCTATGGGGATTTGTTTCATGAGAATAAAAGGGATACTGGAAAATAAAATCTAATTTAGGATTGGAGTCTGGTACTAGAATAAATTAGGGCTAGCACCAAGTCTTTTGTGTTGAACCATAATCATAATTCAAAGTTTTTATTTTTTTCTTCCCTTCTTGTATAAAAACCCCTTAACTTCAACATCATAGAATGGGAAGACAAAAAGCATTACCTAATATTAATATTAACAATCACATAGAAAACATTGGTATCAAAATAAAAAACCACATTTGGACATTGAAATTCGATGGAAGTTATTTTTTTTTCATTCCAAAAAGAGACAGCATTTCTAAATAGCAAAAACAACCAAACAACTTGGGATGGGAAGAGGAAGAAAAAGAGACGCTCAATATCAAATCAAGTATACCTTAGTCCAAACAGAATGGTCGTTTGTTATAGAAGCTTCAACTAACTGTTGAAGTGCAGTCTGTTTACTTGAAAGAGGGCTTCCATCATCACCATTGCATATCTACACAAAACAAAACAACTATATCTTTTGAGTTGTGATGTGAAATGGTCTAAGATATCACTATTAAACTAAACCTAAAAAATGATCAGTTAGATAAAAATGTCTGAACTAGCAGGCACTTGTTTTTACATTCAATGGCTGCATCGGAACAATCTCTAGACTGATTTTAGAGATTTAGGATTGCCCTGCTACCTTAGAGAACTTCCCTACAACTCATTATCAAGGTTTTGGGAAGGGCGAAGATACAAAAAAAAGATGTAAGAAAGGTGTACAGTTTTGCTTATGTTCACGCTTACTAAGTGCAGTTTAAAATGATAGCGGCATAGCAGAGTGGCTGGTGGCCGCTATTGAAAGTCTGAAGCAGAGCAGTTTGTTGTAGTTGTCGTGGAACCGCCTTAGCGGTCAAATAGCAGGTAAGTGCAGCTGTAGCAGCCGCTAAATGCTTCAAAATAAACAACCTTGTTCATTAACCTCTCTCCTATTTGCAGCATTCAATAAAATTGTTTAGTTCCTTTGGTTGTTTTTGTCAATTTTCCATTTCCCTAGAGCTGAGGATCATTTTACTTTCTAATGTTTTTCTTCTACAATCTGCTGTTCAGGGAGATTGTTTTATCTCCTTCCTATTCCTCTCACTCACTGTTAAGATATAGAATAAAGGGTAATGAGAGTAGTTAAGAGGTGTCAGAGCAGTTAGTTAGTTGGGGCAGTTATTAATTAATTGGTGGTTAGAGGAATATCTTGTATAAATAGAAGTGTGTAGTGTTCTATGAGGGTATTCATTGTAATACTTTCTTTGCATAACTGCTTGGCAGTTGTAAGGGGTTAAGCCCTTGGTAGAAATAATCACAGAATTTGGTTCCTTTCTATCTTTCTCTCTTCTTTCTTCTTTATTCTTTCTGAAATTCTTAGAAGAAATACTCTAGCTGCTCTATCACTCACCCTTTATCAAACAGAAATTTTTTTAAGAATAAAATTAAAAAATCAAATCGTCTTCTACTAGTTGCCTTACTCACCATATGAAGAATTTGAGGAATGCTGGGTCCTGTGTCTGTCATGGAGTTAATTTTCACAGTTTCAGTTGAGTGATGATTAAGTTCCAATTCCGAAGGATGTTCTTTGTCATGCACATAGCCGCCTTCAGCAACATTTAAATGCTCTAATGACATTAAACCGTTAACATCTAGACGAGGAGATGAAAGACCCTCAAAGTCCATACTACCGTCCATGAGTCCAAGTTGGCTAGTTTGATAGCCAAAGTTTTGACCCATTGGATTGACTGAATATGCAGGATCTTTAGCTTTTGAACCAAGACTGCCACGATTAGAATCGGTCTCAAGATTATGATTGCGATCATGACTGGCTTTCATCAAAGTTGAATCTTGAGAGGTCCATTTTCTGCCACCAACATCATCTAGCGAACCGGCTGAATATCTTCCTAGGTAATGAGCTTTCCTAGAGAAACCAACATATCCATCTTCAGATGATGTTCCTACAACATCAGATGGATCATAGGAAGATTTAGAACGTTGTCGTTCTTTCTTGTTCTGTAGATAATTTATTAGGTCTACTTCAATGCGAGGGGTGTACTGTTTCAAGGCTCGTCTCAGAGAATTTTGTTCTTCAACTGACAAACTAAGAATGAAATTAAGAACTGCAGTTGAATCAAAGTGAGAGTACACTGAAATAATGCATGTAATAGCTCTTTCTTTAAGCTTTGTATTTTTGTCATAAACCAAAGGGGTTAACTTGGCAAGCCATAATTTTAGTATTCCAATATTAGCAGCACCTTCTGCATTCATTGCATGCTTGTTAAAGGAACTGATCGCAAATTCAATCACCGCCAATTTAGCCTTTGGAGACCTCTGTTCATCTAGCGAGCGTAACAATGCTGGTAAGAGAGAATCAATACTGTAAGTTTTGCTAACAACTTCCAAAGTTGTTGAACACGGTTGCCTAACAAGCTCTTTAGGGTCAATTAACCGAGAAAACACATGCGGTAATATTCTTTCCATGTAACCCTCAAAAGGCTTTCGACATGCTGGAACAATATCTGCCAGTGTTGAAAGAGCAGCCTGTGCAACTTTATGGTGAGGATCGTCTAAGTGCTGGAAAAATAACTTCATTACCTTCTCAAAATTCTGCACAACTTCTAGAGTTCCCTTTGGACCTTGCTGCAACAACGAATGCAGATAGTTAAAGGCAGCAACCCTGGCAGACCAGTCAGACCCTGACCTAAGTCCTTCAGTTAAAGCTTCATGAAGAGATGCTGGTCCATCTGCATAACTTGACACCTCTCCAAGAGATAGTTGGTTATCATCAAAACTCCTCCTCCTACCACCAGACACACGTCCAGCTACATTCTTTCTCAGTAATGGCCTCTGAAAATTGGGCACATAACTATTATGCGATTCCCTAAAGTTTCCATCTCTATAAGGGGCGTCCAAATACTGCTTATCAGTATTGTGGTTTATAAACCGCCTAGCCTCCCTCATGTCACTGTTGTCATCAACTGAACTTCTTTCTTGTAATCTTTCAGAAGGCCTTCTATTTGAATATGATGACAACGATGATAAATGCTCAATATCAATATTGCTATGATATGATGACTTGGCAGAATCTTTGGATGCTTGAATTTGAGTGATTATGTCGGACAAACCCAGACCACCATTTCGGTTACTACTTTTATAGACACCAGTAGTAAGTTCTGCTGTTAAAGAGCTTGACAAATGATTGGATGCAGAGACAGCAGCCGGGAAAGGTGGATCACGAGATGATGGAGGGTCAACTTCTGCACTAAGGGGCAATAAGCAAAAAATTTAGCCGCTCATTAAGTGTAAAAAAACCACACAAACAGCACCAACCACCAAATGGTAAAAATTCCTGAAAACTGAGGATAAAATAAAAAAAAGTGACAGGCAAACTTATTTGGTACCTAGATCCAAACTTGACGACCGAAGAGATGATGATTTATGCTTATCAGACAAATCCAAGCCTCTAAGCATGCTTTCAATAGCAGTCACCTTCTGTTTGCTTGCATTCAACACACTTTCCAAACTACGTTCTGTACCCTTGCCAAGTGACTTTGCCTGTGAAAGAAGTACACCAGAGGAGATAGATGTCCCTGACGATAAACTTGAACTTCTATCCATTGCAACAATCGCAGATGTACCATAACCAGTTGGATTAGAGGAAGCATGGGTTTGAATGGGTAATGACATCAGTGCACCTCTGTCACGAATTGAAGGTGAAGCATGTCGCCGGTGTATTCCTCCGTCCTCTTCATTTATTAACTGTAGTTAAAATGCACTTTAAGAGATGACCTGGCAACAAACTGAAGGAAGAAAATCACCCTTGAGATCGTAAGTGCTTACCCGCTGAATAACAGGGTCAAAGGATGAAAATAGACGACGAGAACGCTCTGGCCAAGTTTTCGCAAACATTCTGTAGCACATCCTTGCGGAAGATCGTACCTATCAATTTTCACACTAATCATTTTCATGCACATATACTTTGGAAACAATAATAAGGTTGCTATAAACAATGTCATGTCAATGAATAACTAATAAGCTTCTGTCTTGTAGGAAATTTAACAATTTAACAAATAAAAAGGTTGCTAAAGAATAAAATAAGTTACCATAGTTTATAGTATATAGAGCAACCCGACTGCATCAAATTAAAATAATACAATGAAACAGAATAATAAGATAATCACATCATTTTTAAACCCTATTACGTAGAAGAATAAAACAAACTAATGAATTTGTGTCAAATAATAGAAAAAATAGATTTGTGCAAAAAGAATCACAGATACTTATTTTATCTTCATGTTCATGTTGGACGAAGAAAACTGATATTTAGTCATTGTGTTTCAGCAAGTGCAGGTGTACACATACATATACACAAAGCATTGAACAAACCCCTTTCTCTTCTGCTAATCATAATAAAAGCTTCACTTCTGCACAAATTTTATTTAACAAAATTGTCAGAATTTTAATTATTCTTCTTTTCCCACAAAAAGACCCTATTGAGACATAAAGCCAACAGATGAACAAAATAACCTGTGAATTTCACAATTTCGGTATTCATGATATTATACATTTAATGAGAATTTCTATTTCACTAAAACAAAAGCATACAAGAGAATCATGTTCACTACCCAACACTGCAACACAGTACCAAGGTTAAGTATATTATTCGTAGTTCAGAAAGAAAAATAATCCGATGAAAGAGCTAGTCAAACTTTTACAAATTTGATGCACAAATTATATTTTACTAAATGTCCAATAAGTTAAACTATAAATCTACCTCACTCATCGCATCTGAAACACAACACTTTATCAGATCCTCATATAAATCAGCTGACCGATGTATTTCTGGTGCGTCCGGCCAATGTTCTAGGACCAAAAGAGCGTATTCACAACACCTACAATACAAGTGTCATTAATAAAAATCAAAAACTCAAATGTCTCTTTTCAATAGTTGACAGTTCATACCTTGCGCGAAGTATTGCATTGCGATCATTTTTAGCACAGACAGCTATACGAGGAAGAACGCGAGCAACTTTGCAGTTGCGCAGCATCTGGAAAGGTAAAGGAAAGAGGTGAAAATGGTACATGGAAAGGGGATAAACAGATGCAGATAATTAGATCAGTGGATTATATTACCGTTTTTATGCAGTTATCGGCAGACTCTGCAATTACGAGCACAGTAATCACAACCAGCTTGAAAAGGACCTGATTATCAGATCAAGAATCAATAATTTGAAAATTGAAAGCATCACAATCATGATAACCAAAGATAACTAGCTGAACTTACTGGTATTAACATTTCAGCACATGCTTCAAAATCACCCAAAAGTTCCTTTGACAAAAAGCACAATAAATGGCAACCCTAAAACAAAACAAACAACAAACCAAAAATAGTTTGGTATTAGTACTAATAATATAACAAAAAACCTAACCTATAACAAGATCCATGAATGTATTATCAATAACGAGACCAAACCAACAAAAATACAAAGAGCAGAATATCATTCATCCAAATAAACGAACATTTCACTTCAAGATACACAAAGCATGATTGCTTCAAGGCTTCAATAGAGAAGACTTGCAATTTACAAATCTTCTAAATTCTAAAACAGAGAAGAATGAACAAGAAAACTTTCACCTTGACACAGTACAATTTTGTTACTACCAAACAACTATACAAGGAAGACAATATAGTACAATAAACAATGTCAGTGCACCTGCTTTACGATGCTAGACCTTCTGTCTGACAATTGTACACTTAATGGTCCAACAAGTTGCTTCAGGAGTCCGCGGAAACATGAATAATCAGCAGCACCTGACAAGGAGAGTATTAAGAAGATTCAACAATCATTTAACAGAAGAGAAAGACAAATATGACACAAGGATAGCTTAATGAAAATCAGAATAGATGTAGAGCCAATGCTGCAAGATCGAGATTTTATCTAAAGATCATGAGGGAGTAGCAAGATCGTAAAACGTAAGATCGTAACAAGGAAAAGACCCTACCAAAGAGATTATCTAGGATTGATAGGGCTAGCAAGATCGTAAAACATAAGATTGTAACAAAGATCGTAAGATCCTACCAAAACGTGTGTATATACACACACACTGCATGTATGTATTATTTATTTAATATATTATTTATTATTTATTTTCAATTATTATACGGCCTTTATTACTTATATATAAAATTTACATAAAAAATAAATGCTTATCAGATGGGTATATGAGCCTAATGAAACATTTTTATGTTTCAAACTTTTAGCCTTCTTTCCCATTAAATAGAGCCCTTTTTAAGGATTGAGCAGATGGGCCCAAGACAAAATGTTGGCCTAATTGACAATCGGTGTCTTCCCCAACTCCCTACTAGGGCCTAGAAACAAAACAGGTTGTGCTTTTGCCACTACAGCAACTCGAGGAAAGCACAGAGCAACTGTTATCATTCTTTCAGACTCAAAACAGGAATAAGTTCTTAATATTGAACTATAAGCATATCAAGCACTGTACACAGTCCTGAAAAGGAACTTGGAATTTGGAAACACTAACCTCCTACAACAAGGCCTTCAATTCTCTGCATAGCAGCAATACGAATTGACCAGTCTTTTTCAGGCACAAGGGTAGCTGCAATCTTTTCAATTTCCCGGACTAACTCCTTATCTGAGTATATCTTGATAGGATCTATGGGTTTCTCAGTGACATCACCTTCTGCTGCTCATAATATAATAAACAAAATGCACATTTAAATAGTTAATGAATTGAAGTGTCAACATCACAGATAAGAAGGGAAGGATAACTGCATAAAGTATAATTTCTGACAATGCAAAGAATTTAACAGGCAATGTTGATATTTTTTTAAGCTTACAACTAGGGATGCAACTTATCTCTTCTGATGTTGAAATCACATCATTCTTCCTTCAATTGTTTTGCTTCCACCACTAAAATCATCTAAATTTTTTACACATTTTGCACGTATACCTCATGTAAATCTTTTTTGTTGAAGTGGACAAGAAAATACCCACCATTTGACCACTAAATATCTCGTGCAAATCATATTACAAGAAAAATGTAATTAAAGGTAGTAGAAACTCAATTTTCATGTAGGCATAACTTGTATTACCCAAGGATACATGTTAACTACAATTTCCAAAAGTTCCAAAAACAGACTGACACAGAAAATTAAAAGGAAAATCAACACAACTGGTGCCAATTGAAATAGCATCCCTTATCATCAAAAGCTCAAAATTCTAACATTATGATTTCAAAGCTTCAATGATAAGATAGAATTCAAACTTAAAAACTGAGATGTATAAAACAAACATGTCCATCATCCTGTGACCACATTAAAAAATTTGAAAGTATGCTCTTCCACGGTTATCAAATCGGGATAGGTATCGTGTATCGTTAGGCCCATTTTCCGAATCGTGTATCGTATCGTAAGATATATGATCAAAAAAAACATATAACATTTTTGAGTAAATCCAAGTAACATTAGCAAAAAAAACATTAACTTCAAAATATAACAAAACTTTAAGAAACTTAAACAAAGTAAGAAATATGTAAATAAAGAAAAGAAAAGCAAATAAGGGTTTTGTTCTCATATCAGTGTTATGGCTATAAAAAAAGCTACATGATAAAGAAAATAAGAAGAGAAGACGAAAAGAAAGCTATCTGATAAAGAAATCTGGAAGCGATGGACGCAGGAAGCAAGCACAAGCTGAGAAGAAGAAAACGTGAAGAAGAGGTGAAGAAAAAGTGGGGAAGGGTTTTGTCCAACACTTCCAACGTTCACAAGGAGGGCTTTTTAATTTGGGAATAAAATAAGAGATCTGGGAATAAAATAAGAAAAAGTCAAAAAAGGCCCTTTAAAATCACACAGAACCTAAACGCAACGTTGCAGCCAAAAAAAGCCCCTTTAAAATCACACAGAACCTATATGTTGCGTTTTCTCATTTTCAGCCAAAAGAAACCCTTGCCCAAAACGTTGCGTTTCATTAAATTTTCCAGGCTCCAAACGCAGCATTTTGACTCGTCTTCTCCAGCGTGCGTGAAAAAATTCGCAAAAGAAACCTAAAAACCCAAATTGCAGAGAAATGGGTAGCGAGATCCGACCCATTTAACACTTGTTCCAGAATTGGGTGCGACCAGGGCCGGCCCAATCAATTTGGAGGCCTAAAGCAAAATTTTTAGAGAGACCCTTTAAAGAATAGATTAACATAAAATTGACAAAATATATTAAAAGACATTAAATAAAAGTAGTGAGAGAGTAGTACTGTAGTATATAAATTACAAGTCTTGTATGTGTGTATAATATAACCTTTCATAGGGATAATACATATAATTTTTCAAATTAAAACCATATAATAGAATATATTTAATAATTAATGTATGTGTGTTTCTCTTTTATACAATTTATTTATACAACTATATCAAATTTGTGCAAGTGATCCAGTGGCAAATTTTTGTCAAATTATGGTATATGTCCCGTGATCAAATCCGTTGATAGACAAATCTGCTCTTTGTTTATTTTATTATTTTAATATGGGAATGAAAAATTAAAACTCACAAAACGAGCTTTAAGGGATTCGAACCCGTGACCGAATAGGCATGATCACACGCTGAAGCCAGTTGCGCTGCATGAGTGATACTAAAGGCGAGGCCTTTTCCTAATATAATTCATCTAATTTTGAGGCCCTTTTCACCTAGACAAAAAAGTAATTTTTTTGAGGCCCAGAGCAAGGGCTTAGGTTGCCTTATGCTTGGGCCGGCCCTGGGCGCGACGCCACTGAATCGCGATTCATGCAATTCAGAAACGATTTATGGGATTCTAGAAGCAATTCAGGTCACAAAATGAGAAACACTACGATTTGCATCGTTCTCCTCTGTTTTCGAATCGTATTGCGATTCGAATCGTACGATACTAACTACCATGTGCTCTGCATTATCACTATTACGCAGCTATCTCAAATGAATAACATTTTAATTAAAAGAGGAGATTATATGGCATATATAAGATTATCACTATTATACAACTATCTCAAATGAATAACATTCGAATTTAAAAAGAATATATGCCATATATAAAATTCTAAAGCATGTAAAAGAGGGCAATTACGCATAAGATATAAGATGTGGTGCAATGTATAAAATTGCATCAATGCTAAATTAAAATAGAAATGTTAATGATCCAAGAATTGCAAATATTCTAACCTCCAAAAAGAGAGACCTCCCTTGACGAACTTTTGGCCTTTGGACTACTTTTCTTAGGATTAACACTCGAAGACTTAATTTCCCCAGTAATATAACCACTTGGAATACCATCGGAAGAGCGAACTTTTGGTTGAATTCCCTCTAGCCTGGCATTAATATCTTTCACCTGAAACCATCACGAAGCAATGAATAATCTCAAATAATAGCTGAAATTAAAATGGTTTGAATCCATGAGTTTAAATGTGTTTGTAAAATGTTTATAACAATGCAATCAAGAAATTGATTCTTGCTTAATTTATACCAAAGATGAAGGAAGATTGTGGCGGTGAAGTTCGTCACGGAATTGAGGCCCGGCTTGTGTATACATCTCCTGTAGAAGAGAATGTCAGAGAAACACACTAATACTACATTCACCATAGTTTGTTGCATTGAAAAAACTAACCACTAAGACAAGTGTAATCCAGATATTCAAAAGCATGCACAAGAAATTACAGTCCATTAGTACCGAAGCTCAAACTTTCAAAGAAATAAATCAGCATCAGATCAATTTAAAAGCAACAGGCCATGAAAAATAAATAAAATAACATCAGTTTCGAGATTATAATATAATCAAAAACCAAAACTAAGCAGGGTTCTAACATCAAATCATGTTCTCCATTATTGATTATACCCACTTCTATTTTTTATTCTTCTTTACTTATGCCATTTATTTATTCTTCAACCTAAAAGCAAAATAAAATATTAGCAATTCTTTATTTTTAGCTTAGAAATTTAAAAAGTGGAATGAACATTGATATGTCATAACCCTTTTTTGATAACTACCATAATTTTAATAATGTCGCCTAATCCGTTAGTTAATACATAAAGTACTAAGTTAAATGACTACAAGATAGGTCATACCTCAATGCACAAAATAGCTGCTTCCCTAACCACGGGATTTGGATCATTCAGCAACTGCAAAACCTGTAAATTGATCATGTATTGGAAGGAGTTAGTATCATATCAAAAAAGTATTTAACTAATAACTACGCAAATAAAGGTGCTGCTTATTCATAAAAATCAGTACAGGAGGAAGAATAGCCCGTTGAAGTGGAAGCTCGGTAGCTGCAAATAGATTAATTGCAGATGTGACAGTTCGTGTAAACTCCTCTCTGACTCTCCAGCTTTTGTGTGCCCAAGCAAAGGATCCTGCTCTTTCAACAATTATTGTAGGAGAAGAAACCTGCAAATAATAATATTTCAAACTGAATGCCAAAAAAGGTGCACATAAAAATTATCATTTAAATAAGTGCAAGCAGAACAGATTTACTTCACTCTTAGACACAACACAATATCCACAATACACGTGGAAACATTATGCATTTTACTGTTACGAAAAGATACATAATGACACAATAAAGTTATAAAGGATAAATAAATCCAACTTTGACAGATTTTCTATGTGAAACTCTATTTAATTGGTGATAAATCACAAGCTTATGTCAATATCTACATTATTGTGCAATAAGCCAAGCAGGTCAATGAGACATAGCAATTTTAGCTTCCAGCTTAACTTATTAGTGGTAGACTATTTTAGAAAGGATATCTGCCCAAAACAGTCGCTCAATGGCTACATAATTGTTGTTAAATTAATAAAGTGCATAGTCAAGAGCTTCACTAGGATAATAGGCATAACCGCATAAGAACACCAATTATCAGTTATTCCAAAAATTAAGTGTAAGTATCCACTTACAATTATAACAGCTAGCAGTCGTGAATGCTGTTTGGGTTACAAATAGTACAAGTGGAAATTATAAATTTCATTTTAATATATAATTTAAATGAAAACTATCAGAAAAAGAAATTTCACGTGCATTTTCTTTTGCAAAAGCTACTTACAAAACATTTCCTCAATTGTTTCTTGATGCTCCTATGTAGTAAAAGATAATAATAAAAAAGAAAACCAATTAATAAATTTATTAGAATTGAAGGCACCACAACTCACAACACAGGGTCTAAAAGGTCATCTAACCTACTAAGATAGCATCATTGATGAAGTAATGAAATTGTGGCATTCCATAGAACCTTTTATTGCTACAAAGCAAAGCTAAAAGAGGTTTTATGCCTATCTTACGATCCTGATTAGAACTAGGAAACCTAGTGATAGCCAATAAATCCAAACAAGCAACGAAGAGTGAAAATCTTCACTTAAAATTGCTAAAAATTTTGAAGCCGCAAGTCTCCGCTCAATACATGCAAGGTTTTCATCGATAACAACTTTCAACCGTTACCACTCAATCTTGACATTCAATTAATTAGGTGTCGAATTACGCTTAGATATCACCGAGTGAGCACTGAGTTAAAATCAAAATCAAGTTAGGTTTCAACGGTAGGTAGATAAAAAGTAAAGAGAGTGAAACCTCCATGAGTGTGAGCAAGAGTCGTCGTGCGGCATCACGAACAGGCTGTTTAGCGTCACCGAGGCGGTCAACGACGGCAGGGAGGAGTGCGTTGAAGTGGAGCTTAAAGTGTTCGCCGGAGAGAATAGCAGCGGAAGCGAGAGCCTGAAGTGCGCCTTGAGAGATACGGAAGTTATTGTCCTTCAAGAGATCGTAGCAGGAATCAACGAGCGAGGTGACTTCGGAAGATGTGAGACTTTTTCTGGAAGCTTCTAGAAGTTGGTAGAGACGCTCGACGCCAGCCATTCTTTCCTTGGTGTCTTTGGCGCGTGCAAGTTCAAGCGCTTCTTCCATTTTGGATCTGCTTCAGATCTACTGGTTTGGAGCGGTTGCGGTTGTGGTTGTAGACTTGTAGTTGTAGTTGCAGTTGCAGAGAGAAACTGAATTTGGAAGCACGTCACAGAAACGGGAAGAGATAGACAAACATGTGATGTGAAATTGATTATTTACCGCTTAATTTAGCGGAGCCGTCAAATTCTGAGAGAGAAAGAGAAAGACACTCGCACGACAGAGACAGCAGAGAGAGAGAGAGAGAGAGAGAGAAGAAGACGAAGAATGAAATTGAAAATTGAAAATTGAAATTAAATTATGTGGCAAAAAAATCATGTGGGGGTAAAAAAAAAATTATTTACCAAAATAATGCACTTTGTGGGTTATTTACCAAAGTGGACAAATTTTTTTTATAGTTCAGAAGTCGCCCCCCAGGGTGACTTCTGAACTGTGTTTCGCAAATTTTTTTTAAAATGCAGTTCAGAAGTCGCCCCCCCAGGGTGACTTCTGAACTGTGTTTCGCAAATTTTTTTTAAAATACAGTTCAGAAGTCGCCCCCCCAGGGTGACTTCTGAACTGTGTTTCGCAATTTTTTTTTAAATACAGTTCAGAAGTCGCCCCCCCAGGGTGACTTCTGAACTGTGTTTTTTTAATTTTTCAATAATTATATATTAATATATAAATATCTAAATTAATTTATTTTAAATTTATAAAAATGATTATACCTATTTATAATTTAATTACGTTAATATTTAGGACAAAAAATTAAGAGATTAAAAATTGGAACATAATATAATATAGAAAAAAGACTGAAATAAACAACAAAATTTTCAGAAATACAAGAATAGAAAATTAAAAACGAAACGAGAGGAAAACATGATCGAAACTACTTCCACGAAACATTTTCTGGTAGTGGCCATTGGACCGCTGGAGGGATAACCCGACGGATGATTTCATGGGTGGAAATAGTTGTTTCGACGCACAATTCGATAGGACTCCGAGTATAAGGTTGAAACAGCTCATGCTGCTGCCGAACGTGATTGTCAGTCTTGATAGTCATTACGCACCACCGAATACGATTACCTTCCCCGGTCCGGGGGCAGCGATAAACGATACGAGTGATCGTTTGCTCCTCACCCTCCAGCTGCGCCTTTTCCGTTAGCTTTTCGTTCAGTTCGGCGAAGGTGATGTTGTTCTTAAGGCTGGAATAAATGGTGTTTGGACCACTAAAATACACACCATCTTCTTCCCTGTACATAACATGGGCCTGACAGTGAAGTGTACAGTAGTGGTTGATGATTGTTTCCGGTATGACTTGTTGTGGTGGGGGTGGTCGCAGAAGATGAATGATTTCTTCCGGAGTGCGTATTGTGTCTACGTACAGCTCCAAGAGACTACGTCCCATTGGAATGTTAGCATGACCATCCATCATTGCGCGAACGTCGTGGTCGCTTTGGATCTCCATGACAGAATAACGGAATGTCCCGTCATCTCCACAATTGTACTTTCTGTAACGGATACGCTCCACGTCTTTACGCCACCCTCCCTCTGGTCGTATTTTTCTCTCAGCCTTCTCCTTGAGTTGGGCGAATGTGATGTCCTTATTCATCCTACAAAAGATATGATTAGGACAACGAAAGACAACACCATGTTCATCGGTGGTTACAGTTCCACTGTGATAAAGTGCGGTTAGGAATTTGTCATTTGAGTACTGGGTTGGGCACAACTGCCATTCCATTTCAGCGGGTTGGGCGACAGTGAGAGTGTGTAGTGAGAGTAGTGAGAGTAGGAGCAAAAACTGGATATTGGGGGATTACACAGTTGACTCACCCACACACATGTACAACATCTACTATTTCCCAAGATCACTGCCAGTTGACCTCCTCCCTCATGTGTACTCATATACTTCCACTTGTAAGGAAGGACCCGACAATATCAGTGGCTGTGTTGATTGCACACATCAAGGAGCGGCTCACGTACCAGAGTTCCTACAGAAAGGCTTGGATTGCTAAACAAAAAGCAATCGAGCTTATCTTCGGTAATTGGGAGGACTCTTACAATGAAGTAACCAGGTGGCTACATGCTTTCTCTTACTATATTCCAGACACAATTCACGATTGGCAGTACAAACCATTCTATGAGAATGGACAACTAGTTGCCGGCAAAGGTGTATTCCACCGCATCTTTTGGAGTTTCGGCCCGTGCATTAAAGGCTTTCAATTTTGCAAACCAGTTGTCTCTGTTGATGGAACATGGTTGTACGGTAGGTACAAAGGGTGTCTTCTTTTGGCAATCGCACAAGATGGAAGAAACAACACCTTCCCAATTGCATATGCAGTGGTCGAGGGTGAGACAAAGGAGGCTTGGTTTTTCTTCCTATCTCGTTTAAGACACTATGTGACACCACAGGAGGGTATTTGTTTGATATCAGATAGACACGAGTCTATCAAAAGTGCTGTTACGCAACTAAACACCAATTGGAAACACGTCTTCTGTGTTCGCCACATAGCACAAAACTTCATGAGACACTTCAAAAACACTCCTGCCAGGAAACATGTCATCAATATGGGTGAGTATTTTTAACAATTTTTTTTAATTAATTGGTTTCAAATTTCCATTCCATACTTACCAACATCTTCTTTTTTTTTCTTCAGCATATTCAATGACGGAAGAATCGGCCGATCACTACAAACAAAAAATTGGTCGGGAAGTAGGTCTTGAGGGGGTGGCTTGGGTTGAAGACATAACCGCAGAACAATTGTTGCAGTGGTGCGATGGAGGTTCCCGTTGGGGGCACATGACAACAAACCTTGCAGAGTGCATCAACAATGTTCTTAAGGGGGTGCGGAATCTCCCTATTCGTTCATTGATAGATGCAACATATTTCAGGATGAACGAGGTTTTCGTCAAAAGGGGAACACAGGCACAGGCAATGTTGACGTCCGGAACTATGTACTCTGAAAAATTGTTGGAAAATATTGCCAGGAACATAAATGTCTCAAAAACCCATAACGTCGCGGTTCACGATCGTGCCCAACAATTGTTCCGAGTTGAAGAACTTGTACGACCACAAAGTGGTAGACCTGCGCGAACATTCGTGGTGAACTTCAGAGCAAAAACGTGTGAGTGTGGGGAATTCCAGGCACTTCACTACCCTTGTTCACATGTCATCGCAGCATGCTCAAAATGCAATTACGACCACATGCAATTCGTGGATCCACCGTACACAATGGAGAATGTTTTCAATACTTACATTGTCGAGTTCCCACCCTTGCCAACTGAGACGTCATGGCCTTATTTCAATACTTTAGAACTAAAGCATGATCCCACTAAACGGAGAGATAAAAAGGGTCGTCCACAGTCTACCCGTATTCGTACAGAGATGGATCAAAGAGAAAGGGGTACACGCACCAGAAGATGCGGAATTTGTAGAAATGAGGGTCACAACAGAAACAACTGTCCTAACCGCAATTAATGTGTTGTAATATTTCGGATTACTCTTTTAAATAACTATTGTAATTTTCGGTTGGTCTTTTAAATAAATTATTGTGTTGTAATATTTCTTTCTGACCCTTCAATTAAATTAGGAAATTTGGATTACAATTATTAATTATCTAAATACTATTGTTTTATTTAAAATAAATTAATTTAGATATTTATATATTAATATATAATTATTGAAAAATTAAAAAAACACAGTTCAGAAGTCACCCTGGGGGGGCGACTTCTGAACTGTATTTTAAAAAAAATTTGCGAAACACAGTTCAGAAGTCACCCTGGGGGGGCGACTTCTGAACTGCATTTTAAAAAAAAATTGCAAAAAACAGTTCAGAAGTCACCCTGGGGGGGCGACTTCTGAACTATAAAAAAAATTTGCCCACTTTGATAAATAACCCACAAAGTGCATTATTTTGGTAAATAATTTTTTTTTTTACCCCCACATGATTTTTTTGCCAAATTATGTTTGTTTGTGTTGTGTGTGTGGTACTGGTTGTTGAAAATTTACCACTGTTTGCACGCTTTGCTGTTTGCTTTAAAAACGTTGTTTATGGTGTATATTTTCAATTTTCAATTTTAAGCATCAAAAAATGATTGAAAAAAAAATTTGTAACAAAATTTATTTTAAAAAAATAGATAAGAGATGCATCCTCAATCTAAGTGTGTGTTTGGTTTGGCAGTAATGAGAATGGATTCTAAAAGAATTGATTTTGTAGAATTGATTTTAGTAAAAATGAGTTGTACGTAACGTGATTTTTGTTTGGATACTTTTTGATAAAAGTGATTTTTACCAATTCTTAATGTTTGGATAGATTGTATCAAAATTGATTTTAGGATTAAAATAATTATTAAAATGGATTTCAATTTAAAATTTGACAAAATAAATTACAAAAATACTAAATTGGCATATAAAATATCAAAATTCAACCTTTGTAACAAAAAAACAATATTAGATATTTCAAAGACTAATTAATTTAGGTATACTCACTCATCAGTATTTTGGAAAAAGTTTTTGTCAAAATAAATATTTTGGAAAAAGTTGACGTAAAAAAACCAGCTTTAAAAAAAATCATCGACTCATCGTTAGCTTTAAAAAAAATCATCATTAGTCAAAGAGATATAATACCAAAAACGTTTGATCTTATGCCTAACCAACACTAACTTTGTCTAAAACTGGAATAAAATTTTAAATTGAACATAATCGATTCCATTTCCCCGCAGAAGCTCGGAATCCCAGCTTCGAACAGAATCAATTTTGAGCAGTAGAATTGATAGTGAAAATGCAATCCAAACAAGATAAAAAATAGCAAAATCACGAAAGGGGACATCGAAAGCACTTCTAGGCCCTCCCACCGCTAAACCAAACATCCACTAAAGCCTAAACTACTCTTTTTTTTTTGGTACATCACTCTAAACTACTCTTTTTTTTAGATAAGCCAATCTAAACTACTCTGACTAACTGTTGTGATGTTATTTTTAAACAATGAAAAAAGTAACCGTTGTTGTTGCTTGAAATTTTTTTGCTCTTTATCTTTTTTTCTCTTCCTAAGTGGCCTTTTTTTGGGTAAATAGTTAATTTTGTCGCCGAAAGTGTAACTCGCTGTCAATTTGGTCCCTAAATCGATCAAAAATGCAAAATGGTCCCTCAATGTATAATTTTTCCGTCACGTTAGTCCCTCCCATTAATGTGCATCTTTAACTCTGTTAATTTGGTTGATATGGCACATTTAGTGCCACATTGAACTGCTTATTCGGCATTTTAATCTTATATGGCTTTTTTTATTGTTAATTGTGTTTTAATATTCCACTAAAATCACAAGGGACCACTTTTTTCTCTCATTCTCTTCTCACACAGGGACCACAAGTCCACAACAGAACCCCACCCCAAAGCAGAGAACACCAAACGCAGAAGACCCATCATCACCATCATCGTCGCTCTTCATCTTCCATCATCCATCATCGTCGCCCTTCCTTCTTCTTCCATTACTCTTCTTCCATCATTGTTCGTTCCTCTCCATAACTCTTCTCATCGTTCGTTGGCTCTTCTTCCATCAAGGTATTTTAGCAAAATATTCACAGTTTTTAACTTCAATGGTAACATATAAGTTCATTTTTTGACATTTAATGGAAGCTTAGTATAAACCCTAATTTTTGTTCTAACTGTTATTATGATTCTAGGGTTAATAAAAATCACATTTCAACTATAGTTAAAATTGTATCCTTTAGCACTTGATTGTTGTTATTTTCGTTGATTTTAGCACATTCAATGGAGCTTTATTACTTGGTTTGATTCTGTTTATGTTTCAGTTAGGGTTTAGGGTTACAGATTTAAAATTTGATTATGTTTATGTTATTGTAGAATGAATGCTGAGGACTATACACAACCAGAAGTTGATGGTAGTGATGATGATAGTGAGAGTGAGACTGATCCTAGTTACCAGCCTTCATATTTAAGTGAGGAAGATGAAACATACTTGGATGGTGTTAATCTAGAATCGTTTAGAGTTAAAAAAAAGAGCACCTCCAACTGTACAACCTCCAAGTGTAGAAGCTGAAAATGATGAGCATTTAGACAATGATTCATGACACTCAGAGAAGTTGAAGAGCCCAATTAGTACAGATGATGAGAATGATGGGAAGGCAGCTTTCCCAATATTTAATCCAAATTCAACCTTTGGTCAAATTCACCTAGAGTTGGGGATGGAATTTGAAAACCTTGAGTTGTTTAAGGAAGCGGTTAGAGACTACACAATTCACTTAGGAAGGGAAATGTACTGGGTGTAAGGAAAAAGAGTGTGAATGGGAGATTTATTACTCTTGGAGCAAAGTTAATAAATGTTTCCAAATCAAAACTTTTCTTAGTGAACACTCATGCCCTAGAGTGTTCAAAAACAGCCAAGCAAAGACAAAGTGGGTCTCTAAGAAGCTTGAGGCAAAGATTAGGGAGCATCCAACAATTACATATGTACAGGCATTTGATTACTTAAAGAAGGAATTTGGAGTGCAAGTTGACGAGACCAAGCAATTTAGATCATTGAAAGATGCAAGAAAGTTGGTGGAAGGTGATGTTAACAAACAATACGCAAAGATTCGGGACTATGCTCATGAGTTACTTAGGAGTAACGTGGGATCAACAACTAAGATTGATTGTATTCCCATTCCCAATGCTCCACCTCAATTTCAACGTTTCTATGTTTGTCTAGAAGCTTGTAAGTTAGGTTTCAAGGATGGGTGTACACCATTCATTGGTCTAGATGGTTGTTTTTTAAAGGGTTATTATGGGGGAAAACTTCTAACTGTTGTTGGACAAGACAATTATATCCTTAATGAACAAATTCTTTTCATGTTCTTTTCTTTTTTGGCTTTCGACAGATACTCTGCTTTAATACCGAACCAGATCCTCTTGCTATCGTGTCTTATAATTTTTTGCACAACCAAGTAGGGTACTAATGTACCAAACTAGTTCGGTACTAAGATATTTTACCGGTTAATTCAGAAACAACAAAGACACGGTACCCAACCAATTCGGTACTAATGTACCAAATGATGCTCAATTGTCTTTTTTTTGCAGAAAATAGAGAAGGTGGTGGTGGCAAGAGGGAGTTGGTGGTTAGAGGGAGGTGGTGGTGGTGAGAGAGAGAGAGAGAGAAGGCGGCGGCGCTGGTGGTGGTGGTGGTAGTGAGAGGGAGAATGAGGGAAGGTGTAATAAAAAAAGCATTCTGGGCGTAATAAATTTTAGAGGAATAAATGCCCCTTTATTCCAAAAATAATGTAAAAGAAGGTTGAGTTGCGTTAGCCAGTTGTTTACCAAATTGTGTTTCGTGTAGCTCAGCCCGACCCAAAATATTAAATTAGCGAGGCAAACGAGTTTGAACCAACTTTTAACAAAAAAAATTAAAAAACATAAAAAAGCAGGCCTTGTCGACCGATGGGCAAAGAGTTGGACCAAAGCAACTTGAGTCTTGTTACGACTTTTATTTAATGAGCCCAACACACCCTAGAAAACTGGGTCAATATGATACCTCTAATATCAGATGACAACTCGGCTAAGCTAGCACCCCATGAGACAACAATCATTATACAACACTTCAAATTTTATTAAAAAGGAGAAAATCAAAAAAAGAAAAGGGACATAGACCAAAACCCTTCAAAGAAAATAAAGGAAATCTCTATTGAGATAAACAAGCTCTATTCCTAAAAAATTATCAGAAATACAACTAGGGAATAGTCATCCTTCAATTCAAATATAACTAGAACACCTTGTGAAGCTAACTTTTGCACAATGGTTTTCCTTTTGGAAACTCCCTAGCATGATCTCTAATTCTTGAAACCTTCGGTAGCATACTCATGTAAGTGTAACTGCTAAAAGAAACCAATGAGTTTTGGTCTCGAAAGGTTTTAACGAGACCCAATGGTCCTTTTTGTATCAATACGAGTTGGAGTATCTTTTATACTCCCCTTAATAAATAAAAATTGCTTATAAAAAAGTTCACTTTTTGGAAACTGCTTTCACGAATGCTTTAATAAATTATTGCAAAACCAAAATAGTTATAAGCTGGGAAAATAAGAACAATGATAACACATGATATCAATTTATCAACAATACGTGACTAAAGAGCCTTACCTACTCCTGAAACTCCCTCCAATTTCAATTGGGGTTTGTTCCAGATACATTGAACTTCATCCCAATGCATAACAAAAGAATAATTATTTCTAAACATAATTAGTACAATGTTACTGTGTTAGTCTCCCTTGACATGCATTTTGAAGAATCCAAAGATAAGATGGAGATGTTAACGTGCAGTAACATATCAAGTGACTTGCTTGTAAGTTAAACTATGCCAAAAAAAAAATATTACATGGACAACACATTAGCATTGCAAAATTTAAATCCTCTCAAGTTAAATTATATATGTCTGGTTTAATTTTGTCTGTGTAGATGATCATTTTAAGGAATTAGGGCCGGTTTGGATTAACTTATTTTTGAGCTTATGAAAAACAACTTATGGAAATAAATAAGTTTTTATGTTGATTTACAAGTTCTCACTAACAAAAATTATATCTTCTTAAGTTGTTTTTCCATAAACTACCTCAATAACCTTATGAATAATACATAAAAACTTATTTATTTGCATAAGTTGTTTTGCATAAGCTCAAAATAAACTCTATCCAAACGGGCCCTTAATTGATCTTCAAACAAGCAAGTGCATATTTATATTATATTTATATTTATGTTGCTATATGGCAAATGTATCTTCAATTAGAAGCAACAAATTGTTACTTCTTATAAAGCTCATGAATATAAGGATTCATGAAACCATATTTCAACTTCTAAACAAGCAAACTACAAAGATGGTGAAAGCTTCAATTTTGTCCAATGGCAACGTGCAAAGTAGACATCAAGATGGTCCCATGAATCATGATACCTTAAGCATCTCCACATATTCATCATGCAATGATGGTTAAGACTTCAAATTAAAATATATAAGTAGTTCCATTCCTCAGATAAAAACTAAAAAGTTGTTTGTTCACATGTCTTTCAAGGGCATTATATATATAGTTTGTTAAATAAATTTAGGGAAAGGATAAGCTTTGATATTATTATTAGTTGATGGAAACAGCCACAAAGAGAGATTGAAAAGGCTTACTTCATGACAAAGCCCAATCAACAACCCATTTTGGACATAGTTCAAAATTTTAAAAAGACTAATATTGAATATTATTATTTTTTAGGAAAAAGTTATCCACTTCTCCTTTTGCTTTAGCATGTTAGTCATATTAGGTCTTATAATATACTCTACTAACATTGTTTGAGTTTAATTAAAAGCCAATGGAGTAGCTTGTAACTTTACAGGTTGGTTGATGCTATACCTGGGAAGTCTTGTGTATTTTAAGCTGTAAGGGACAATGGCCTACAGTCCCTTCTGGCTTCCCATGAAATTGAAATGCGATATTTGTCTACTATTTTGAAAGAAACTCCTCAATTATTTAAAGAATGTAAGAAGTAACTATTAACACCCACAGTTTTTGCTAGTATGCACTCTCATCTTAAAATTAACTTTTGGATGTGTACTTTTTTTTTGACCAAAAACTTTAGGATGTGTACTTCCACAAGATTATTTTGGATAATTTATGATACCTGGAACTAAATTTCCAAAGAAATACTTTTGGGGGGTGTTTTAGTAAAAGCATGGTGGCAATAGTTACATCAAGAATCTTTATAGTTGTAAAGTTACGTGAAAAAACTCTTATTCTATGAAATATGAACTTTACTTTAATTGAGCCTAATCGTATTTATTTATATTTTATACATCAAATTCTATCACCTCTTTTACCTTTATCTTTTTAGTTTTTGTATCCGCTACTTTTTACCAAACCAAACCTATATATAAATATAGGCGAAATATAAACTTAAAATAAAGTGAAGACGACATATATATATATATATATATATATATATATATATATAAAAGGTTATGCATTTGCACACTTTGTTACTTTATGACGACCCTCACTTGTAACGTTGGTTCAATTCAATTAGCTTAAACAAAAGAAATGTTTAAATTGAAATACATTAACCAACTGATCTGAAAGCCAAATGCATGACTAATAACTAATTTTATAGTAGGGACAAGACAAAACCATGTTGGTACTTATGCATCTCTATCCTAACACTGTTCTTTCAGGGATTCCATTATAAGAAGACCCTACTATGTTTCATCATCTCATCATCGGTGGAATGTCTTTTTCATCACTCATATCACAGTGACTAGAGATAGTTACTTTATTATTCTGGTACCTTGATGATGTAGGTTGGGCAATGAAGTATGAAGTCTATTATGAAATCAATAACTAAGGTGGAATCACATGAATGTCAAAGTTAAAATCCACACTTAAGACCACAAAAAGTATAAATGACTCTTTTTTTTTCTTATTAAAAAACCAAGATTCTGACATGATTATTGTATAAAAGCTTTGAAAGCAAGTTGTTATTACAAAGTAATCACAACTTGAAACCCTATAAAATTTCTCCAAGAACATCAGCATAGGCATTGACAGACTCGGAAATCTAACAGCTCACATTTGCAAAGCATGTGTAAACAAACCAGATTAACTTTAATAATCCATGCAGAAAGCAAAGCTGACATACACACATGTTAAAAGCGATGTGACTAACATTCTGGTGCAAACAATGGATCCGAACCTGAGAGAACAGTGGATTGTCGAAACCTTTATGAAAATAACCATAAATCAAGGTTTCAATAGCGTCATTAAAAAAATTCGTCTTTGTTTGGTTCCGAAAAAAAGGGTGTCTTTTTAGTTGATACGAGTAGAGTAAATAAACTACATATGCCCCCCAGCACAGCATTTAATGAACTACTAAATACCGTAAAATTTGAAACCACAAGGAAGACTAGTAGTAAGTAAAGCAAGTCTTTTATAGAGGTAAAAAATCAGATTCCTTAAAAACACGAGAGAAATCTATCGGTACTATAAGCAGATATTAAGTTTTCATAACTATGTCCACTGTGAAGTGATTTACCAAAACAAGGAAAACTAATCAAAATTTCTCAGCATCATGCATGAAACTGAGGTAACATACATGATGACTAAGAAAGAAAACAAAAACAACTATGAATTGTACATGCAGTATACAACAATTGAAATCAAACAAAATTTTATTTCTACGGATCATTGTCATAAGGAGCAGCAACGGCTAATGGTTTTGGAAGAATCAATATAGGCTTTTCATCATTTACAAAGTCACTGCACAATGAAACATGCTCTGGCTTATAGTCCCATGTATGTCCACTCAAGTCCAAATGCCGAACATTACCTATAGCAAGAATAAGTTTCACAGTTAAATTTGAAGCTGTCCAAGATTCGAAACATAAATTTTTCGTGAAACCACATATCATTAGTTATTAATTCTGGATGGTGCGTAGGCCACTATTCTAATTTTTTTTTGTACAGATTAAACAATTTATGCTTTTAATTGTATGTATACATGCTCAAAAAATTTAAAAGGCCAGATGGGTGCAGAGTACAAGTGACTAAAGGCACATTTGAGTTGATATAATAGTTCGCATTCCACAAAGGGAGTTCAGCTTTGAAACCCTTGTTTTTTGACCCCCGCCCCCCCCCCCCCAAAAAAAAAGAAAAAACCTACATCACTAACTGTAAAATATTGTGAGTGTTTGGGTTTTCAGACGCTTCGAGAAATGCATCCCAAGAGTGAGCAAACAGCTGCGGACCTCCATAAAGGCCCTCACATGCTATTGGCAACATAGCCATAGATGGGAGTTTAGTGGGCATGGTTAAGCAACAAATCAATTTAATAATCGCAAAGTTACAACCTGCCAGTATCCGAGAGCCAAGAGGTCACCAATAGAAGAGATATTAACAACACAAGTACCTTTTGCACATTTTAATGCAGTTGAGATGATGGACAATGATTCAATCGGCATAAGATTGCTTGCTGCATTCACATCAGTTAGTTGTGGAGCATGTGGCAAGAGTTTTGACAAAAACTTGGCAGTTTCAATCCCACCACGGTTTTTGCTGCCAATAAGGAAAAATGAGTCACTTCATTATACGACATTAAACATAAAAAATAGCATGATATTAGCTATCAATTCTAACCTTATATTGATTTTCACCAAATGAAGCTCTCCCTTTATAAAATTTTGAATCTCTTGAAAACCGGATGGACTAAATCCAATGCCTTCAAGATCAACTATTTCGATAGGCGTGCTCAAAAAACTTCCCAGAGCTTTTGCAACTCGCCTTCATATGAAAAATCAATCAGAATACAGGAGAGATGGATTGAGTAATGAGTAATGAGATTTTATTGTATATACACACAAACCTGCCAAGGTAATTGTCAGCAACAGAAAGAGACTTCAATGGTCCTTTAAAGGTAGTAAGGGAACGTAGGAGATGATTCACTCCATCAAAGGACAACTCACAACTCTCTAATTTCAAACAAGTCATGCGGGAGCATCTTTCAGATGTTCCATCAAAATAGGGAGTTAACTTCCTGTATGTTTGATGATAGACAATTAGACACTACTCTAATTTTGTATAATAAAAAATAGCTAGAAAATTGAAATACAATTGACCTGATTCCTTCATCCCCAATTGAATTGTCACTTATATCCAGGTCCTCCAAGTTAGGCATGCAAACAAGAGCATGCCTAAGACTTTCTGCATCAGCTTTCTTTAAATTGTTTCCCCTATGAGACTAAAACCAGATTAAAAACTTTGTTCATAAAATACTGACTGAAGTGGAAAACGTAAATTAGACATGCACATGCTTATCAACAATGTCTTACAGCAGCTCATATTTAAATTAAACCAAAAAAACGATGGAATCAAGACACCATGCATAGATATGTACAAAAAATGAGATAAAGTGATAGAGAAGTTATTTTCTGCACACATCCAATTTTCCATCCCAGCCAATTAAAGTGGATTATTAAAGTGTTCTCATTCACACAGAAAACATACAGCTATTTAGTATGGTGCTACCTCAGATTGAGTACACGCAATGATTGCAAGGACTTTCCTTTTGAGAATCTCCTGTTAAAGTCAGAAAGCCATCCCGCTATCTTGACGAGTATGGATAAAACTTTATGTTAGCTTACAATAATAAGACAAAATACAGAAAGTATACTATCTAGATAAAAAACTTACTCCATTCTCAGAAAGGTCAAGGATAGATATGCTAGAGGAAAATTCGAGAAGAGTTGTAAAAAGAGCTTTTGCAAAAGGCCGTCCAATGTGGCTTTCAGATAGTTTTAATGAGCACAGGGACCTAGTAGCAGCAACAGCGTGAAAGAACATAAACACTTAACAGACAGAACAGCTATGCATGATCTAGTCATAAGTCCAAGTGAGAAACAGCGAAAAATCATAATTAACTAAGCAAACTATGGCAAATGATTTAAATAGCATGATGTTTCGATAAACACAGCGAAAATCACAATTAACTAAGCAAACTATTGTTTGTCAAAAAAAAAACTAAGCAAACTATTGCAAATGATTTAAATAGTATGATGTTTCGATTGTCATGTTAGGAAAAGAGTGGGAGATTAACATGCGTGTCAGATCTAATGCATTATCAAAAGATGCATGCTTCACAGGTTAGTCAATTTCTTCCAGATCTCTGAAATTGATGTTTTATTTATTGTCGTTTTGCTAAACTAAATTAAAAAAGAAAGCAAATAGTATTATTATATAAACATAATCCCCCACACCACCCATTGCTAGCCAAAGAGAGAAAAAACCAGATATAACTATACAGTGTATTCCTTGAGAAATAGCAAATGTATGATGTATCAACCATTGTTCAGTTATATTAAGATCATTAAGTCTTGAAGTTGCGTCAAAAAAAAATGAAGTCTTGAAGTAGTATTGATCACTCAGCTTGTCAAATATCGGTAAGAAACCACAAGAATGAACAAGTTTGCTGATGGAATACACACACACACACACACAAATATATATATATATATATATACACACATATGTGTGTAAGTCAATTATTTAACCAAAAAATATACATAAGTCAATTAACTTGTGTACCTTGCTGTAGACAAAAATGACACAAGCCCACTAGGTAAAACTTTCCATGGTTCCAAACTTGAGGCAACGATTGAGAGGTGTTTGATCCCATGTTTTTTTACACCCTTTATGACAACAGAATCAAATATTGCATTTATAAAATCTGTGTAGACTGTGCAGTGAATAAATTCCAGTGATGTTAATGTTCTGCTATGCTGAGCGATAAGCTTGCACAATCCATCAACCTGTGAACGCATATGAAACTATCAAGGTCATAAAGAGGCATTTTACACTTGGAAAACATGTTTAATAATTTCATCTTCGCAAAGTGAAATAATTCAACACACCAATCTGGAGTTCACGGGGGTATGCAAGTGAAACTCAAACACTCTCCTCCTCTTTGGTGAAAAGATGTTTAGAAGAGTCAAATTAAGAAATAGGATATTTGGCACAAGATTTTTTTCTTTACAAAAGTAATAGGTAAATCATCTAGATCGTTGACGGTGGTGTTATGGTGATAACAGTTGCGAATGGAAGAGAAGGCTCAAAGAAAAAGTGATAGTGTTGCGCCTCCAGTATAGTAACAGCAGGGATGATGAAAAAAAGGCTAATAAGGAGCAAGGGCTGCAAGACATCAAAAAAGACCGCAATGAAGGCGACTAGGGTTTGTGCGGAAGTGAGGCCCCCAAGACCGGGAGCTCTTCTTGATACCATGTTGAAAAGTATTTGCTGATATATTTTCAATTGTGAATAGAATGCAGTCACGGATACATTTAAATAGACTAATTTAGACCTAACAAACCGGATTAATGGGTTGAATACAGAATTACAAAATATACACTATTTACTCCAACAAACAAAACCTTTTTCCACTGAATGATGTTGACTGCATAGTCATCAATCATCATCAATAGTAACTATGCATAAAGGGGCATCGTTTCTAACCTTCGATTTGATCAGTATATATAACAGCCTAATCTTTCAATCAGTTTGAACTGCCTAACCAACCACACACAAATGGCCCAAAATTCTTACACCCAGGGTATTAGTTGTTAGCCAACTACTAATTTATTATTTATGGATGGCTCATTTTAGTTCAATTTACCACAATTACAGGATGAGCAAAACTTGAAAGTACAATCAGTTAAAGATTTGGACCATATATATTATGCACGAACTTTTACAAAACTACAAATATATAATATACATATACATATCTGTAGGAGGAAGGGAGCTTACTTGTTCCTTAGATCTGATACATCTCAGCACCAGACTCTCCAGCTTGCATCCCCTCAACAAACCCTGCAAGTCAGAGTATATGATGGCAATGACATTAACATACATGTCATGTGGTTTTAAAGCATCAATGAGCTGAAATTTATGAAAAGATCATATAGTACATGTCTTGAACTGTAAACTATTGTGAGTGCATTGTTGTGGGTTTTACCCTAGTAAGCTAGCATTTTGTAATAATAATAATAGGTGCAGCTAGTAAGTGCCGCATCAGCTGACAGTTGTAGTCAGTTCAGAGCGGCAGTCACAAGGGTGTAGAACAACAGTTGTGTGAATGAAGGTCAAGCTAGTGTATAATAACTAATAAATAGCTTGAACCTGAATCTGCTGATTCAGTGATACGCTCAATTTAGTATAAAGAAAAGAAATAGCAAATCTGCTTTAACCAGCAGAGTAAATTGTATTGAATTTTTTTGTATGAAAATGTGAGTAGAATCAGTGTAATCCTACTTAGAACAATACAATGAATAAAATGTGAATGAAAATATCTTTGGCACTTCGAGAGGCCACACTCTCCCAAGGAATCAATCCAATTTCCAGTCCCCCTTCCCTTCTAACTGAATCAGATATATAGTGATGCTGATTCCCTCTATTTCTCTCACCTCACACCTTCCTCACCTTGCCACATCAGCAAAGGTGCGCATCCCACTACTTTTCATAATGAGTTAGTTATCAGGGTTATTATCCCCTACAACTTGGTCCACCTTAATTCCCCTAGACCCCTTTTTCTTTCTTTTATAAACTAACCCTTTACCATACTTATCATTCAGTCGTGTAAGATTCACATTTTAAGAAATGAAAAGAATTAATTTTCTCTCTGGAGTGATCAAACTACCATGGTATCTGTAAGAGTATAAGCATATATGTAACTTTTGTTAATTCTAGTTATAGCTTAAGTCAACCTGTTGTACTAAGTCATGTATGTGTTAGGGTAAGCTGCTATCACAGGTTACCAGTCATCTACTAGAGTAACTATATAATGTTACTTCTCTTTGTAATTACTCACACAAGAAATCAAATGTTCAATTTACTGGTAACTCTGACTCTGTTATACAGCAGCTTATTCACCAAATGGATTCTGCTTTCTCCTTAAAACAGCTTGGCAAATTGGATTATTTCCTTGGTATAAAGGTCAAAACCCTTGGCAATGGCAACCTACTTCTCACTCAAGGCAAATATATCAGAGACTTACTCACCAAGACCAACATGGCTGAAGCTAATGGCATCTCTTCACCTATGGTTACTAGTTGCAAACTGTCCAAGCAAGGCAGTGATCATCTGCCTGATCCTGTCACCTACAGGTCTGTAGTAGGAGCCCTTCAATACACAACCATAACTAGACCAGAGATAAGCTATGCAGTCAACAAAGTATGTCAATATATGTCAGCCCCTTTGGAGTCTCATTGGGCAGTTGTGAAGAGGATTCTCAGGTATCTAAAGGGTACAATCAGCTATGGATTACTCATTCAACCAGCAGTCATCTCCAAGCCTCTCCAACTAAGAGCTTGGTGTGATGCAGACTGGGCATCAGATGTGGATGACAGAAAATCAACCTCAGGTGCTGCAGTGTTCCTAGGTCCTAACCTCATTTCTTGGTGGGCAAAGAAACAAACTGTAGTGGCCAGGTCAAGTGCAGAAGCAGAATACAGGAGCCTGGCTCTAGCAACAGCTGAAGTTACTTGGATCCAATCTCTCCTCACTGAGTTGGGCATCAAACACAGTGTTCCACAGAATTTCTGTGATAATCAAAGTGCTGTAGCACTTGCTCATTTGTTAATTCTAGTTATAGCTTAAGTCAACCTGTTGTACTAAGTCATGTATGTGTTAGGGTAACCTGCTATCACAGGTTACCAGTCATCTACTAGAGTAACTATATAATGTTACTTCTCTTTGTAATTACTCACTCAAGAAATCAAATGTTCAATTTGCTGATTTCAGAATCTCTTCCCTCTCTCTAGATTCTATCAGTATCATAAAGCCTCTTTGATCCACGACGTCGCCTAAAAATCCTCCTCCACGCCTCCACAGGCACCACACAGCGCACAGGACGGCAACTTCGTCTTTTCCGTTTCGTGCTACATCATTGAAGTCGCAAATTCGCAATCTTCGTATTTTCCATTAATTACCTTCACTCTAAATCTTGCTGATAAATTAGATTAGAAGAACTTTCTTCTCCAGCACCAGCAAATTGAGCCCGTAAACAACACGCACGGTCTCCGATCATCTTGCTGGAATTGTAAATCCAACTTATTGCACCTGTCACCAGCAAGACCAGTGGCAGTGGTTGCTATCGCGGCTTCAATCCGCTCTTTCCACTCCGATCCTCTCTCGAGTGCTCAATCGCATTCATTCTTATGAACTATGGGATCACATTCATGGACACTTTCAAAAACTCAAGCGAGAAAAGGCATGCTAATTGCCCGCAGAACTTCATGCTTCGGCACTTGATGATTGCTCTGTTTAGGAGTTTCTCGTCTGTATTAGATCTCTGGTCTGGTTGATGATTTGCCCAACATAAGAGATCCAGTTACAGAGCAACAGCATGTTGATGTTATACTTGAAGGACAACCACGGAGTTTAGATATGTGGTTCAGAGATTGAAAGCAGGTTTGAACCTGTTCCAATTGAAAAAATCGAACTTTAAAGTTTCAAGCCCTTCCGACTTTCCATCACTTTAAAAACATGTTGGAATTGCAACTTAACGCCAAAATAAAGACCTTACAGACTGACTGGGGTGGAGAGTTTAGATCCCTCTCCAAAATTCTACTATAATTTGGAATTACTAAGAGTCGTATGTCCTCACACTCATTTGGAATTACTCAGTCATATGTCCTTACACTCACCATCAAAATGGTCTAACGGAAAGAAAAAGACAGATTCTCAGCATCTGTCTCCAAATATAGGGTTTAAGCCTTCCTAACAGCAGTCTACCTCATAAATTGCATCCCCACATCCTCACTAAACTTGATGTTCCCTACACCAAACTGTTATAACAAAATCCTGATCACACCTTTTGTGCATATGTTCCCTTTGTGAAACCATATAACAAACACAAACTACGGACATATTCTGTTAGGATTCTCGATAAACCCCAACCCAAAAAAGGAAATTATGCGTCCCTGAGTTTTATTGAAATGAAAAGAAAGGTACAGAAGAGAGTTACTCTCTTCGCACTGGAACTTCCGGTCAACAATTACTCACAAAATCATAAGATGACTCCACTGAGTACCCCTTCCACTTATAGAGGGCATGACCGAGGACACAACCTAACTGCCGTATAACTACCAAAACAGAATTACAACAAAGCTAACAGAAAAACAGAACCGAATACCCCACCCCCTTCAACCCCTTAATTGGACCTTTTCTCTTTATGCCTCGAGTAAACTAACCAACTCCTTTTTAAGGGGTTTTTTTAGAGCCCCTAACATATTCATTTGTAATTTGCATTCGCTATATCATGTGAACTCTATTGTATTCTGAATCGATTCAACAAAAAGTTTTACTCGTTACTTCTCCTCCCTCTCTCAACCTCTCAATCTCACAAATCAAAATTTTATCATAGATAAATATTAAGAGATGGAAGAGGTAACATAAAATCAAGTAGCTGCCAGTGCTTTTCGTAAGGTTGTGGCATTTGGCAAGATGAAAACATGATGATTATGATTCCAAAAGGATAAATACCAATAAAATATGGAGTTAATCAAGCAGTTTTTCAGGATATTCTAGAAAACACAACTTACACAAGTTTCTTCCGTACATAGAATATTTTGTAGTCTCAGACAACTGCAAGACAAAGTAAAATAAGAAGTGAAGGAACTGGTCATGACAGTCAGTGATCATAGATGTTAGGACTTAGGATTGCACATTTCGAAACAATTTGGCAAGTCAATGATTTGTATCATGTGATGAATTGTAAATGGCTTAGAGTCTTGTGATACATGCATGAGTAATGCAATTCTGCGTATACAAATCAATAAATTAAGCAATTCATTAAAAAAAAATCCTTTTTCCCACTAATTCTCATCAAAGAAGTTGAAAAGTCAGACATGATTCAATTGGTAAATGAAAAAGAAAAGAACTAAAAGAGTGCTATTTAATGCATCGTATTTGATCATTTTATAGCTCCTTTTCAGTCTATGCCACCCTATTTGGGTTATCTGTTTCGCTATTGTTACTCTTCCAAAAAAGAGGTTTCATCCGTTCTTCTGAGACATAGGCTTCTTGCAGTCATATATGTGTCCGAAGACAGGTTTCTTGAGGTTTTACAAATAGAAAGAATTTTATCCAAGAATATACAAACGAAAACCATGGTTCTCTCGTTCATTATTTAAAGGAAATCAAAATTGATTGCTTTCATATGAATTATGACAAATGGTACAAATTTAACATCTTACTACCTCACATGGCTGCCAAATTGTAGGCAATGGTAAGACAGTTTTGAACGGACACACGTTGAATTATTTGGATGTCCCACAAAACCAATATATTTCAGTATGCTGTCTGAAAAGAAGAGGAGCAAAGTAGAGAAAATTCAATCAATTATTGATCACAGAATAAAAGGAAAGCAAGGAGATGAAGTGGGTTTATGCATCCCAAAAATAAGATTATTTGTGCCAAAGTTGATAACACCTTAAGTATACATTACAAATACGTAAATGTGATTGAGAGGCAAAGGTAAACTCTTGGCAACTAGTTTTTTTTCACAATTGCATAATCCTCATGAGGTCTCATTGCAAATATTTGAATAATCAAAAAATGGTTCTTCAAAGGTTTTTCTAAAACGACAATCAAGCATTTTAACAAGCTTTCAATCATCCATATTGCTTAAATTCTGTCACCAGTCAAAGAAGTCCTGGAGTGCACTCATTGACATCACTTCATTGACAATCACATCACATCACTTCAAAAAAGAACGGTGGCAACATTTTTTGTTTGAGGAGCAAAATTGAATTATTCAATAACTACTTTCAAAAGTGAAAAGGATTTTCCTAATCTGGAGCTAGAAGACAACTTTACATAGATATTTTCTCTACTGAGAAAACAAATTAGCATAGTACCTGAAACCTGTATGTCACCTATACGTCCATTAAAAGACGTGATTAGTGCTATCTCTGCTGCTGCATCCAGACAACTGTTATTTCCAGTAGATAGTAGGAAAAACGTTAGTTTTGGGTGAAACCAATATCAATTGATAAGCATAACATTGTGCTTTATAGTATAGCTCTCGTACTTTTGTAAATGGGTTTCCCAGTATGCGTTCTGCCAGTCAGTTGGTTCGATCTTATTAATGAGATCAGGCCACCGTAACTCAAACAACTTCCGCCAAGCTGTATCTAGATCACAATCCCTGTAATAACAATATTTTGTGCACATTCATAACCAATAATGATAACACTAGAATGCATTTGCACAAATCAGAGGAGTATGAAACTCTTCTCAACCTGGCCCGTTTTCTCTTGTTCGTTGAGTCATCATTTGAAAAACCATCTGCATCCAGATCCTGAAATGGCCTGTTCCGAAGATAAACATTAAGATGCTGAGAATGATCATGTACACTAGTATTTTGGCATGCATAATTTTATTTTATGGTTTATGTAGATGTTTGATATGTCTTTTCACTATATAGTCACACAATTCGCAATTCACTCGGGTACGCGATTCGCTACTTACAGAGAATTGGGTCCGCGAGGGGTATACATAGTCGGTACGCTTGGGTTCATTAGAGTTCTATCTAATATATTAATTAGTATGTTATTGATGATTTTTTTATTTAATAAAGATTAAATACTAGAAGGTACCATTAATTAAAAATAAAATATTTGTACATCATGTTGGCTTTCTCATTTTCATTATATGGTATGAAAAGAAAACATAGACGCGAATTGAAAATTGAGATGAATGTTTATTTCTTTCTATTTTGAAAGGTGGAATATATTTTTATTTAAATTATTTAGTATTAGATTTTTTTAATATTTTACTTTACCAAAACTTTCCCCAAGCTTAGAAAGTTGTGGGTTCTCTAATTAAGGTGAATTCTCACGAATTTCAGAAGAATCAATATGCCAAAGTACCACGGACCGGTTCTCGCGAACCAATTCGCTGCTTTCCATGGATTAGGAGAATTATGTGACTTGTGGTGTGGTGACCCATACCTATTGGAGTGTATTTAGGATATATAATCATTTTTAGTTAGCAGAAGACCTTATTGTTCTGTTTTTGAAATTTGCTATATGTAGTATCAAAAACTGAAGTTAATGTTGAATGGAAAATTTTACATGTCTGAACTTTCTCTTGTACCAACAACAATACGCGACGATCCGAATCAGGTAAGTAACCAAAAGAGCAAATGAAACAGCACCATAAGCTAACATCCAAGACCTTATTGTTCTGTTTTTGAAATTTGCTATACGTTGTATCAAAAACTAAAGTTAATGCTGAATGGAAAATTTTACATGTCTGAACTTTCTCTTGTACCAAAAATACACGGTGATCCAACTCAGGCAAGTAACCAAAAGAGCAAAGGAAACAGCAGCATAAGCTAACACCAAGAACTACAGAACTATTACCCATACCACTAAGAAACTCTACTGCTATCCACACAACTGACAACACTACACAGTACACCACACACACACACACACACACACAAAAAAAAGATAGTTAGCACTCAAAACACAAACACTTTCACCAGTCAATAAAATAGGTTCACTTCCTCAGAACTTTCGTGGTTCAGATAAAAATGGTTAGCTAACACATAATTGAGAACAAAAAATATACAAAACTTTAAAAAAAAAAAACGACTGAGAAATATTTCCATCTAATGTATCATAAGAAAGGGTTTTAGCAAACTGCCCCTGCATAAGTATTTAGACCACAACATCAAAAATTTCCTATTTTACAGCCAGTTTTCCAAATATCAATAATTGTGATTGTGATGCAATGCTGTATTCTATTTAAACATAATTAACTATAATGTGTGCTTAAATTATGAATGATAGTGAGGGAGAAAAATTAAGCATACATATGATGGTGGAATTTCTTCAATGCGGCAGGGGGCAAATTTGTGATTAGGGCATCAAGTAAATGGGGAGGAAGATCATATACAGCCTGAAAAAGATAAACATCATCCCCTGCAACCAATTCAAAATTCTAGGTTATACTCTCATAAATTCAAGAATCTCCAAATATAAAAAATAACTAAATTAAAGAAAGAGAAAAGAAAAACAAATATGAGAATTGTACCGAAGAGAAATTCTTGTGTGAGGTTGTTGATACAGAGAGAAATGAGGGAAGGTGGCTCCGCCATTGAATCGGGGCGGAGCTGCGAAACGGAAAATAACAGTAAACGCTCACTCACAGTCTGGTCACTATGGTCTAGTCTACGCAAAACGTAAATCTCTTTTTTTGCTTGAAAAAAAATAAACTTTTCCTTGGCTATTTATGCTTTTGAATAAATACCCAAATCGCTCAAGACAAAAAAAACTTATTTTATTCCTTGAGATATTAATTTCATTTTCTTTTTTTCTTTTCTCTTTTTTTGAAAATATTAATTTCATTTTCAACAACATTAAATAGAGGTTCTACCGGAAACAAAATCATTAAATAGAGGTCAAATTAATTTTTTTAATAACTTTTTTGTCGAGTCTACCGCCGAACCCAATGACTAATCCTTTCGCTGGATTAGATGTAGACCTCAAAGGGTGGGACAGCTGGCCCAATGATTTATATTTTAAATTTTATTTTAAGCGATAACTTTTTTCAGACAACGGATTTTTAAGGGACATTTTAGTAATGTAATCAATAATTCACTTTTTAAAGTTTTTAAAAAAAACAATTCAACTTTCCTTATGGATCAAATTGGTATTTCTCATTATTCATTGACCAAGTTGATTTTCCTTTTTATCGGGACTAATTTAAATATTTACTCTATGTTTTAGATTACTATTTCTCGCCTTTTTATACGAAAAAATTTCAAAATTATCTATATTGATGAACTACATACATTGAAAGAGTGGTTTTTCATTAATGATAACTAGCAGTATACCCGTGCATACGCACGGGTGTTGTCGTGTCCTTTCTATTAATGTATTCAAATAGAATTTAATTAGTTCGAACATTATCCCGTGACAATTAAGACAAATTTAATGTCGACAAAAAAAGGAGTTTCAAGACAAACATTACCGTGTGTGTTTTATAAGTCAGTGGAGTTATCCTGTATTTTTTATATATCAATGCAGTTATCCTGTGTTATATATCAGTACAGTTATCCCATGATTTTTTATATAAGTGCAATTATCCCGTGTTTTTTTATGTATCATTGCAGTTATCTCATATTTTTTATATATTGGTGCACTTATCATGTGTTATATATCAGTACAGTTGTCCCGTATTTTTTAGACATTAATGCAGTTATCTCGTGTTTTTTATATATCAGTGCCTTTATCCCGTGTTTTTTTATATTAGTACAATTTGTTGAATGTAATCCAAGTTAGTTGAATTGTCGAATCCAAGTTAGTCGAATCCAAGTTGGTCGAATCCAAGTTGGTCGAACTGTTGGACGCAATCCAAGTTGGTCGAATAACTAGTTTTACTCACTAAGTAAATATAGTTAGTTAAGTGTTTCTCATGTAATTTGTTTTAGTGTTGTTCATGTCATCAGTCCACGTGTATTAGTGAACTCCTCGTGTATGTACAGTTGTAAAAGTGAGCCTATAAATACAAGTGATGGTGGTAATCAAAATATTGATCACACACCACAATATCAGTTTTCTGTTATTTTGCTTCCTTCGACTACGGCTACACCCTTTTCAACTAACCAACTTTGTAACCAAGAACACTCTCTTCTTGGTAAAATTCCTTCGTGATAATTGAGTGAATGTGAGGAACACTGAGTGAATTTGTTCCAACAACTGGTATCCAGAGCGAGAGTTTGTGATCTTGCGGCGTAGACATGGCAAATCAAAACTCCGGCAGTGATCAACTTCCGGCGAAACTTCCAGTTCTTGATTCGAAGAATTATGACAAATGGATTGTGCAGATGAAGGTGGTGTTCCGGTATCAGGAAGTTCTTGACATTGTGAAGAATGGCATTGTAGAAAATGCAATTGAAGATGAGTTACGTGATCAACAAAAGAAGGACAGCAAAGCGCTGTTCTTGATTCACCAATGCGTGAATTCTGACGCGTTTGAGAGAATCGCAGGGTATGAGACTGCAAAGGAAGCCTGGGATGCGTTGGCTTCAGCCTATTCTGGTGATGCGTCGTTGAAGCAAGTGAGGCTACAAACGTTACGCAGGGAGTATGAATTACTTCAAATGGGCGAGAAGGAGACGATTGCTGAGTACTTCAATCGCCCAACAGTGATCACAAATCAGATGCGCACAAATGGCAAGAATGTCACTGATCGAAGAAAGATTGACAAGGTATTGCGAACCTTAACTTCCCAATTTGATTATGTAGTGACCTCAATTGAACAATCTAAGGATCTGAGTACCTTAAAAGTTGCTGAATTACAAGGAATTCTTGAAGCAAATGAGACTATGATTAGGGCTAGGATGGGTGCCAAACCTAATGAAAAACCTAGTGAGCAAGTGTTGTTGGCTCAATCTCAAAACAAGAAAGGAAATTGGGGTGACAATTGGAAAAACAAGAAAGGGAAGGGAAAATGGAATAAGGGAGCTGGTGAGGGTTCAAGCAAGAAAGGTGATCAGAAGCAGAATGATTATCAAAAGAGAAAAGAAGCCTGGAAGAATAAGGAGAAGAAGAATTATAGCAAGAAAGAGGTGCAGTGCTGTAACTGTGATAAGTTTGGTCATTATGCAGATGAATGCAAGCAAAAGAACCCTCAAGAAGAGGCTCAATTGGCCAGAGGTGATTCTGATTCTGATGATGAGGTAGTCTTGATGGCTGAAACAGATGCTGTCGAAGTCGAATGCAGAACTGATGAGGTAGTCTTGATGGCTGAAAAGGATGCTGTCGAAGTCGAATGCAGAACTGATAACAAGCAGGAAGAGGCTCAGCTAGCAGGAGGTGATGCTGATGAGATAGTATTGATGACTGAGATAGGTGGTAGCAGTGATGATTTGTGGTATCTTGATACAGGTTGTTCAAGTCACATGACTGGCAACAAAAGCTGGTTCATCAAACTAGATGAATCAGTGAAGAAAACTATAAGATTTGGTGATGACAGAGTGATAAGAGCAGAAGGAATTGACATTGTTAAAATCAAGAGAGATGATGGGAAGGTGTGTCTCATCACAGATGTCTTGTTTGTTCCCTCAATGAAGAGCAATTTGATCAGTTTGGGTCAACTCTTAGAAAAAGGATACTCGATGCAAATGGAAGATATGGAATTAAGGCTGTTCAATCCAAAAAAGAAGCTATTGTTGAAGGCAACATTAAATAAGAAGAGGACATTCAAGGTTGGCATGAGTGTAGTCCAAGATGAATGTTTGAAGGCAGTCACTAGTGATGAAGTGTGGAGGTGGCATGAAAGATATGGTCACTTAAACTTCAGGGATTTAAAGAATTTGAACACTCAAAGAATGGTGCATGGCTTGCCTGATATAAGGCTTCCAACTGAGGTGTGTGAGCAATGTTGTGAATCCAAGCAAGCAAGGAGCTCTTACAATGCTGAAATGAAGATCAAGGCATCAAGAAGGCTGGAAGCTGTACACTCAGATGTATGTGGTCCTTTTGATGTGAAGACTCTAGCAGGTAACAGTTATTTCGTTTCATTCATTGATGAATTCACTAGAAAAATGTGGATCTATTTGCTAAGTAAGAAGAGTGATGTATTTGAAGTTTTTAAAGCCTTCAAAATCATGATTGAAAAGGAAAGTGGTTGTTGTATCAGTAGACTTAGAACTGATGGTGGTGGGGAGTATACCTCCACTGAATTTGAAAATTTCTGCAAGCATGAAGGGATCAAACATGAAATCACAGCACCATATACACCACAGCATAATGGCACAGCAGAAAGAAAGAACAGGACTGTGCTTAACATGGTAAGAAGCATGTTGAAAAGTAGACAAATGCCAAACCATTTATGGGGAGAAGCAGCCACCACTGCAGTGTATATACTCAATAGAAGTCCAACCAAAAGGCTCGACAAGATGACTCCTGAGCAAGCATGGTCTGGTGAGAGACCAAGTGTCAAGCACTTGAGAGTGTTTGGCTCTTTGTGCTTCAGGCATGTGCCTGACCAATTGAGGAAGAAATTGGATGACAAAGCTCAACCAATGGTCCTATTAGGCTATCATTCGACTGGTACATATAAGTTGTATGACCCTAATAGGCAGAAAATTGTGATTAGCAAAGATGTAATATTTGAAGAATCGAAAGGCTGGCAGTGGAATGACTCTACAAAGAGGAGTAGCACTACTACTGTGTTGCTTGAGGCTGTGAATGAGAATCCAGTGACTATAGTAGTAAATGATGAAAATGAGATGATGCAAGATGCTGCAAATGAAATGGTAAATGAAGAAGTGAGACCTAGAAGGAATAGACAGCCCCCACAAAGATTGAATGAATACCAATTGTTCCCTGACAATGCAATTGGCACTGAAGGTGAATTATTGGAAGAAGCCTTTTTGGCAAATTGTGAGCCTGTGACAGTAGAGCAGGCATTAAGTGAAGCAAATTGGAAGCAAGCTATGATAGAAGAAATCAAGTCAATTGAGAAAAATGACACTTGGGTGTTGGTAGATTTGCCTAAGCAGAAGAAAGTAATAGATGTCAAGTGGGTGTTCAAGACAAAAATGAAGCCAAATGGAGAAATTGGAAGGTATAAGGCAAGACTAGTTGCAAGAGGTTTTTTGCAAAAACATGGTTCTGACTACAATGAAGTTTTTGCCCCTGTGGCAAGAATAGAGACTATTCGACTGATCATAGCTGTTGCCAGCTTTAGAAATTGGTCTATGTACCAAATGGATGTTAAAGCAGCTTTTCTGAATGGATACCTTGAGGAGGAGGTATACATAAAGCAGCCACCAGGTTTTGGAATAAAAGGAAAGGAGAATAAAGTGTACAAGTTGAGAAAGGCTCTCTATGGACTAAAACAGACTCCAAGGGCTTGGAACAAGAGAATCGACTCATTTCTCTTGAAGCAAGATTTTGTAAAATGTGTAAATGAGCATGGCATCTATGTCCAAGGAACAGCAGGACTTGGAGTGTTCTATCCTAGAAGAATTGGTAGATCTGATCAAGAAGTGTATGGCTTCTCTGACTCAGATTGGTGTGGAGATAAAGGGGATAGAAAGAGCACTGCTGCATACGTGTTCATGTGTGGTGAGTCACCAATATCCTGGTGCTCAAAGAAGGAGAATGGGTTGGCTTTATCATCGTGTGAAGCTGAGTACATTGCTGCAGCTATGGCAGCCTGTCAAGCAAATTGGCTTGATATGTTGCTGAATGAGCTGAAGTTCAATCAGACTGACAATGATGGAATGAGATTGAAGGTCGATAACAAGTCTGCAATAGACCTTGCAAAGCACCCCATATCTCATGGAAGAAGCAAACACATCGAGACCAAGTTTCATTTCTTAAGAGACCAAGTGACAAAGGGAAAACTCAGACTTGAGTACTGCAGTGATGACAATTTAGCTGATATGCTAACTAAGCCGTTAAAGGTTAACAGATTTGAAGATTTGAGAAATAAGATGGGCTTGACAAATGTGAACAACTTGAATTAGGAGGTGTGTTGAATGTAATCCAAGTTGGTCGAATTGTCGAATCCAAGTTGGTCGAATAACTAGTTTTACTCACTAAGTAGTTTGAATAGTCATTAAGTTTTCTGTTTAGTAGATTATGATAAATAATAGAACATAGATAGTAGATTTATATATTATGATAGTAGATAGTAGAAGATAGATAATTTTCGGCTGTCTTCAAAAATTATAATTATTAATAACAAATATTTATCTCATGGTCTTTTATATAGAGGTGACAGCTATTTGTCCTTTTCTTTTTGTATCATTGACAAATATTTATCACTTATATTTTAAATTTTTATCAATAGTTTAAATATTCATTAAATTTTCTTATTTTTTTCTAAGAGACTAAAAAATTAGTTTGAATTTTTTTGCTAATAATTAAAAAATAGATAATAGATTGCCAATGAAAATAGGTTCAGTTGGTTAGGAGTTGGCTCATCGCAAGGGTGTGGTCCCACTGCCAATGTGAGCATCCACTGATGATCCCTGGAGCCCAACTCAGCTAAATTATTTTTTTCCTTTTCTCTCTCTTTCACATTGTCTCTCAGCATTTCTTTTCTCTCTCTTCCGCATTGTCTCACTCTCTTTTTTCCTCTCTCAATGTCTCTTTTTTCTTTTTCTTTTCTCTCTCTCAGCGTCTCTTCTCTGTCTCTTTATCTCACGTTCTCTCTATTTTTTTTTGTCTACGTCTCTTCTCTCTATTGCTACTTTTTAGTTTTTTTTTTAAAAAAGTTAGTAACTTTTTGTTAGTTAGTTACCAAATTAACCTCAAAATAATGTTTTGATAATATTTATAGTTATGGCTAATTTTGTAAAATTGGTGGTGATTGTTTTGCTTATAAATATAGTAGATAGATAGATAGATAGATAGATGGCATATATATGTATGTGTCACACACATACATATATATATGCTATTTTCTAATGGAGTCACGTCATTCAAAGGTTATATATTACGTCCAAATAACGAGTAATGTGTATTTAAAAGTATATTAAAGTATTATGTAAATGTTTGTTGTTTATTAAAAGCTATGAATTTCATTTTCAAGAAAATTAATAGAGATTCCACTAAAAAACATTAATAGAGGTCAAATTAATATTTTTAATATTATTTTAAGGGGTATTTTAGTTCCCATTAGAAATTAATGTAACCAACAATTCAATTTTTCAATTAAATCAGTTCGGTTCAAACACAGTTCAATTTTAAACACAGTTCGTTTCGGTTCTATCGAAGTGTTTAAACAGTTTGGTTCAGTTCGATGCAGTTCTCATTGTGAATTGAACAATGAACAACCCTAATGAGGTGGTCTTTAACAGGCATTAATGATGTTTTCATTTGTCATTGTAGTGTATCGGTGGCTTTGTGGTGGCTTTTCCAAGTGCATCCTATCTATACAACGAGTCTCGTGATTCAGTTGTCACTGTGCGCCAAACTCTCCTCCCCCATCCCTTTTTTTCTTTTTGTTTCTAAAAAAGATTTGTTTATTTATTTCTTTTTTTAAAATGTCTCTTTAGTAAGTCGTTTTGATCCTTAAATGTGTTTTTGGTTAGTCATTCTGATTCTCACATGTGTTTTTTTTGTTCAATTTAGTTCTTAAAAATTACAAAAAACAGATATACTTAGACGCGTGTTTTTAGGTTTTATACATTCATGGACTATGATGGCAGCCCTCACACATTAAGGGATTAAAATAACTATAATTCATTTAGTTGGTCACTATCAAATGGTTTTTATATTCAAGTTATCTATTCAATCCATTTAGAAAGGTTGGTTATAAAAAGTCCTTTATCAGACCCTAGATTTTATAGGGTCATTTTTTAGACTCTAATTTATCCTCAAGCAAAGCCGGTGTTCTTTGTTATATTAAGTCTGGGTCTATGTAGGACGGGACTATGTTGGCCCGAAGGACAATTGAAACAAACTTATAAGGTGATCCTAAGCACGAGCGGAGATTCGTATTTCATTGAAAACGTTGGGACACTTCGTGTGTAGCAACTAGCAAACAATGGTTGGAATAAAAAAACTTATAAAGTGTTCACTTAAATATGACTAAAAATGAGAAGTGAAACATTGAATTATCGTAATTTACCATGTATTCAAACTCAGAACATAGATTTCAAATTGAATATTTTACGGCAAAATTAAACCATGGGTTCTTTAAGTTATTAATTGTAATAAGTTGGTTCTTTAAGTTTTTTGCATACCACTCAAGTCTTTTTAATTAGTTACATAATGTGTACACCATTAGTCATTTTTTACTTTTGTGCTGCAAACAAGCCCAACTGGCACTAACGAAATAGACATGTCCATTATCTGGGTGATGTTGCCCGAATGGTGTCTGATACATGAGTCTATGAACGATGAGGATGATGATAATCCTCGTCTTCTTCACCTCTAAAACCAGGTTCTCTACATTACCCAGGAAAAAAAACAGTTTGTTGAAACCTGGTTCATGAGCGATTTTAACGACCTTTCTTTCACTAGATTCCTCATTCGTTTCTTCCCACTATTATTATCATTATCGCAGTCTTCTTCATCATCATCATCATCCACAAAATCGAACACGCCATTATCCATCCATGACGGAATATCATTATTAGAAACAACAACACAACAACAAGATTATCACGTCAAATACACTAACATTAACATTGTTTGATTCCAATAAAGGGTCGAGATTTACGATAATACAACAATACATCGAAACAATGATAAAATGGGTACCGAAACATCCTTGTTGGATATTGCAGAACATTTGATTCAAGATCATCAAAACAATGATAATAACAGAGAGTTGAAGATTTACGATGGGATGAAGAAGGAAGAAACCTAGTTCATCTCAATTTTGGGTTTTCGTTTTAATTTTTGTTTTTCTTGGGGTTGAAGATGATGATGAGTCAGCAAAAAAAGAGAGATATGCCAGCTCCGTTACGGACACGTCAGCTCCGCTAGTGCGAACTAGGCCTGTTTGTAACAGAAAATGAAAAAAGGACTAACGATGTAAACGTTATGTAACTTAAAAGATCTAAGTGCTACAGAGAAACTTAAAGGACAAACTTGTTACAATTAAATAACTTAAAAGAACCCGACGTAAATTTGCCAATATTTTATTTTTAGAAGTTTCTTTACATTAGGGATGAGGAATGAATTAGAGAGAGGTTATGCTTAACCCTATTCACAAGAAAGGAGGAAAAAAAAACAACGAAACACAACTACGGTCTTAATCTAACAATCCCTATAGCATCAGCTTGAAGAGAAGTAGATATAGCCGGAGGGCAAAGCCGCCAATGATGAACACCAAACCTCAAAGATGAACCATATTTAGCGAGCCAGTCTGCACATGAGTTTCCCTCACGAAGGGAGTGAGTGAAGGATAATTGCCAATCACAAGCCAAATAAGAGCGAATATAATCAACAATAGGAGCATAAGGATGGACCGAAGGAACACCCTCATTGATAAATCCCAACGCTGTCTTGGAGTCAGATTCACAAACAAGGTTCTGGTAACCATTTTGAGAAGCAATAGTAAGACTCTGGAAGAAATCATCATTATTTTAAAACGCTGATTTCTTCCTTTTTTTCTATTTCTTCTTACACTTTTTTTTCCTACTTTTTCACTTTTCTCTTAAACTCTCTTTCTTATTTTTTTTTACTTTTTCCATAAACAATTCTTCTCTTTCTCTTATCACTTCACTTTATTTTTTTAACTAAATATCTAAATTTATACAAACACTACTCTACCAAAATTTTAACTATCACCTTAAAATTTTAACTAAATCTTTTTACACTCTTATTGATAATCTACTATCACCTCTTATTGATAATTTACAATCTATCTTTTACTATAATCTACTAATCAACTAAAATAATCAATTGAAACTACGAGATAACTACAATGATATATAAAAAACATGGGATAACTGCACTAATATATAAAAAAACACAAGATTAATATTTGTCATTGATAATTAAAGTTTTTAAAGACTACTATAAACCTACTATCTAAAAAACAAGAAGATTTAATGACTATTAAAATTATTGATTAATTTTTAAAACAAATATTTCTTATTGATTATTTACTAACTCTCTTTTACTATCTTCAATAATATACTAATCAACTAAAATAATCAACTGAAACTGCGAGATAATTGCAACGATATATAAAAAAAATACGAGATTTATATTTGTCATTGATAATTAATTTTTTTGAAAACTACTACTACAAACCTACTATCTAAAAAATAAGAAGACTTAATGACTATTTAAACTACTAACTAATATTAAAAACAAATATTTCTTATTGATAATCTATTATATATCTTTTACTATCTACTATAATTTACTAATCAACTAAAATAATCAAATTTTCTTATTGATAATATATTTTAAAAACACGAGATTAATATTTGTCATTGATAATTATAATTTTTGAAGACTACTATAAACTTACTATCTCAAAAAACAAGAAGGCTTAGTAACTATTTAAACTGATTAATATTTAAAACACGTGACAGATATTTATCACTAATACCTAAAAATGACAAATAATTGTCACTAATATATAAAAAATACGGGATAAATATTTTTTATTGATAATCTACTATCTATCTTTTATTATCTATTTAATCTGTTAATCAACTCAAATAGTCAATTGAAACTATGAGATAATTGCACTGATATGTAAAAAACACGGGATAACTTCACTGATATATATAAAAAAACACGAGATTAATATTTGTCATGGATAATTAAAATTTTTCAAGACTACTACTACAAACCTAATATCTAAAAAACAAGAAGACCTAATGAATATTTAAACTATTAATTAATATTTAAAACAAAAATTTATTATTAATGATCTACTATCTAACTTTTGCTATCTATTATAACATACTAATTAACTCAAATAATTAATTGAAACTATGGATAACTGCATTGATACATAAAAAAACACGGGATAACTGCACTGATATGTAAAAAATACAGGGATAACTGCAATGATATATATAAAAACACGACATAGTTGCACTTTATATAAAAAAACACGGAATAACAACACTAATATATAAAAAAACAGTCACAGGTTTTTTTTAAATAATACTTTTACATTTGTAGATTTTAATATTTATCTATTTTTTTATTAGAAACTCATTTTTTATCTACTTTAAATTTGTGACACTACTATCTAAGTTCATTTATAAAAAGAACACGACATCGCCGAACGTGCATACGCACCGGCACCGGTATGCTAGTAGTTTCTTGATCAAAACATGGAAGTGGTGCGCTCGTAGTCTTCTTCAGTTGAGACTTGTGAGTGTCGCTCTCAGTCACCACCTTCTATTCGAGCTTGAACGGAGCCACCGCAACCGGCCATTGTTTATCCGATGGCGTGCATGTCGAAGCCATTCAATGGCTGCATCTTCAACAACTCTTCTCCTAACATCTTTCGATTTCGCCGCCACTTCCATTCTTCTAACGTGCGGTTTTCTTCTATCATTCCTTTTTCTTTCGATCTAATCCAATTCAATTCTCATATGTTCTTTTCTAATCTTTCAGTCAACTACTTTCCGCTGTACAAGTATCAACATGTGTTCCAACACTGTTCCTCCTCTTCCTGAAAACCGCGTCGTCGTTCGTTGCCTCTCTCTCTCTCTCTCTCTCTCTCTCTCTCTCTCTCTCTCTCTCGCTGTGCGTGTGTAATAGATGAGTATATAGGTTTTTGTGTGTGCAGGTTGGATGCGGAATGACGACGGTGGATTTCTTGGCTACGGTGGATGGATATCCGAAGCCTGACGATAAGGTCCGAACCACCTCCTTCAAGGTTCAAGGAGGTGGCAATGCTGGTAATGCTTTAACTTGTGCCGCTCGACTCGGCTTGAAACCAAAACTCATCTCCAAGGTTTTTTAAATTTTGTTTTGATGTTTCCATTTTAATTTTAGCTGTTGAATCTGATAGACACTGTTCAATCTTTTTAAAATTTTTTGGCGAATTTGATAGGTTGCAGATGATGCTCAAGGCAAGAGCATATTGGAGGAACTAGAAGCTGATGGTGTTGATACTTCCTTTATCGTTGTAAGATTTTACATCCGCCTCTTCCTGTTTCTCTATTGCCAATGGAAGGATGATTGCTTTTGTTTGGAAAGCTGAAATTTGAATTTGAATTTTTATGGAAAGCTGTTAGTCCTATATCTACAAGGTCCAAATGAGTGTTAGGAGACAATTTGTTCATGTGATTGCTTCTGTATAAAGATTTTTCAAGATTTGAAGCAAATGGTTCCAAAAGAAAAAAACATGTTGATCCATCCACACACCACAACATATTTGTGCCTGTCATCTGGTACATATTGAAATAGTCTTTCCTCTTATCCCTGCCTGTACTTATGTCAACATTATGTCTGTTTCGGTGTTTTGTTTCTTTATTAGATTTTTTTTATCAGTGATTTCTTTATTAGATATCTAGAGGTGATCTACAGCCCTTGTAAGAATTATTTCGGGTTTGTATGATAGGCTAAAGCCTAAATGCCTAGAACTGAAATGTCACCCCACTAAACCAGGGCCGGCCCAACACTAAGCGAGGCCTAAAGCGAGCTCCGTAAATGAGGCCCTTTGATTTTGGCTGGAAGGGGGGATGATGGGTTTTCGCGCGGAAGACGACGGAAGTGATTCGGTGTTAGGGTCTCTGTAACCGAGTGGTTTCTGTAATACGGGTTTTGGTTGGGGTGCTGATTCCATTGGAATTGATATTGATTTGGGGCTAATAATACTCTTTAATCTTTATGGAATTGATTGGTTAAGGTCAAAAATTGAAAAACGATGACAATGTTGAATGATGGTGGTGAGAATTGTAAAAACATGGAAAAGTGATTCAAGAAGGAGGGGGATTTGAAGGAGATAATAAATCCATTAATCAATAACGGAGAAAGCAAACTGCACGAGGGAGGAAGACAAAGCAGACACATTGTTTTTTTAACTTTTCAATTACAGTAATAATCAGGTGTAGTCATTACTATGTGACCTGAGTGAATTTTTTTTACTATAAAAATGACAAAAAGCAGATATAAGATGCACAAGGGGAATCAAACCCTGTACATAATGAATAAGGTGCTACTAACTTTCACCAATTGGGCCAAGATGTATTTTTGTAATTAGCTACCATTGTGGACTATTATGTATAGGAAAATGGGGCCCTTTTTCTTTAATAAAAAAATTATTTTTTTGAGGCCCCAAGCCCTTGCTTGGGTCGCTTGGGCCTTGGGCCGGCCCTGCACTAAACATGTCAAACCAAAACCAAATACACTCTCTAGTTGTCGCAATGGAAGAACGTTCTTGCTTTAGTATGTGTCATGTTCTTATTATGAACCTTAAGGTGAAAGTAAACTCGAGGTTGATATTTCATTAGTTTCGTTTCTACTTTCCTGCTCCCTTTTTGTTTTACTTTTTAATTTGTCTATTGATAAAGAGTTTTGCTGCTTGACTGTTTGCACTTCATTCCTAATTAGTCATCACTTTCTCGGTTGAAAGTTTATTGTTTTAATTTTTCAGGTATCCAAGGGTGGTAGTTCAACGTTTTCATATGTACTAGTAGACAGCCAAACGTAAGGCACTTGCTTGTATGTTTTGCCCTTTACTTCCTACAGAGATTAGCATGACTTTCTTTAACGATATGAAGAAACCTGCTGATTCAAGGCTTAAAATGGCATGATGATCATAGGAAAAGATTTTCAGATAATGCACTCTTGTGACCTTATGTCTGAGCTCTAGGATATTTCAGCCAGTGGCCCATATATTCAACATGTTCTCAATCTAAAATTATGCTTAAATGTGTATTGATTTATTAATTTTCAAGACAAGGGTTTTTATTGTTTTGAATTACTCATGCAACTGCTGTTTGAAAAATTTCAGCACCTCCCAACCCCCATGTGTAATGTATACTGATTCTTTTATTCCTTTATCATACAATGGCCATTATTAGTGGCTCAATCGATTTTAGAAATGCAGTCATAATGCCTGGAAGTATATTTGTATTGACAACACTTCTACATCTACATTTCTTTATTTTTTGCAGAATAAGATATGATAGGCATTAAAATAGAAATACATGATTAAATATAATTAAGGCAATCTTCCTAGGCTTTTTATTATTTGAGTTAACTAATTACAAGTAATACTCTCAGAAAAACTCGCAGCAGTATTTACACCCCTGGAGATCCTCCCTTGATGCCAGATGACTTGTCCCAGTCAATGTTGTTATCTGCATTTGATGAAGCAAGATTAGTTTATTTTGATGGAATGTCTACCGAAACTGCTTTATTTGTTGCACAAGAGGTAATCATCATCTCACCTTTGGTCGCACTTGCACCTTTTCCACCTTTTCTGGACAACTTTTTAAGGTATGAATCCTGGTAAATTATAAATTACTTTTAGTTGTTTGTTGCCACATACAAAATTAGTCAACGAGAGAGGGGATCAGACTACTTTTTGGGCTTTGATTTGTCTTGTTGGTGTGGTTTTGTTTTATGCTTCCCAACTTGCTGAAGGGGTTCTATAACATTAAAATAAAAAGAATACTTAATAGACTTAGACTTCATGAACATGGTTAGAAAACTCCCTAACTAACTCATAGATAGAACCTTACTAGTTTGCAACTCTAAGTATCAAACTCGAGTTAATTTGGCTACAATATCATTTGTGTAAACTCATGTAGACTCGCAGAAATTCGTATAGACTTGCGAGTATGACGGTGCACCAGTTTACAACATAATATAAATTTTCTCCCAGACATGGCTAAAAGGACATTGGTTTGGTATTTTTTAAAATAGCCAAAATGGAACAGCTGAATGATATAAAGACTTAGACTCCATAGTGCGCAAAACATTGACCTCATGATTGTAGGCGTAGCACTTGACTCCACAAAATGCGTCTAAAATCCTAATAGGATCCCATCTGCAAAGAAGGTGAACGGCAGCACTACATTGAGTCTCAACCCCATAGTTCCTAGGATAAACAAACCTATCGTTGCATGTTTTCAGTGAACCCAAAAGGCCAACGAGGTGAATGAATCCAACTTTGATGAGCTGGAACCTAGCTCAACCGAGTTGAGGCCACCTCCAATGAGAAAGCCAGTCCCATTATCTCTCTCTTTAGTAATTTTGAACTTTGTTATTGTTCAATTTGGCCATCAATTTTTAACTTGTTATGTATGCATTTTGTGTGTTGAGTTGTGAGCCCATCTTTTGTTTTGTTAATTTGTCCATCAATACTTGTCTGCTCTGGTATTCTCTCTCAAATTTAGCAACCTTGGTTAATCATTGAATTTTCAAGTGCAGGCAGCTTGCAATAATATTCCTATTTTAGTTGAGGCAGAATCACCAAGGGAAGGGTTGGATGAGCTCCTGAAGCTTGCTGATTTTGCTGTATGTTCAGCAAGGTTTCCTCAGGTAATATAGGGGCTTACATGCATTTTGGCATGATATGCACTGCCTAAATCTGGATTCTTTAGTATGTCGGCGGCGAGATTTTTTGGGAAATGTTTCTCTTGGTGTAACAAATTTCCACATTTTTGAGAGTTCATTTTAACTTGTGTTTTATGTCATGATATTCTTGAATTGCCTTTTAGGGTGGGCTGTGCATCTAATTACACATATGATGTGTCCATATGCTTCTGCTTATGATTAATCCTTCTCGGTGTTCATTTGGGATTTGCTTTTATTGTGTTAGGCTTGGACACAGGCACCATCTATACCGAGTGCATTGGTTTCCATGCTTTTAAAGTTGCCAAATATCAAGTTTGTGATTGTGACTCTGGGTGAAGATGGTTGTCTAATGTTAGAAAGAAGTGCAAACGGTGAACACACCACTGGGGCATAGTGTTGTAAAGTTGTTGCTTTGAGTTTCATTCTTTTCCAAACGCAAATATAACTTACAAGTTTAATGCTCTTTTGTGCAGAGGATGCTGAAATAGTAGAAAGGAATGTTGAGAGTTTCTTAGAATTCTTGTACAAAGGGATAGATGATAGCTTGGCTAATCCAACCTGTATATCATCGGTAAAATATTTTACTGTGAAGAGATATTCTAATATTCTAAAAGTCCAGCATTGCTTTGAAAAATATTTTTTCTGCGTTTCCAATAGAAGATATTAAGATAAAATAAATTGCAAAGAGAAAGGAGAACCATTGCTAATACAAAAGAAACTCGTCAAATTTCATTACTTAACTGTCGCAACTTTGCTGTTAGCATGTAAGTTCAGGCTGTGCAAAAGCAAGCACAAAAGTAAAATCTCATGCTCAAGTATTAGGACGTGTGATGTGTCTTACGAGTTACATCTTTTGGTTCTTTGGCATGGGATAAACTGGAAGGAATCACTGCATTTAATTATGCTTGAAAAGTATTTTTGTTCAGTTTGATTTTTCTGTAAATTGACATTTTCAGTAGAACAACAATTAAACAGCAACAACCGAGCTATATACCTCTGACTGGAGTAAGCTATATGTGTCAATTGACATCAAGAGTTATATTCATCAATTATAATGATACTTGAATTTGTCATAATAAAATTACTAACTTAAATTGGGAGACAGAAACAATAGTTTTACTGGATTTTATATAATCGTAGATCATAGGTTCACATAGATTAGTCCAATTCTATGTCAAATAGGTAATAATGATAAAAGCTAAATAAAATGGTTCCCTAGGGTCTATTGATAAAAATGGTTGACAGAAACAATAGTTTCACCCATTGGTTTTTTTCAGGTGGTGACAAAATTCAGAGCAAATGGAATAGGGACAATTTGTGGTAGATTCTTTATTGGAACAGCAGAGAAGATACCAGATTCGGAGCTAATCGATACAACTGGGGCTGGGGACGCATTTATTGGAGCGCTCATGTATGGTAGGTGTAATCACTGACCCGAGAAGATTTTTAATAATTGTCTAAGCTTGTTATTTGATAGGCCGCAAGTGCACGGTTCTATCGCGTAGTAAAAATATCGATCCCACAGAGACTTTGTAATTACCGATTTTGTTTTCGATGGTGATTAGCTAAAAGAGAATGATTTAGTAGAAGTTGATTTTTTGATTTAGAATTTGTAAATAAAAGCATCTTAAGATTGTGGTTTCATCACAATGATATAATGAACTCACAACCGCTCATCCATTCCCTACTTTATATAAAATTGTATTTCTAAGGACAAGGCATTCAATGGTAACTCAAGTTTCCTTTCAGAATACAAGAGTGTGCCTCGAAACAATAACCAAAACCTATTCTCATGGTTGATTATTGCCAAGACCCCTTAAGTACAAGCCTCTTTTATCCCAAAGGTCCCAAAACTATTCTCATGTTTTGTTTCCCTTGTTTAATCCCATAGTTCTAATATCAAAACTTCTCCTTTCGGTACTTTGTTTTGATATTTGGAATGAAACTTTGAAAATGATGGGAATAAATTAGAATATAATTTTAATAAAATAGAGTTTAGACTTGGGATTGTTTATGGGTCTATCATTGGATTAGTCCCACAATCCCAAGACTAAAAGGAGTCTACTCACTCATGATCATAGTAGACAAAAACTTTGAAAAAGAAGAAGACATAAAACATAAATGACAAGAAAGATAAATGACTGAAATGTAAATTGCGGAATTGTAAATGACAGAATGTAAATGACTTGGAATGTAAATACAAAAGTAAAGTGCAGAAAATAAAGGTGCTGAAAAATAAAGAACAGAAAGTAAAGTTGCAAGAATGTAAAGTGCAAGAATTATAAAGAACAAGAACTTAAAATGAAGAAAGTAAATTGCATAAAATCTTAGAGGTAAACTTTGAGTAGTGTTTGCAATAGCATCACCTCCCCCTAAGCACTCAGAAATTCGTGCTTTATATAGGCAAAGAGAAGAGACAAGTGAGTTAATTCTCATTACAAGCAATGAAATAACAAAGTGTAACAGCTTTGGAATCTGATGCAGACGCATTGGTCGTGCCAGCTGCTGACTGTCACTTGATCTTCCAACGGGCAAAAGTTCGCGCAGTGGTCGTGCTAGAATAAGCACTGGTCGTGCCACCACGCACTGGTCGTGCCAAATCACGCACTGGTCGTGCTACCTTCTGATTATGTAGATTTTCAGCTTTTTGCTTGAGACTTCTCTTTATGCTTTTGACACTCAAATTTCTTCACTTTTTCTCAAAGCTTAATCTAAAAACAAAACAAACAAATCGGTAGTAAAATAGCCCAAGACTAGAACTAGATTGCTACATAATTCACTAAAAACAGTACTAAAAAGACACATAATTTGAGACTTATCATTATTTAAGGCTTCACCTGCGTTTTCTTTTAGTTCATTTACCCATGTCACTATTTACAATAGAGTCACAAAAAGGAACAAAAACATCCCCATGACTCCATGAGGCCCATAAGTGGTAAGGGCTGCAGGACATTATATGAAGTATAAGGAGTTGGAGTTCCATCTTGCCCTCATACACTTCACCCCATCCCCCCTCTCTATGGGCTCCTCCTTTGGCCCATCCTAGTGATGCGACCCTTGCCTGAACCAAATAAAGTAAATGTGGTGTTAACCTAATTGGAAGTTTTTTTCTGGGTTCGGGTTGCTAGGTCTATAAGCTTATTTTCTTTCCATATATCTGCAAGGTTTCTGAGGTTTTAAACTGATCCTCCTTCGTCCTTCCCACATTTTCCTCTTTGAAATCTTAATGTGATATTTACTAGCAACTTTGATGTAGTATCTACAGTTGAGATTATTTTGTTACCTGAAGTCCCATAAAGACTCAGTTCGCTCGTGGGTTTACTCTTTTATTGGAGGCTGTATGTGGTTAGCCAGTTGTAATATAGAACTAGGATCTCAATGGTTAGAGTCTTCGAGACATAAATGAAATTTGTTGGGTGCTATTTTGTATGGTTGCATACTCTCCTAGTATTTAGTTAGAGAGACGAGAGTAAGCTTAGATTAGCAATTTAGCAGTTTACAGAACCAAGAGCTCAAATTTAGTCCTCTAAGAGAAAGATGGTTGTGAAGTTTTGCATAGATGACACCATTGTCATCTCTTGCGTGTTTAGGTTTGTTAAATTTTTCTTTTCCTTTGGAATGAAGGTTAATGGTTCTGGGGATAACTGATCCTGCTATCTGACTTATTTTATTTATAGCTATCTGCGCAAACATGGCCCCAGAGATAATGCTGCCATTTGCTGCTCAAGTGGTAAGTTGTGTAAGACAAATGCTGTTTATATTTTGTTCACAGAATAAATTTTCAAATTAATGTAAGAAAATTAAATGATGGAGGTTTCAATGTGATGACTGCAGGCAGCTGCCAAGTGTAGAGCTTTGGGAGCTCGAACTGGTCTTCCACTTCGTACAGATCCACGCTTGACATCCTTTTTATGCTAGAGAAAACTGGTATTGCCGTCAAGGAAGCTCAACGCTGTTATGTTTCATTTGTGTGCCTTATTCATGTATTGTAAAAATGGTGAGTACAATTAAAAAAAAGGTTATTAATTCTCAGTGTTGGAATCATTATTTTGGCGGTTAACCTTCCATTTAGTCTGTAAACTATGAAAACCTATTAAATAGTCTTAATAGTTTATTCATCAATTTAACTAGCGGTATACTCTGCCCTGCATACGCACGGATACCGTTGTGTTCTTTATATGAATCGACTCATACAAAATTTAATTAGTCCGAATATTATAGACTGGTGTTTTTGTCCTAGCTTCTATTGGGTGTCCTCAAGCGAAAATCTACATGCAATATGATGATGTTCCAGCACAAGTTTGACCGTTTGTATCTTTTAATGTAAATGGAGTTTCTACTTCTTGCTTAGTTGCATTTAGTTTTCTTTAGGCCTTGGGCCCTCCTTAGTTTCAAAAAAGTATCTACAGTACATCAAAGTAGTTCCTCAAGTGGCTAAAATATATCAAACTAATTTCTACAATGATAAAAAGGAAGTTTAACCATGATTAATTGTATGATTCTTACTTTCTAGACATGCTTAAATTTGTTGAAATGATCTTCAGACGAGTAATTTATACTTGCTTGTATAATGATAATGATATAAAACATGTGTAAAAGCACACAAACTCTTTTGGATTACATGCTAATGCATTTCAGTGATAAAAAAAGGTGCCCACATATCAAATTGGTAAATGTTGGGCATTTTTGTTTAGTTAAAAAAATAATAAAGAGTACACATAATTTTGATTTCTACAATGCTTGAAATTGATTCTAATAATGCGTAAAGGCATTAGTGTGAGATTTGATGTACCTCTCGAAGTAGATGACGCTTCAGAAGCATTATTAGAACCGAATAATATTTTGTCTGAATTCTATTTCGGCAACACTTTTCTAAGTAGATTGTATCAAGGTAATAGTACACCCAAATGACATGCATTTAAGTATAGGTTATTCATTTGAAGATAGATGATTTAAAATGTTTTAAGCATGCCTAAAATGTAAGGAAGAGTCAAAATTAGGGCGGGGTTTCGGTGCTTATTTAAGTAAAAATTAGACATGCCACCCCACTCGTTGATAGACGTGTGACGTCAACTATTCCCTACAGCCATCGACTAGCACCGACACTCTACTTTAGTGCTGTTTGTGTGTATTGAGTTAAGATGTTGCTCACTTGCAACACTTGATGATTGAGAAAGCACGCTACAAGAGAAAAACAGAACATCCATGTGATTCTTGTAGTTGTAAGCGATCTCCTGAATCTCATGTTTCTTCTACAACATATTCATACCTACCATGATTATACTCCCCATTGTGTTGTCAATACTTTGAAGTATGTGTTGATCATAATACTGGATCGATAAACTATGAGACTGAATCCATATTGTCACCCGTCTGTAATTGCCTTTCAATTGGAAGAAACTTATTTCCACATTTGTACTAACAAATAATGATCACATGTCACCCAAGGTTCCTCATAAAGAAATTACTATATCCTGACGATTAGAAAATAGAAAGAGAAATAATTCATTCTCTAGATAAAAAATTTCCAAATTTCCTAGGTTTCCCCATTTCGTTCAATTTGAGTTGCTTCTAGTAGTATGTATGGAAGAGTCATCGAACTCCATTGACCTTCGAATTGACCATATTTCCCTAATTTTTCTCTATCAACACCAGTTGCAATTCAACATTAGCACTTGTTTTCGCCTTCTTCATACATAATTCTCGGTCCTCATCAATGATATTTTCATGTTTTTCGCTCCTCTCTATTTAACCGTCATTTGGCGCCAAAAATAAGTTACTTCCCTCAAAGCTTTCTCTCTTCCGAATGATAATTAGCTTATCAATAAAATGCTAATAAATAAATTACAGTTTTTACACAAAAATGAATATGGTAAACAACACCTCCAAAAAAAAACACGTAAGCAAAGCAAACCAAGTATGGGACCATCATACAAAGATGCTTGCTACCATGATGGGCGCAATTTAGCGCCTCAAATATTTAACTTTTTTTAATCATATAATGTAAGATTTTGGACAACTTTGCGTCTAATTGTAACGTTGTAATCAAAAGGTACCATAATTTATACCAACACACGCTTAGGGGCATTTATGGAATGCCACATGCATAACATAAAATAGGGTAATGTTTCATTTTATTTTCCTGTAACAAGGAAACATAGGGGCATTTACGGAATACTACCTATATAACAAGGAAACGTTTCAACTTTTTGGGCAAAGGAATCCTTCATTTCACTTTATTTTTTCTTGTACAAACTCCTTTCAATTTTACTTTAACACTCCATAAAAAGTAGGGAATAAATTAGTTGATAGCGAACTAGATAACGTATTGAATTTAAAATATTTAGTTAAATTAGTAGTTAAATTAATTTATAAATATAAAATGATATAAATAAATATTTATAATTAATGTTTAAAAATGAGAGAGAATATTCAGTTAATAGAAAACAAACGAGAAATTTAATTAAAATAATAAAAGTAAAAAAATGAGAGAGAAAATTAAATGCTACTGTTCAAATGCTTATAAAAAATGCTACTGTTCAAAAGCGACTTTAAATATAATTTTAAAAAATATTATAAACTAGTTAAAAAATGCTATAAGCTAATCGTATCAAACACTTATTAATTTTTTTTTATCCTCTAAAAACTATCCGCTATAAGCTAATATAGTTATTATTGCAAAAAATTTCCTAACAAAACATTATGGTCCTACCCAGCTGGAGAATTAGTCTCTACAGTTGCGCGCAGATGATACCTAATTTATTAAAAAAAATACTGCCTAACAAAACAACGGTACTGATTAATCCAAATGTCATCAATCAACAACATCATTCATTTGTGTTTTCTTAACCAAGTAAATTAACCAAGTAAACTTATAGTCAAATATGGTAAATTAAAAAAGAAAGGGAATCAAATAATCACATGACATTGCACCGAGAACATAGGGGAGAAAGAAAACGCTCAAAAACTCCAAAGTGCAAAACCAAATAGTAGAAGCAACCTCTGTTCGCTAAACCCGTAGTAGCAGCAAACTTTGGGATTTTTCAATGCTTCAAAAGTTTTGAAGGGTTTTTCAATTTGAAGCTTCTCATTGTTTTTTATCCACATTATCTTTATTCAGTTCATACGCATTTCCTTTGCGTAAAGCGCGTATTTGTAAAACTTGTGCTGGAAGGCGTGGTGGAGAAGTGCTAAAAATCTTTCATTTTTTGAGTAGAGTAGTCATTGGAGGTAGATCCGGTTGCCAGCTGAGATTTCTATCAGAAAATGGTATTCATTTCCTCATTTCGTTTGGTTTTTATTTTTCTTGTGGTTTTTGTTGAGTGAATTTGAAGTCTACTTCCATTCCATTTCATTGACTTGAATACTCCCTTTGTTGAAAAGATTTTATTTTTCTTAGATAATGGGGTTGTGGTTTTCCTTTTATTGATGAAAATGGGCTGTTATTGTACTGGGTTGATGAACTCATCTGCTCTATAGCATATAAAACGGATTTGGGTCTTTCTTTTATCTTAGAACTGATAATGTGATTCTTTTCTAGCATTGCTGTGCTTCTACTTTTTATCAGTGTGCCTGTTTCTTATTGATAGCTGATAATGTAGGAGTCCAATTCTGTAGTGGATATTGATATTGATTTTCATTTTTTTACCAAAGGAAACTTATTTCATTTCCATAAAAGACAGTTTGCTATACAGGTTGGAATAAAATGAAAAACGCGGTGACTAGCATAAGTTATTGCGATTCGTCGCTCTAGCTAAATTATGAGCAGCGAAATTAACATGTCTCCTTACGAAACTAATTCGGTGGTTTTGATCTCGGGGTGATTTTCATCTTAATTGAGGAATCAATAGTGGTTCCTCTGTTTGTTTCCCATTCTATGACTCGAACCGACGACCTTTTGGGCGGCGGTGAAACATCTTACCAACTAAGCCGCGCTTCCTTTGCTAGTCTTGTTTAGTTAATATAACTTATTTATTATCAATGTTGCCTTCCTTATTTTCCATGAAGCTTGATTAGTCTATGAATCTTTAGCTTGTTTGGCAATTGGCACCTATTTCCCTCAGATTTTTTATTTTATTGTTAGTTTTTGGTTGATATCAATGTTGATTTCAATACTAAATGCCCCCACACTTATCCTTCTAATACAGCTACAACCTGCTTTTCATGCCATAACTGTTGGGTGAGGAAAACTGTTTTACATTGAGCGGCTTTGATTGACAGACATCCCTCATTGATTTATTTCTTTTCAACTATTGGGTTTATAGTTAAAATTTCATTGATGCTGTTTTGCAATTGGAAGTTATTTATAGTTAAAATTTCATTGATGATGTTTCGTAAAAAAACTAGATATTCTGTTTAATTGCTTTTCCAAGAGTGCATATGTGGAGTTATATTTTGATAACCCCGTTCAGCATGTGCACAAGAGGAGAAGTCCAAGACTGAAGAGGCGAGAGGGGGGGGGGGGGGGGGGGGGACACTTGGATGTGCTCGAGGAGAGAGGGAAAATTATAAGGAAGAGAGGGGTAACCTAATAAGATTTTGAGTATTAGCAAGTGGTATTTGGGAGGTTACGCTGAGAAGGAGAGTTGGCTCCATCTTATTAATATTTCTTGATCATCTTTTACTATTTCTCCATCTTATCAGTAGCTAGTCTCCAATGTCTGCCATAGTTTTCTTTCATTTCATTTCTGTTACAGAGGGTTCTTCCTCTGAATATATTGAATTTACAATACAGATTCTCATTCTTGTCGGTTTCTTCATATTGTTTTGGTTCCTTTCACATTTCTAGTACTTCTGTGGGATTCAAAGTAAGATAGTTCGACTTTTCCTTTTATCCAGTGGTTTGAGTTTCACCCAGTTGCTCGATTATGCATAAATTTCATTAGAGGAAAGGGATTTGGATTCAGTTAGTAGTTTATACAGTTAAGTTGTGACTTGTTACACTGTTCACGTTGTAGGCTGCTACTGCCAATCCTATAGTTGGGACCCATGTTTGGGTGGAGGATTCTGATGTAGCTTGGATAGATGGCGAGGTCTTGCGGGTCAATGGAGAAGAAGTCAAAGTCCTTTGCACTTCGGGGAAGACGGTGAGTATGCTTAGTAATATTTACTAAAAGTTAATCTTGTTCTTTGAATTACCAGTTTTACATGAGTATTTTGATTTCTTGAACATGAATGACTAGTGGGATTTTTCGGAGGCAAGCATAATGTAGAGAGGGTGGCTTAGTAAAACTATTTGTTCTTGTCTTGTGGGATCCCTTCACTTTATTTGTTGTACACTAGACATGCATTTTCTTTTTAACTCAACTCAGAATTTGGAACTTTATGATGCTATTTGATTTGTGAGTTATTGCCCCATACATGTCTGTTTCACAATTTGTAGGTTGTTGTTAAAGCTTCCAGTATTTATCATAAAGATACTGAAGTTCCGCCAAGTGGAGTGGACGATATGACAAAGCTTGCGTACCTGCATGAACCTGGAGTCCTGTATAATCTGAGATCGAGATATGATGTCAATGAAATTTATGTACGCATTTCAGTTGGCAACTCTCCTAAGATTGTTTCGGCCGTTTGGTGTGGGGGGGATGTAGCCCTTCAATTTGTTTTGTTAGTAACTTCATGTTTTCATACTATATTAACATGTCCAATATCAATCTTTTTCTTCCAGACTTACACTGGGAATATATTGATTGCTGTGAATCCTTTCATAAAGCTTCCTCATTTATATGATAGCCATATGATGGCACAATATAAAGGTGCGGCTTTTGGTGAGTTAAGTCCACATCCCTTTGCTGTTGCAGATGCAGCGTATAGGTAATTTTCATATACATCCTGTAAATAAGGCATGCTATTAGGCTAACAATCTGACTATATAAATTATTCTGTATTTAGGCTTATGATAAATGAGGGAATCAGCCAGGCAATATTGGTTAGTGGTGAAAGTGGAGCCGGTAAAACAGAAAGTACAAAGTTACTCATGCGATATCTTGCGTACATGGGGGGTAGAGCTGCTGCTGCTGAAGGTAGAACCGTTGAGCAAAAAGTCCTGGAGGTGAGAGAATTATATCTTCACAAATTTAGTTTGGCAAGCTGATTTGACTACCATTAATTATTTATTTTGTTAATCTCACTTGGCATCTAGATTTATTACAACCTTAACTTACGTCCACTAAACTCGACCTTTTTTTGGGTCCCTTTTTGCCTTGATTTGCAGTCAAATCCTGTCCTAGAAGCCTTTGGCAATGCAAAGACTGTCAGAAACAATAATTCAAGGTTAGAAATATTGAGTTTTAACTATATGCAAATTTTTATACCATACCATCTTTTTAATCTTCTCACTTGTGAATTCTGCAGTCGTTTTGGTAAGTTTGTGGAGATTCAATTCGATCAAAAGGGAAGAATTTCAGGTGCTGCTATCAGAACTTATCTGCTGGAAAGGTCACGTGTTTGCCAGGTGTCAGATCCAGAGAGAAATTATCATTGTTTTTACATGCTTTGTGCTGCACCTCCGGAGGTAATGATTTCCTTTTGCTTATATTAATTTGGTTCTACATTGGATCATAAAATGTGACTTACTTACCATTGGAAAAACTGTCTGGCAATGGATCTGTAGAATATCTCGATAGAAAATAGGACTTTTTCCTTTCTTTTATTCATCTTTAATATGGTCGAGTATAAATTGTTTGTTGTAAGGTGTGCCTTTTTGCTTAATCATGATAATGCATACCCTCATTAATTGTGACCCTGTGTTGAGGGATAAGTGTCTCTGAGCTTGGGGTTATGTATTTTATAAATGCCCATTCTACCATGTTAGTGGAAGATGGAAGTCCGGTGATGGAACTTTAGCATGTCGAGATTTCATTTTTCCTGATTTGACATCTTTATGGTTTTTATTTGTTTTGGAGCAACATTGCTTCCTTGTTTTGTGAATATATATTTGTCTATTGGGAATGACGAGTTATAAACAGATTTGTGAGTTGCACCATGGTTGTTTTTATGGTCTGGTTTGGCAAAATGATTTAATATAACTTGGTGCTTAATCCTCCTTTTGAGCACTATACTTGACACTTGGGGTTTGTGCTTTAACTTTTCCAGATCTTTTTAATAACTTTTTACAGGAAGTTAAGAAGTACAAATTAGGACATCCAAGAACATTTCATTATCTGAATCAATCAAATTGCTATGAGTTGGAAGGGGTTGATGAATCTAAAGAATATAGTGCTACAAGGAGGGCAATGGATGTTGTTGGAATAAGTTCTGAGGAGCAGGTATTTTATTGTAAGTTTCTTTCATTTCATGTTTAGTTATTCCAAGTTTAATCTCTGATTCAATGCTTTGTTTTTGCCTTTATCCCACCACTCTCCAGGATGGAATATTTCAAGTTGTTGCTGCAATTTTGCATCTCGGAAACATTGAATTTGTGAAAGGGAAAGAGATAGATTCATCTGTGCCCAAAGATGAAAAATCCCGGTTCCATCTACAGACTGCAGCTGAGCTTTTCATGTGAGCAAACATTGAACATTTGCACTGTTTCAAGGTTTACATTTTATATCTTTTCCACCTTGACTCAATTTTTATTCAGGTGTGATGCAAAGGCACTTGAAGATTCTCTTTGCAAACGTGTAATTGTTACTCGCGATGAAACAATTACAAAATGGCTAGATCCCGAAGCAGCTGCACTCAGCCGAGATGCTTTGGCTAAGATTGTATATACAAGGTTGTTTGACTGGTAAGTCTGTGAGCCGAGCAGATTGGTCAGATATATTGTTTTGAACCTTGGCTAGAGAGTTGCTGGAAAATTCAGAAAATTTGCTCCAAGTATTAATCTCTTCTGTAATTTTCTGTCATTCTTTTACAGGCTGGTTAATAATATAAATGATTCCATTGGTCAAGATCCTGAGTCAAAATCCTTAATTGGTGTGCTCGATATTTACGGGTTTGAGAGTTTCAAGACTAACAGGTGTGTAACTGGTACACCTTTTACTGTATAATTATCACGGGTCAGTCTCTTCAAGTGAACATTTACTCCAATAAACTCACAGATTGTTTGGAGTCAATGATGTCCTCCTCAAGTAGTTGTCATTCTGAGATTCTATATTGAAATGGTGATATCATTTGGACCATCCTTGGTTCAACGTGGCTTGTGATTTAGAATGCTTGTGATAAATCTCTTTGCTAGTTTGGTTTCCCTGTTAATTTATGTTTTGATAACATGGTATTCTATTTTATCACTCAGATTACCCCTGTTATTATGTGTGCTTTGCAGTTTTGAGCAATTTTGTATTAATTTGACCAATGAGAAGCTTCAGCAACATTTTAATCAGGTTTGTTAGTGAAAGAGATATCATTTTCTTTATAATTGCTCATATGAAAAAGATATCATTTTAATCATTTTGTATCATTTTTGTTTGGACCATCCTTGGTTCATTTTCTTTATAATTGTACATTTGAAACAGACAATACAATCACTTTTTTTTACCTAACATGCTGTTGTAATGTTTAAATATTTTGTGTTACAGCATGTTTTCAAAATGGAGCAAGAAGAATACAAAAAAGAAGAAATTGATTGGAGTTACATCGAATTTGTGGACAATCAAGATATTCTGGATCTGATCGAAAAGGTTTTTCCTTCTAACTTGGCAATCCTTTTGTTGTTTGGCTTTATCTCTTATTGCATGATTTTATATAAGATATTCAATTGTGCTAAATATTAATTATTAAATGCGGTGATGTACACTGGTGGTTATGATTCAACTCTCAAGCTCAGTTTAATAATGGTGGCTGTAGATTGGAGTGGTAAATTGGCCTGCTGGGTTGTGAAAATATGATGTGGCAGCATTTTTGCTGGTTAAGACATCTGGAATCTTTACTGACTTCAGAGCCCTTTTAGAATTAAGTTGTTATTTCAAAGACATCAAAGGAAGAGACACTAAACAATAAAATTTTAACTGTCATATTACTTTAAATTGACTAAAATTGCTATAGTATCAGGGAGTTAAGATGGCCTGGGAACATGGGGACTTGGGTGTAGGACTTTTGGATGTAACCAAAAACCATTCAAAAGTAATTCATACATTTATACATTTTGAGTGCTATTATATTCACCATGTGTGTGCGGGTTCTGAAAATTAGTGAAATTGTATATAATGATATACGCTTTTAAGAGATAAAATGGTCTCTTTTTTTTTCCAGAGAAAACACTTTATTTTAATCTAGAAATCTTGATAAATATTTACCTTTTAAAAAATTATAAATGATATTTTCAAAGAAAGCTCCCACGTTCAGTTGACACTTTTCTGACAATCGAATCCCGTACATTTATTTTCTTAGTGACCTGAGGGTATCGAGCTCAAAGATGTTGTGACTTATTTATTGATAATATGCGATCAAGTTACATTGCATGCCAAAAACTTAATTTTCTTGTTTTGTATGGTTGTGTATTTTATTTTTACAAACCTAACAACAGTAGACAAAGTTTTGGCAATTCAGTGCTTTCTCCATTTGTTTTTACAAACCTAAATTTTTTCGATTTCTTTCATGGCACTCTTTCTTTCTTTCTTTCTTTCTTTCTTTCTTTCTTTCTTTCTTTCTTTCTTTCTTTCTTTCTTTCTTTCTTTCTTTCTTTCTTTCTTTCTTTCTAACATTCAAAATGAAAGGAAATTGTTGGAAAATCACAGTTAATGTGGAAGAAGCTGTTTCAATATTTTCCTTCAAATCAAGTGATAGGCATAAAAGGAACAACTATTTTTGTTTATGGGTTAAAGGAATGGAAACCTGTAAGATGTGAATTTAATATATATCTGGAGACTAGATTGTATCCATGACCTGATTAAAAAAATTGTAAGTCTGGTTACCTTGATAATATGCTTGTTGAGTGTAAATAAATCAACCCTTCGCTCTCTTCCCTTAGAAGGGACATAATCTTGTACGTTTTCAAGGTGTTGTTCTTGATTTTGCCATTATTCGTTTTTGCAGATTGATAACATGATTGTATTTGTGCATTTTGTCACTAATGAATTGATTATTTATCGTTTGATTTTTTTAACGTTTGAATTATCTTGCATTCTTTTTCAGAAACCTGGTGGCATCGTTGCTCTTTTGGACGAAGCTTGGTATACTTTTTACTGATAACCCAAATATTCTTCTGTAATTATTTTAATTGATGCTCAGATAGCTGTATGTGCTTGTTTATGCAGTATGTTTCCTAGATCAACACATGAAACTTTTGCCCAAAAGCTGTATCAGACCTTCAAAAACCATAGAAGGTTTAGAAAACCCAAGTTATCACAAAGTGATTTCACAATTTGCCATTATGCTGGTGATGTAAGTTGGAAAAGTTCTAATATTTAGTTCAGAGTTATAATAAATAAGGTACACAGATGTCATAATATAGGTCCAGAATGCTAGATGTGATTTGTTTATTCTTTTTTGTAGGTCACTTATCAAACTGAATTGTTCCTTGACAAGAACAAAGATTATGTTGTTGCAGAACACCAGGAACTTCTTTATGCTTCCAAATGCCCCTTTGTATCGGGCTTGTTTCCACCTTCACCCGAGGAAACTTCCAAACAATCAAAGTTCTCTTCAATAGGTTCCAGATTTAAGGTGTTTTTTGTGTGTGGAAAACAACTAATATGTCTTTCTTACTTAATATTGGGGTTGTAAAACTCTTCATTTGTCCTGCAGCAACAATTGCAATCTTTACTTGAAACTCTAAGCGCCACTGAGCCACACTACATTCGATGTGTGAAACCCAATAACCTTCTTAAGCCAGCAATTTTTGAGAATAAAAATGTTCTGCAGCAACTGCGTTGTGGGGTAAGTCTGTCAACATTTCTATATACTTCATGCTGTAATTGAAGTTCAAGCCGAGATTATCTGAGTTAATGCTTATTAGCATAGTTTATCTGGTTTTAGGGAGTCATGGAGGCGATTAGGATTAGCTGTGCCGGGTATCCCACTAGAGAAACTTTTGACGAATTTGTGGATCGATTTGGCCTTCTCGCACCAGAAGCATTGGATGGAAGGTATCTATGCAGTTCATCCTCCTCGTCATAAATGCTGGTTACTATGCTAAAAATGCTTACGTATTTCATATTTTAATTTTGTTAGTTCTGATGAGGTCACTGCTTGCAAGAGGATCCTAAAAAATGTTGGACTTGAAGGTTATCAGGTAACTATTACTTTGTGGTTGAACCTTTAATTCTTTGGGACTGGGAGAACCGATAACCTTTCCTTTTCTAATTTCCTTGTGTGCTTCAGATTCACTACTATTTTGCTGGCAGTTGATTTTGAACATGTGCTTTCTGTTTAGGAATATCAATATTTCATGTCTGTCGAGTGCATTACAAACCTGAGTTGCTAATGATTCTCATCTGTACTTACTGCTATGAAGTTTACCATACCATTGCATTAGGTGATTGCAAATTGGCCTTACAGGTGTATATTATGTTTTTCTAAATTTATTGGTTATTCGCACAGATTGGCAAAACAAAGGTGTTTCTTCGAGCTGGTCAAATGGCAGAATTAGACACCCGAAGAAGTGAGATCTTAGGAAAGTCAGCAAGCATTATTCAGAGGAAAGTTCGTTCCTATTTGGCCCGTCACAGTTTCATTTTGCTTCGTTTGTCAGCTGTGCAGATTCAAGCTGCATGCAGAGGTCTCTGCACATTGCTACTTAACATATTAGCTCACAGGATGAATTTGGGGAACAACTTAGACTAATGGAATCTGATGACTTTTTTGTACTTATTGCAGGACATCTTGCTAGGCAAGTTTATGAGGGACTGCGGAAGGAGGCTTCTACTCTGCTGATTCAAAGGAATTTTCGTATGCATTTTGCTAGGAAGGCATACAGAAAATTGTATGCCTCTGCTGTCTCTATCCAAACCGGTATGCGGGTGATGGCTGCTTGTTGTGAGCTAAACTTTAGAAGGCGGAATAATGCAGCAATTGTCATACAGGTAGGGAATGTTTTGAAGAATTGTCATTATTAGATATTTAAAAATTTGTACTCTCATTATTGTTCATAATCCTATACAAAATCATTATTGGTGAACTTGGCGTTATTTGTTTTGGTTTCAAATAGTTTGCTCTTTGAAATTTGATGAATTTGTGTCTTGCAGAGCCACAGCAGGAAATGCATAGCACAACTTCATTTTACGCAATTAAGAAAGGCAGCAATTACAACACAATGTGCATGGAGAGGAAAAGTTGCCCGGCGTGAACTGCGTAATCTCAAGATGGTAAGCACCTTTTTTATCCACAGGTGATATGCGATACTGATTACCTCTACTAGATTATATTATTCAAAACATAGTAGAATGCTAACAAAAAGTTAGGTCGTTTGTACCAGGGAATTAACTAAAAATCTTCTAGAACTCATTTACAAAACTATAAGGGAATCTGTAATCATTGAACCTTAAAAAATGCTAGATTGAAATTCGTAACAGTAAGTTTTATATGCATCCACAGTAAGAGTCAGTTTTATATGCATTTCACACAAAAATAGGGAATATGCCATTTTATGGTGAGGAGGGGAAATCGTTTAAAATTATTAGATCTTATGATTGATTGAGTGTGCATTATTCTCTTTTGCTTCTCCATTTAGTGACTAGGATTTGTTTTTGGTTGTAGGCTGCAAGAGAAACTGGGGCTCTCCAAGCTGCCAAAAATAAGCTTGAAAAGCAAGTTGAAGACCTCACATTAAGGTTGCAGCTGGAAAAACGTTTACGGGTAAATAACTATGGTTTTGCTAGTACTAACTGCTAACTAAAGTCATTTTACCGTGGTAAACTGGTAAAGTATGAGTTAACAACCCAAATTAGTTTCAGTAAAATATTGTAGTATTCACTGTTAGCACGATATTACCAATACTCATGGGATGATATTGGTTTGTGGCAATACAAAATTTAGTTTCTTACTTTGCCATAAATTTCTATTATTAAATATAGGTGGACATGGAAGATGCAAAAGCAAAAGAAAATGAAAGATTACAGTCAGCTTTGCAAGAGATGCAACTTCAGTTTAAAGAAACTAAATTACTACTTGAAAAGGAGCAGGAGACTACGAAAAGAATGGTGGAGGTAGTTCCTGTCATACAGGAGGTTCCAGTTGTTGACCATGCTTTGTTGGAGAAGCTCAGTAGTGAAAATGAGAAACTCAAGGTGAGGTGATTATGACTTATGAGCATAAACATCTGCGCTTTATTTAAAGAAAGTGTAACATGGTACGATTTTGATATTTTTGCATAAGATAGGTTACATAATAATATTGCTAATATAAAGCTTCCTGGAGTTTGTTTCAGAACTTGGTGAGTTCATTAGAAAAGAAAATTGATGAAACGGAAAAAAAGTATGAAGAGGCAAACAAAATTAGTGAAGAAAGGTTGAAGCAAGCTTTGGATGCAGAGTCAAAAATAATACAATTGAAGACTTCTATGCAAAGGTTTGTACATGATTAAGCCTTGATGATATTAGATAAAGATTTAACTGAGTTGTTCTCCTCTCTTGTGTTTTGACAGTAATAGTTACAAGATCTCTGTCATCGTGACCATTTTTATGTCTTAATCAATATTGATAGGCTTGAAGAGAAATACACAGACATGGAATCTGCAAATCATATTCTTCAGAAACAATCTCTGTTAAACTCATCTGTTAAAACAATAGCGGAGCACCTCTCTAGTCCTGTATCGGCAGAGGTAATTTATATCAGCTAAATTATGTAGGCCCCCTTCTCTGTTTTTAAGTCTTTATTGTTCAGAATATTGACATTTTGATATGCAGAAGTTGGAAAATGGTCACCATTTGGCAGAAGAACAGATAAGTGTTGTAAGTACATTGTTTGCTTTTATTTCTATGTGCCTGTTTTTTTTTTTGTTTTTTTTTTACAAATGACCATGTTTAATGGAATATAAAATGATTTGACTTTCCAGGATATATATGCTACACCTGTTAAACAATTTGGTACAGAATCTGACTCTAAATTGAGGAGATCTTACATTGAACGACATCATGTATGTGCTTATAATTAGGAATTTAATTATGTTAGTGTTCATAGTTTTTCAGGCAAAAAGTACCATTCTCAATTTCAAATTCTTGTTTCAATGTAGGAGAGTGTTGATTCACTTGTCAACTGTGTTGATAAAAATATTGGTTTCAATCACGGAAAGCCTATTGCTGCATTTACCATTTACAAATGTCTTCTCCACTGGAAATCATTTGAAGCTGAAAGAACTAGTGTATTTGATCGCCTTATCAACATGATTGGTTCTGCAATTGAGGTGACTTTCCTACTTTATTCTGAATTATAGTTTGTGGAACATGATAATATAAGGAACACACATAGTAAAAAAAAAATTAGAGCATTTAATTACGAAACAGGTAATGTAAATTCTCCTATGAATTTTGACAATTTAAGTTGGGGACAGAGTTATGTGATAACTCAAGCTCTAGATTTTTCTAGGTGCTAAGAAGCGCAAGCAAGATAGATCAAACATGTTAGTGAGAAGAACCATCGCTTAGTTTGTACCAAAAACATATTGTTATGTTGTCCCCACTTCCTGCTGGGAACGTTTCATTAATTATTCAGCTTAGTGCCAAATTCAAATTGCATGATTAGGGTTTTAATCTCTATATCCTAAAGTGTTTTGTTATAAAAATTATCGAATATGCAGTCTAGTGAAATGTAATGTTTATTACCACTTAACGGTTGCTGTATTAGAGGCGGGAAAGTGTGTGGATATTTGTTTAATTAATTTGCAAGCTTTATTTCTGCTGTTGGTCAGTTTCATGTTTCTTTGTTAGCTGTCCATCCTTCCATTTCTTTGCAGAGCTTATGTATCCATTTGTATGTTTACATGTTAATCAGTGTATTATTTTGTGGCTACTGAGAAGTTAAAATGATTTGGTAGTAGTTTTTTGTGTAATAATTTGTTTTTAATTAAATTATGGTGCTTTCTGGTATAAAAAAGAAAATTATTAGAGCACTTGTCAAATATTTCCATTCTTCTAACGTCTCCTCTTTTTATCTTACAGGAGCAAGATGGAAATGATCTTATGGCCTATTGGCTGTCAAATACATCTGCATTATTGTTTTTACTTGAAGAAAGCCTGAAATCTGGGAGTTCAACAAATGCAACCCCAGTTAGAAAACCACCTACTCCAACATCCCTCTTTGGAAGAATGACAATGGTAGTGAATATTTCTTACATTATTGTATGTTTTCTGATTTCCATTTATTACTTGAAAATTGAAATATTCGACATGTTTGTTTGAAGGGTAAATTGCAGGGTTTTCTTTCATCCCCTTCTTCTGCCAACCTTGCTGCCCCTCCACCAGAGGTGGTACGCAAGGTTGAGGCTAAGTACCCTGCTTTGCTTTTCAAGCAGCAGCTCACAGCCTATTTGGAGAAAATATATGGCATCGTTCGAGATAACTTGAAGAAGGAGTTAACACCTGTTCTTGCATTATGTATCCAGGTATGTTGAAGGCTTTGTTGCATATAGTTCTCATTGTATGCTCCTATATAATTTTTCCCTTTCTAGAAACTTCAAAAGGATTCTGAGTCTGCATATTGTTTTTAGTTACAAATGGTTTCCTTTCTGTTCCTTATGCAAACCTCATTGATGATACACAGGCACCAAGAACGTCAAAGGGAGTGTTGCGACAAGGCCGATCCTCTGGTAAAGATTCCCCAACGGTTCACTGGCAGAGTATTATCGAATCCCTTAACACCCTCCTCTGCACACTGAAAGAGAACTTTGTAAGGAGTTATGCGATTCTTAACTTCAAATATTTGAGCAATTACCTTCCTATTTGCCTTGTCGATTCAATTTTTAAAATCCCGAAACAAGATAATATTCTTTTGGGTTTCAGGTGCCTTCAGTTCTTATCCAAAAGATCTTCAGTCAAACATTCTCATATATTAATGTGCAACTCTTTAATAGGTAAGTAGTTTCTACATACCCTTTAACATGAAAGAAAGTTTGTTGCATCATGATGCATTTATCGTAAATGTGAAACTAATCCCCCCTCATTGATGCTAGTCTTCTTCTTCGACGCGATTGTTGCACATTCAGCAATGGGGAATATGTGAAGGCTGGATTAGCTGAATTAGAGCTGTGGTGCTGCCAAGCAAAGGAGGAGGTAATTTTGCTCTTACTGTAATGTGCTCATCTTGAGTTATTAGACATTACTTGGTATGGTGACGACTCGTGGTTTTTGGACTGATTCATGTAGACATTTTATAGTAAAAACTCGAAATTAATTGCCTTAAGTTTGCAGTACGCAGGTTCGTCTTGGGATGAGCTTAAGCACATAAGACAGGCTGTTGGATTCTTGGTAAGTGTGTCTGATAAAATTGGCACCTTTTCATGCCATTATATTACCTGAATTGTTGCTGTTAGTCCATTGCTTTGATAATCTATGTTGGTTTTCTATGCATCACAATTTCATTAATTTTTATTTAGTTGAATCAAATTGTCTCAGAATTTGATGATTAGGTTTGGTAAGATGATATACTCAATAAAATTACTGAGACTTAATGAATGAGATTGTGACTGAAATGAAATCTACCCAAATAGTAACAACTAACAGGTATAGAATTAGACAGGCGTTGGAAATACACAGATGATTTCGTTGAACATATACATCCATGCAACCTGCTTTATCCTTATTGGGTAGAGTGGGCAATGGAAAATTGAAAATCATGGAAACTCTTTAACCATCGTGTATGTTAAAGAGATAATATCTTTGTGATGGTCTTGGGATAAATATCATTGATTGAGTAAGACAACAAGATTTATTTTGTTTTATTTTCTTTCTTAATGAATAAATATCATGAATCCAATCTTTTGTTTTAATTACTTCTACGTTGCTTTGTCATTTTATATTACAGGTTATTCATCAGAAGTACAGGATTTCCTATGATGAAATCATTAATGATTTATGCCCTGTAAGTCCTTATCCATCTCAAACCCCACGTGTGAGCATGGGACCTACATCTCTCATCAACATAATGGCCTATCTTTGATAGCACACTAAATAGCAGAATTTGAGATCCAAGACCTTGAGAAAACTGCATTTGAGAAAATACTAGTAATATTTTACTTTTGGTACATTGGAGATGCAAGCCCTTGGATTACTAAGGGGGATAAATGGCGCTTCCTATAAAATAATCACACTCACCTAATGTTTTTAAAACCTAACGGCAGAGATTGAATTGGTGAGACCTGATTATGGTTGAATCATATGACTAATAAAGAAATAAAGAAATAAAAGGTATTAAATTTGGGGGGAAAGTAAATAAAAATATTATTTCAAACGGTTCAAACTAGTTCAATCGAGTTCAACTCGGTTCTAGGTAGTTCTAGCGGGACTGTAGTTTAAATGGTGGTGAACCAACAACCGAACTGGCTGATTCCTAGTTCAGCTTGTTGAACTGGCTGAACTAGGAAACCTCCGTTATTAGGTCCAGTTTTAACGACACTGACTCGCCCCAATCTTAAAGATAGGGCCAGTGGCAATTAAACTGCAAACTCGTGGCTATGAACTCACATGTGTCTGCAAGTAGAATTTCACTTGGTTTTCCAGATTGTTAGTCCCAAGGGATGGATTAGAAAGAGATCAGGGATATTGACACATGCATGATTTATACAGCTTATATGCTAGCATTCAGTGCAGTTTACGGTTTATATGTTTCTCTCGTGTGTTTTCCCTTCTACGCCCCCTTCAACCCTCTGGTTCTGCTTTAACAGGTCCTGAGTGTCCAGCAGCTGTATAGAATATGTACACTTTATTGGGATGATAACTACAATACACGGAGTGTATCGCCACATGTAAGTTTGTGTCTATTTTCTCCAACCACATCAAAAGGCATCCTTGAAACCGCAAATGCTTAATTGATGCATTCAAATTTCCCTTCAGGTCCTTTCAAGCATGAGGATGCTTATGGCTGAGGACTCCAATGATTCTCAGAGTGATTCTTTCTTATTGGACGACAGTTCCAGGTGAGGGTGCTAGTATAATAACAAATAACTCTGGATGGTGCCTTACTAACAAGCGCTTTGAGCTTTAACACTACCACATAATGGTGAAAATTTTCTTGATATCTTTCAATATAATAGAAGAAAATTGATACATGTTATTTATTTGTTGTGGCACACATGCTACAATAAAATAAAGTGAAGCTCAGCATGTGATATTATGATCAACTATTAGTCTATTATTGCAATTATTTGTTAATTCTTTTGGATTTGTAATTGAGAAATTAATTAGAAGTAATGAAAATGCTATGCAAATAAAAGCTTTTCCTTCTTTACAGTATCCCCTTCTCAGTGGATGACCTCTCTACATCATTGCAAGAGAAAGATTTCTCAGACATGAAAGCAGCAGATGAACTTCTTGAGAATCCAGCCTTCCAATTTTTAAACGAGTAGGCTGAGCATTCTTTTGTGATTGTGTCATGTCAAGGCTGACAGTAAAATTAGTTATTGGTCCTTGTCATTGGTGCTTGTAAATGCCCTTTTATATTTATTTTATCTTTACATCCTTTCTTTTTTCTTTTAAAGCAAAATCTTACTACAATTTTTTGGACATATCCCTGCACCATCATTCCCCTGCTATATACAGTATAGTTTTTTTTTTCATTTTTTTTAGCACTCAATTGTAAAATTCTCATTATTAATAGGGGGAGGAATAGTTTTTGGATTAGTAAGCTTTCCTTGTTTTTGCCCCTTCTAGTCAATTGAGGTGCTTTTATTTGTTTTATACCCAAATTTTGAGTCTGTAAAGTCACAGGAATTAACATTTATATAGTAATGAATAGGCTTTTCTTTTTCTGGATTTTGAGTTATAGCTTTTATTTTCATATTTTTGGCTCTTATTATCTGACTGATCTTTTATTGTTTCACTAGCACATTTATCTGATCTATTTAGTGTACTAATTCATTAATTTTTTAGAAATATTACACAACTTTTATTTGGGGATATATTCTTAGTTTAAAAATGAAAATTTTCTGTTTTTTTCCCTTGAAAACTTTCTATATGAACATTAGATTTTGTTTGTTTGTTCAAGTCCACGGGAAACGTGGCATTGAAAGTACCAAAATGTTGCCAACTAAAGATAAGATGTTAACAATTCTATTTCTAACTATAACTAACAACTATATTTTGTCAAAAAAAAAAACAATTACATTGGTAAGGTGTGTGGATTAAAGTTCCGTTAATTATCATCTAAAAAAAGAAAAAAGGGAGAATTACATTAAAAAGAGTTATGTTAGTTTTTGTAAGTAACAATTGACATGCAAAAGCATCACAAATGATTGTTATTAGATTCATGGACTTGCAATTGTTATAAATTATGAATTATAATTTTATTATTTACTAGATAATGGTAAAAATGAAGTACCCAAATTTGCAAATGCATGAATACTCCATTTTTGTGTGGATTAAAATTACTCCATTTGATTGGCAAACCATTATATAGTAATTTTAGACCAATAATAAATTGAAATGGTAGTTGAAAATGTAAAAGTAGTATGATATTTAGTGGTGGGTCATGATAAAATCCATTTATATACTCATTCTTATTTTCCATTTAGAGATTAAAATACATTTTTCATCCTTTGTCTTTTATTAGAAAGTCATATGGTTCTTGTAACCAAAAAAGAAAAGAAGTCATATGGTACTTAATCTTTTAAATGTTCAGTTTAGTCATTTATTTCTCAAACGTTACACAAAGTAGCCCTTTCTGTTATCCTTTATCCCGATTAAATCTGTCTAAGGAAATGTCTAATGTGGCATGCAACTTTATTTTCAAAATCCATTTTGATTACTTATTTTATTTTCATAATTCAATTTGGTCCTTTATCTTATTTTAATAACTCAGTTTGGTCCTTTGTCCTTTGACAAAAAATGACTACTTTGTGTAAAGCTTGAGAGATAAATGACTAAATTAATATTTTAAGCTTTGGTCCTTTGGTCGTTTAGATTAGCTTATTTTGTAGCTTATGAAAAATAACCATCGCGTGACATAGCTCTCTTCCTAGAAGTGCTTGGCCAATCGTTTGCCTCGGTTCCTGCGGCTGTCTCCTCTGCACATGATTGTCTAGCGCGTCAGCCTTTGGTTGCAGGTGGGTCCTTCAGATCGATTTTAAAGATGAAAGAATCTCTTCAGCTTTCAAAACCGAATGCGCCTACTTCTACACATGGCGTGAAAGCATTTTTCGAGGTGCTGATTGGTAAGCCTGAATACTCTAATTTTAAATCTGGAAAATCTTTTGCAGATGCTTTACAAAATGCTTCTGGTTCGGTCTTGTTTGACAATCAATTTTTGCCGAAACCTTGCCTAGAAGGGGATGTTCTTGCTATTAAAATCTCTGAAGCCGAATATCAAAATAGCATCGCTGAATGCATCAATATTTTATATGGAAAAATTATTTTGTCAAAAGGGGACAGACCTTATCAGATTAAGGAATTAAAGGATAAATTCTCAGTTTTTTGGAGCACTTCTTCTGATTGGTCTTTGGTTTCTCTCGGTAAGGGATTCTTTGAGTTTTGTTTTGCCTTTTCGGATGATCTGAGACGAGCATGGTCGCTTGGTTCTCGTAATTTGAATTCAGGTGTTTTGCGTCTGTTTGCTTGGAAGCCCGATTTTGACCCTTTTTCGGCAAAACAAACGAATGCTCAATGTTGGGTTAGACTACATGGTCTTTCTCGTGAATACTGGAAGCCAAAAATTCTTTTCGAGATTAGTGGTAGCCTAAGGGTTCCTATTGCTTTGGATGAAGCCACTATGAAAAGGACTTTCGGTCACTTTGCTAGAGTTCTTATTGATGTCGATTTATCGGATAAGCTGCATGATCAATTGTTAGTTGAGAGAGAGGGATACGCTTTTATCATCAGAGTGGAATACGAGTGTGTGCATTTGTTTTGCAAATTTTGTCAATGTCTTGGACATTCGCTCCAAAATTGTAAGCATTCTCACGAGGTGGAGAAGTCTAAAGGATATCAGGTGAAACCTCGAAAGGTGAATCATATCCCTCTTAAACCTACTATTCAGTATGTGCCGAAGAATGATAAAGGTAAGTCAATTGTCATGGAGAAGCATGGGAATATAGAGGACGTTGGCCCATCCAAAATACAAGGTACTAGTGAGGTTATATCAATAGAGGAAGATAATGATCCTAATCGCTTCAAGGGTATTAATAACATTATTCTATCACCCGAGGAGATGGCTGGGAGCCCAAACCATCTTCTTGGTGTAGCAAAAAACATGCCTACTGAAAGTAATGTTATACAAAAGAATCATTCGTCTTTTCCAGCTCGTCAATGTGATATCTCTTCGGAGAAAGCTACCTCTGCTTGAAATTCTCCTACAAATTCACACACTATAGGGGTGGTTCCTTCTTCAACAAATAAATCTTAGACGCAGAATTTGCAGGATGCGGATTTATCCTCGACGCAATCTCCCATGACAAGACTTGATTCGCTAAATGTCTCAAAGTCAGATGCCACTTCTAACCAAGTGGTTGCACCTGACATGAGGATATTAGGAAGGTTTGGGGAGATGTCTCAGATGATGATGTTTTTGCTGATCCTCAAGCATTTGCGGTTGCGTCCACGACCCAAAATTTGATTACTGCCTCAGAGTCTGTTGCTACTTCCAATCCAGTAGTAGCTTCTGACATGAGAATTTTAGGAAAGCTATGGGGTGCGATCTTAGATGATGTTGGTGATCCGGTGGCTGCTGATACCCAGGGAACAGTAGATCAACATGATAGTTTTGAACCGGTTGTGTCTAAAACTCATAAGAAAAAACTGAGGCAAAAAAAGAATTTGGTTGTGGGATACAACACTTGTTCAAAGGCAAATTCTGTTTCTACCTCCTTTTGATTGTTTTCGGCTTTAGTTTCTTAAAGTGTATTACAACTTTTCGTTAGGTTGGCTTGTTTTAGGGAGTCTTTAAATTATGGCTCCTTACTTCTGTTATGTCTTTTGTTTCTGTTTTGTCAAGGGTTTTGGTCTGGTCTCCCCTTGACCTCTCTTTTGTCTTCTTGTTTTTTAATAAATTCAGGGAGAAGTACTCTTTTTCCTTCTTGATGTTTCTCAACGTCAAAAGGTTTTAATGAGGCTTCTTTTCTTTTTGTCAAAAAAAAATGTTAATTCATAAATTCTCACCGACAAAAGTTACACCTCCGTAAGTTGTTTTTCTGTAAACTACATTGAAAAGCTTATGAATAATACATAAAAGTTTATTTATTTGCTTAAATTGTTTTTCATAAGCTCAAAATAAGGTCTATCGAACGAGCCCTAATTCTAGAGCTTATTTCTTCGTTGGTTTGTCTAGGAGGAAAGTGGATTCTTACACCTACTATAGATTCAGATTCATTGCAGTTGCTAACCTGCAGTCCCTGCATTTGCATTACATTTTCAGGGCATTTTGGTCTTTTCATGACCAAAAATACATTCAACTGTTTTTTGGCATCTTCTTTTCGTTTTTATATGTTGCTTTCTTTCATTCCAATAAAAAGCAATGTATTTGACATTTTTTGTCTACTAATGGGAGTCAACCAAAAGTTAATGGAAGTAAGTCATGAATAATTATTATAAGCAAATAAGTACTTCTAATATAATAATCTGCATTTGATGGAGACTTAAATTATTAGCCAACCCATTTGAAATTCACATGGGTCAGTCCCCAATAGTTTCCCCTTAAAGAACAGAAACAGGGGTTTCAATTTCAACCCAAATAACCCCAGCCTCAACCCAAGAAAAGGATTTGAGACCATACTGTTACTGGACCACCCTATAGCCTAAAATTTCCAGCCATCACAATCCACAACTGTATTAACCTCACTAAATCTAATTTGACAATTTCACTGTCAGAATAATTGAAATAATTTGATAATAAGAAATGCTAGTAACACTCTCTGTCTAATATATTCTCTTTGTGCGTATTTGGATGAAGTGTTTTTTGTGGAAATGTAACTTTTTTGGGGGGGAGGGGGAATTGAAATATTTTATCTTAAAATTTTAAACTAAAATATTTTAATTCCCACAAAAATTACATTACCCCTAAAAAAATACTTTATCCAAACACACTCTTAATGATTGAATGAAATTCAAGTGGATCTGACTAATTTAGTAAGTCTCATTTCCAAACTGGTGAAACTCACATAAATTTTATCCAATTATTAAAAAAGTATTGACGAAATTATGAAATAGAGTGTTGCTAGCACTTCTCATTGACATAACTCGATGACTTTGGATTTGGATAAGCTTTGGTGGGAAGAAGAGTTAGTTCTAGGTTATGATTCTGGTCCATGCTGTGTGGGAGTATTATACTTCACGAGGTTCACCTGAAATTCTCACCAATTGTTGGTCCATTCCATGTGGTGTCAAGGTCCTCACCCTAGCTAAGTAGGCTATGAAATCAAAATCTCTCACAATCCTACTATCACCTCCCTAGATAGATAGGCGTGGGAATTCCCTTAGCATTCACATCATGGTCATATTTTGGATATGTAGTCAGCACTATACAACAATGATCTGGTAATGTTGGATAATAGTCTCCCTAGGTTTTATTTGGTACAAGAAATTTTGGAGTGAGAAGATGACGCTTTAGCCTAAGGTTGTGAAGAACTACGCGCTCGGTGAGTACTTACGTAGTGGAAATTAGAACCCGAGACCTCCCGAGTTAATACAAATCTTGTCATGCTTCGCTAGACCAATCCCTTGGTGTTACTCCCTTAGATTTTATGTTCTTATAACTTTGAGAAATGGATTTTTTTCCCACTTTGGTTAGTTAATTTTGTTAATGGTTTTTTAGGGGTGATATTTTGTTAATGGTTTGTGCAAACTGATTCTTAGCTTTGTGCATTTTGTTTAGGATGTTATATAATTCTTTCCGCAGATTCTAAAATTGGGTTATATAAAAAGTTCAACAATAGTTTCCTTCAAAAGGGTTTTTAAATTGATTTACAATGATACCTTCGACTATTTTTTTTCCTCTATTATTTTTATTATGATACAATTAAATTTGTTTTTTATGAACAAAATTAGATTAGTTTATCACTTTGGAATAGGATAATCATTCTTTCATACAAGTACATCATATATTTAAAGGTTTAAAAAGGATTCAGGTTTTTGGCAGCAAGTTTAACTCTAGACTCCCTTTGTTTCTTTTTGGTGTCTAATTTTTTTTTAAATCGTTACTATTTATTTATTTATTTCAAAAATTTTAATATTATATTAATTATTTTATATCAATTATACTTTTAAATGTTAATTTTAGAGAGAGAGAGAGAGAGAGAGAGAGAGAGAAATAGGTGCAATGGGTTAAATGAATAGTTAAGGATATCACAAGAAAAAAATTAATAATTTCATCAAAAATAAAAGTAAAAATGATTGTCAAATTGATGTAGTTGGTTAGTGTACAAAAACCATAAATGACACGTAAAAAAATGAAGAGATTATAAATGTTATTAAATATGTTCGTTAAATGTCAAATGTTTAGATGAAATAAAATTATGTGAGAAACACAAGCCAAATTAGAGGTGAGAAAGACCCAACTCAACTTGGAGTCTATTAGGGTTCTTTGTTTGCCCATGCTCCACAATCAAATAAAGACAAAGTAATTTGACCAAAAAGAATAAGGACAAAGTAAGGTCCCATTTAATTTTAAAGACTTATTTTGAGGTACTCCACCGTCTTCGTATATAAACAAAAACATTTATTTAATTATGTTATCAAATATAAAGAAATCAAAGTTTTTTAGTTAATGTACCAAATTTACTCTTATTAGTTGCCCCTTTTTTTCTCTCAATACAAGTAACTTTTGGTTTCCCATCTTGTCATTCTTTTTCACATTATTCAAGAAGAGTTAATAGAAGTGATGATTTAGGAATAAAACTTCTTTTTTTTAACTATTCTTAAAGGGCATGCATAGCCACATTTTACTTATCTACAAAAACAAAGGAGTGTCTAGTCTTAATTAGTCTTTGGGTTACCTAATTTGTGTCGCGTATGACTTCAATTTTATATTATTATTAATTGTAAAAAGTCTACACATTAAGTAATTTATTATTATATTTTATTAATAATGCGAGAAAATTATAATTGAATTTTTTTAAAGGCACATAATTGAGCTTTTTTAAAGACAAATCTTAGGGGTTAATTAGTTAGGAAGGAATGTTAGTTTTCAGAATTTAATCTTGGAAATCCTTCTTACTCCCTCACCTAAATTTTCTATAATTAAGAAAGAAATCTAAGAACTATATGGCAAAGGAGAAAACATCCATCCAACTCCAAGACTTGGTTATACTTTTTTATTGGAAATTTTTTTATAGTTGAAACTTGTCAAATATTAATGTTTAGTATGAAAATTAGAAAACTTTCATTTAAAAAGTATTGTGTTAGAATCTATGTGATCCTTTTTCTATGGAAATAATTAAATACACCATTGTTTTGATAGTCCGCCCTAAAAAGTAACTTTTTTTAGAAACATATTTTCGGACGACATAATTAGTCATGAAATAAAATTTCAGGCTTTAGGTGTCAAATCGAGATACATTCAGAAATATCTTTTCAGATATACTATATTTTTTTCTTCAATAAATGAGTGAATTTCATTAAAGTGGTCTAAACTTAGCATTATCGATCAAGTGGACATTCTACCCATATTCTATGAATGATTGTAGAAGACACTCGCGATCATACGCTAGAAGGATAGACAAAAGTAACCATGATGTATTTAACAATTCTTTTTTTTCTTTTCTAAAAATACATTTTCTTATGACATCAATTTGTCTGGAAATGTACTTCCATGTAAAATTAAAGAATGATACACGTCCAAAAATAAAATTACGGATGGAAGTGCATGCTAGAAAAAATAGGTGGTGGATTTAGCTATTTTCTTAAACTTGGTATAAAAGTCTATATATCTGAGCCCATAGAGTATGGGCAATGAATCTGTCAATATAATGCCAACTAATATAAAATCTAGACTAGATTGCCAAAGCTATCACTATCATGAAAAATTCCTTGTCACGATTATAAGAGATTTAATCCACTCCCTTATAAATTTGTCTTACTTGTGATATATATAATATATGCATGATGGTAAAGTCCAAGTTAGTCATTTTCAATTTGCATGGCTCCAAAAATATAATGCGTCCCCCACCAAGACTTTCCAAATAAGATTTGAAAGATGTATTTTCCTATCTTTATAAGTACACACACCTGTCTTAGTTACACAAAATATGTGGCTTAGGGTTTAGGAAACCCAAATGAAGAAAATGAACATGTTCCCATTTTTTCAGTATTATGTAGTTGGAGTCGGAATTAAAGAAGAATACTCACTCTGTAGCTTTGATCCAGCTTGCAAGAGTTGGTAAACATTTTTATCACACATCATTTTCTTGACCAATAACTAATTCTTTTAATATATATATATATATATATATATATTCATACGGTCTAGATTTTTCTAAGCTCCTAGGAAACAAACAATATTATCGTTTTTGGGTCACAATATTGGAGCAACTTGTTTCGACTATTGTTTTTGTTCAAAGAAAAATGCGTACAATGCGCCCGCACATGAAATGTTTGGCAAATCCAAATCACTAGTGTTTAGCATATAATTTACAATGAATAAGCTCGTAGAAGTAAAATAGAAGTATTAATTTGGTAACCAGGGGAGGAGCTATACACGCAATTTAGGGGGTCAGTTACACTCATTGAAAAATGCATTTATCTCTTATTAAAAAATTTATTTTGACCCCCTTCAGTTTAAAAGTTTGCACCTGACTCCTTAAATATATTTTATCGCGACAATGTTTCACCGTATTGCTCAATTTATATTAATGAACGATTGTCTAATGACTTATATTGAGAGAGATGTACTCATTGCGATCACTATTATAAAAAGTTAACTATGTTTGCCACATTTAATGTTATTATTATTACAAATAAATTCTTTATTTAATTGAGTTGTTGGAAATAAAATGAAATAGAAGACTTTTTCTATTATATATTATAAAGGTCAATTTAGCAAACTTGCTTTGTCTTTTACATGAAATCTAAAAATTTAATTGCACATACTTGATTTTTTAATAACCGTGAAAATAGTCGTTTTTGCTTATAATAGAGATCAGGAAGGAGTATCAATAACAACGATAATGAGCTCATTATTCAATGATTTCTAAACATGAAATCATGTAGACGACAAGGTGTGTAATTTATTTAATTAAATATATTAAAAATTTAATTTTATGACATTTTTAGCGATACATGTGTTTAATTAAAATTTTTTGCACCTCCTAGCCCAGGATTATAGCATTTTTTTCAAGTTGCTACTTGAAGTAGCGTTTGAGCTTACAACTTATAATGTTCTATTTTTGCTTCATTTTTACCCTTGTTATTTTCATTAAATTCTCTATGTATCCTACACTAAGTGAATTTTCCCCCTTATTTTTAAGCATTAATTTTTTTTTTGACATTATTTTTACCATTTTATATTTATAATTTAGTTCAACATCTAATTTTACCAAACACTTTAAATTCACACTTTTAGATTTTTCGCTATCAACTGTCTGCTATAATCTACTTTATCCACTATTTTTTTACCCAAATAGCGTCAAAAGCACCAAACTATTCTTTTTATTTACAAAAAGAATCATGTTATACATACGTTAATTATATTGACATTGATTTTTTATTTTATAGTACAAATAGAACTCGGTACCTCAGGTACAACCCTCACACCCACCAACCATTCGCGCTAGACTCTCTGGTGGTATATTAAATTTGATTTATTACAAAAAAACAAGTTTAATGTGAGATTTCGATAAAACATATATGTATTTCTACATTAAAATATAAGAATTTTATACATTATAGTGCGTAGTAATGTTCTTGACTTATCCCAATACTAATGGATAATTTACCTAGAAAAATACACACACATAGTTGAAAAAGAAAGAAAAACAATCATATGCAAGCCGGTCGACATCAAAAGCAAGATTGTTGATGATAATTAATCGAACTATTTAGCTACGGCACATGTAGTTAGTTTCTTTATTAGTTTATAATTAAATATTGCAGTTTGTAATTCAAGTAGCCATTCCATGTGGTCTCATGTGTTTCTCAGGAGAGTAGTGATGATATCTTCTTCTAATGATATATGATATATGATATATGTATATATATAGTCAAACAAGTTTCATAAGATGAAGTGAATAATTATTCATGTAGTAAGCTTAATCAATTGAAACAAGTAATTAATCAAGTAGTAGCAGCAACAGCAAGCTTTGAACTTCAAATGCATTGACTATGCACTATTGTTGCTGATGAGTGAATAAATTAATAAATTAATAAATAATTTACATGCATGTAATTCGAATGGATTATAAAATTCGATGTATTATATAAATTGCTGCTCTAGTCACATAGTCTTATGTATATACCATTCATCAGAAGAACAAAGATGATGTTTGCTTATGTTTGACCGTTGAACTATATATTGATCATATTCATACCTAACATTTATGAAGAAAGATTTGGGCTTATCTCAAGTCACTAGAGATGGAATCAATTTTTATTTTTTAAAAATTAATTCAAGGATGTTTTGCTAGAAGACAAAAATAGATTAAGACAAACTACATTTTGCTAATTTTCTTTCTTTCTTTATATATTTGGGGTTTTCACTTAATATATACGTTTAGAGAAAAGAAATTAACATACCATATTGTCATTTATCATAATCTACATTGGCGGACCTAGGACTTTTTTTATAAGCAAAAATTATATTAAAGGGGGTGCAAACGGACACCCCAACCATTACAAATACAAGGGGTCTCATTAAAATCTCACTGGGTCAAAACCTCATGAGAAAAAGACCCAAAGAGGAAAGAGTACCCCAGGAAGAATGAGGCAAGAGTTCAAATTACACTGAGTTCATACAAATAATAGGATTTCCCCACCAATCAAAAATATTTAAAGATGAATTGCGGCCTTCGATGCTAATGAACCAGCTCCAGGATATATTTTTGACATGATTGACAATCACTTGAGAATTAAAGACTTGATCTCTAAAAAGAATATTGTTTCGATGGACCCAAATACATCACGTGACTGCCATCAAGAGTAAATACTTTAACCTCCAGGCCTTCTTGGAATCCAGCATGAGCCCCTGAGCCTTAAAATGCGCAACTCCAACAAGAGAATCTATAACCGTAATGTTCATCCAAGTATGAATAGCAGTCCAAACTGATCGGGAACACCTGCAAAGAAAAAATAAATGAAAAATAGATTCATCCTGCTCAAAACAAAACGGACAACACGACCCATGAGAGTCCCTAATATATAATACCCTTTGAAATAAGAGCATCGCGAGTTGGAAGCTTTCCCAACAACAATCTCCAACCGACCTAGGACCTTGAGTGAGGGGTGCAAAAAAAATTCATTATAAAAAATGTTGGAACATAGCTTTGTTTAATAATTTTTTTTTCAAATATCCTCACTTAGTTTACTAAAATTAAGGAATCGAAGTTATCCAACTCCAAATTTATTTAAGAGTAAATTACCAAATTAGTCTCTAAATTTACATATTTTTTTCTTCTATTTATCACCAAATTACTCTGAACACCATTCGTCCATTCCAGCCAGCATCAACTTCAACCAACACCAACTACTACTCCACCTACCACCGGCCACATTATGATCAGCTCTAATCATAAATTTGACCACCACCAACCCAGGAGGTGTGGTTGAGCTGTTGGGGCTCATCATCCCTTAACCAAGTGTCGAGGCCAGTTCGATCCTCACCTTGAGTATGGAGTAGCTTTAAATCTCTGGGCCAGTTGTCCCACCCTTTCGAGGTGCCTCTAATCCAGCGAGGGGATTAGTCACTACGTTCGGAGGTGGATACCTCGGTCTCGACCAAAAAAAAATTGACCAACACCAACTACCACTCTGACTACTGTCAATCATCGCTGACCACCACTCTGGCACCGCTTACCACCACTTTGGCCACCGTCAATCACCACTCTGACCACCACCAAACCATCACTCTAACCACCACCAACCATCACTCTGACCACCATCGATTACCACTCTAACAGGCGTCTGTCGACAACTACTACTTTCGACCATTATTACTAAAATTATTACTAAATAAATACATTATATATTTGTAATATTTTAATTTTTTTCAAACCTAATGTTATATATTGTTTTGATTAAGATACGTTGATGGTGAATATTTATTCTTTTGTTTATATTTGAAACTGATTTTGATTTTTGAAATTTTCTTAACTCAACTAGATTTGGTTTTGGTTTTTGAAATTTTTAAAACTCAAAACATGAACTGATTTTGGCTTTTTAAATTTTCAAAACAGAAAGCAGGAAACCACCTTGAATGGGCCTAAGTTACTATTGTGATTTGTTTCCTAATTTCCCTATTTAATTTGATTATAGATCTTGTATTCATATATACTAATAGGGATTAATATTAGGCTTTATATCAACTCATTATATATAATACCATTATATATTTAAAGACATTATTATTTCCTCTTATTCTAACTCTCCACATCTTTTAACAATATGAATGGATAATTTGTCATATTTAAAACATTTAAAATAGCTGGAAGTATTACATTTTAAATAGTCTTTTTAAGTCCAACCTCTTTTTAGGAAATAAATCTAATTCATATAATTAAAAGTCAATTGTTCAGTACAAATAGAATTTCGCAAAAAGACTGAGAGCAAATATTATTAATGGTTACCTTTGAAAAATAGTGAACCATTAATAATATTTGCTTCTCTACACAAGAGTTTTGAAACATAACCAATGGAATCTATCATATAGTAGCGTAGATAATGTCCATCATTACCTTTGAATCCAAATCAAAAATTGTGTCACCCAACTGAAGCTCGTACGATAAAGAATTTCAAAAAACCTTTAATTTTAATTAAATAAAATTTAAAAAAGAAAAACTATACCTAACTTATAATGATAAAAAAAAATTAGTGTAAAAAAAAAAACAAATAATAAAATATATCATTAATTTCATTAGACTCTTGGAACATGTCACGCAACCATATATATGTGCAATTGAGATCCAATACCAGATGACAATAATGTGGTTATTGATACACTTGTCGGTTGTGTAGGTATGACATTATTCTTAATAGAAATATTTTTAGAAAAAAGTTGTTTATCAATACGCGGTGTATTAAATAAAATATCTCTATACTCCTATATAACAAACTCCACGTATACACGTACATACATTATACATAATAGATTTGTATAATTTTATTAAATATCTATTAATTTTATAAAATATATTTTATTATGATATTGTAATTAATTTTATTTTGTGATATTATTGTAATTTATAAAATAATTTATTTGTGATTAGTTAAGGTGTTTCTTTTCCCTATCATGGACTTTCTAAAGGAGGGTTCATTTTTTAAAAATGGAAAAATTAATTAATTAATTATCAAATATACATAATTGTAGTGTAAGGTAATGCATCCTTCGAGGTGCCTCCAATCCAGCGAGGGGATTAGTCACTGCGTTCGGCGGTAGATACCCTAGTGTCGACAAAAAAAGTGTAAGGTAATGCATGATTCTACATGATTCTTAAAAATATATATAATTGTAATGTTTATATATAGTGACGCTCAAACTAGACTGAATTAATGATATATCTACTTATCAGAAAAAAGGTAATGCCCGATTCTTAATAAGAAAGTCATTAGCTACAACAATTTTTAAGGTAAAAAAAATTGTATAATACTATTAGTAGAAGCTAAGTTGAATGATTTTTTTTTTAGCAAAAAGAAGAAATGAAACCTCTTTAAAAGCTTTTGAGAAGGAAAATTAAAGAGCACTTCCCCTGATTTTATTACAAAATTAAAAGAGGAAAGAAGAGAGAGTCCAATAGTGACTAGACCAATACCCGATGGTTGCCAAAGCTCCGGAAGTTTGAATTTTAAGGCTTCAATCTTGATTGGAGTATCTCATTTTGAAAATAAACCTGCCATGGAGATGCGTCTTACATCTCTACAATCCTGTAATATACTTTTCTTCCGGAATGAAAATAGCAAGTTCATTCCCTTTGATGCACAAACGAGGTAGCTGTCTCATCAAAAAATCACATATTTTTATCTCTTGATCTAGTTAGAGCCTTGATAACTCTTATATAAGAGTTTTTTTTTATAAGCAAAAAATTATATTAAAGGGGATGCAAACGGGCACCACAACCGATACAGATACAATAGGCCTCATTAAAACCTCATTGGGCCAAAATCCCATGGGAAAAAGATCCAAAGAGGAAAGAGTACCCTAGGAAGAATGAGACAACAGGTCAAATTACACCGAGTTCATACAAACGATAGGGTTTCCCCACCAGTCTAAAATTCTAAAAGCTGTATTGCGACCTTCAATGCTGATGAACCAACTCCAAGATATCGTTTTAATATAATTGACTACCACTATCGTTTTGATATCTATATAAGAGTTATTTATACTTGTTTTGCTTAGATTATTGATTATTGAAGTGTAATTTGTGTTAGAAATTATTTAGATCAGTTGTTATGTGTTAGTTAGAGATAAATTTTGTTTGGAGCCAATTTTGAGCACTTAAGTGCTCACATTTTGTGGATTAATGTGCGCTTTCTGTGATGTAGGAGCACTTATGTGCTATAATACTCACTTTTAGCACCTGCGACAGATGAGAGAGAAAGCAGAGAACAGGTTTTGCGCAAAAGTGAGTGCTCTACTACTGCGTCAGGGATGTCAAAATGCTAGTGTGTTGGGACCACTATTACTTTATGAGATATTTTGAGTTTACAAACGATAAATGTTCTTTTAGGCACACAAAAAGACAAAATATGTGTATTAAAGGGTTTCCAATGCTTTGCACATTTAAATGATGTAGAATCCAACCTAGCATGCCAACACATTAACAAATGCCTCGTAACCCATTTCACGTCAGCAACATTAGGGAAAACTAATAGCATGAACTAAAAGTGCTAACAGAAAATAATGTAGACTAGTGCCCAAAAATTTTAAAGAGACTAAAACCAAAATTTGCTATATTTATATGGACCAAAAATATATTTAGCCCTAAATTAATACTCCCTCCGTTCCTGATCTTTGGTACTTTTGGCCTTTTATTTTTGTTCCAAAACAATGGTACTTTTAAAAACCCAATGTACAATTCACCTAATTTTTCCTAATATACCCTCTATATTTATTTATCCTTTTAGAGTTCCAACGTATGAATTAATTGTCTCAAGACTATTTTACTTTAACTTCAATTATCACAATACAACTACAAGTGGGGCATTTTAGTACTTAAACAACACAAATTAATGGTACCTTAATATGTGTGTAACAAGCCAAAAGTATCAAAGATTAGGAACGGAGGGAGTATATGAATAATGGGAAAGGATACGTGGAACGTGCATGAATCTTCTAGCACCTAAATCATCCACGTAGACATTGGAAGTTTGAACACTTCCCTTCTCGAAACAATGCCGATGAATTCTATAATCTGCAATACACAATCTGTATTTGAATAATCTCTACGCCCAATCCTTTAATTACTTTCTTAGTTTCTTTCGTTCTGACACTAAGAATTTTCTAGGGAAACGAAACAGTATAAAATAAAATTCTTACTACTACATGCATTGCCCGAGGAGAGTATTTGAACCTGTGCTGAAAATACGTCCTAGTAATGAGTTCGTAATCAGTGCAGGTAGTACATCCACGCACATGTTGCGGTTGAGTGACCATATATATAGAATTCACTTAATTTTTAGTGTATATAAAGTGACATTTAACCGATATGAGTTCGTCTAAGTGGTAAGCGGACTTGGATCTCACCCAAAGTCTCGAGTTCGAATCTTGGGTTTGTAAAAACTCTGTTGGGAGGAGAGAATCACACGGATCGGTAAAGCCGGGTACTCGTGGTCAGCCAGATTCCCCAGCGTAAATTAATCATCGACAAAAGTCATTGGAAACTGTGCACCAAAAATATGGTAACAAAAAAAAAGTGTCATTTTTTTTTGTTATTGATGCACAATATTTGCTGATTTTATATGTGATTAGTTTATGTTGGGAAACTTGACTTTTCGCGTGTATACTCGATCGGTTTTGTTGGTCTGAGTAGTTTTCCCCTCATAATAGAGTTTTTGTTATATAAAAGATTCGAACCCGAGACTTTAGAGTCAAACTCGAGCCCGTTGCACTAATAACCATTTTACAACTATGTCCAATAAGTGAGTTGACGTATTATCGAGATTATAACTAAGGTCTAACTCTTATTAATGTTGACATCTTGTAGCTCATATAGTTGAGTGAACGTTTGGTGGAAACATAGTTAACCTGTTGATTAAGGTTAATATATAATTTTTCTCCGAATATATGGGGGGATTAATATTCTATGTAACCTAATTTTTTGACATTAATCAATAGCCTAAGTTAATGAGTTTTATCATCAATTAAAATTATATATTTAACAGGATTTATAACTACTATATATTTGACTTTGATAAAACGGAGGGCAACCTATAAATAGACATTGAAATTAAATAATTAAGTTGTGGTCTTGCGGAGCAACCACCATGCATGTTCAGCTAAAATTTTAAAAACGAAAAGTGATCCTCATTTGAAATCTGTGTGTGGAACGTGAGCATTTTGCTATAACCATGGCATGAGGGACTCTGAGGGCGGCACCTAGGATAGAGTGATCGATAGAGGATTTACTTAAATTAAATTACATGAATGAATGAATGAAATAATTAACCGCATCTTATGGTAACAAAACTTAAAATGAGAGCAAGAATATGCCACATGCAAAGCCATGGTTGTGCGACGTGCAATTCCCTTAACATGTTAATGCTGATGACTAATATATTGAAACATGATGACTACTTATTTTTCTTGATATAAAAGGAAGATGAGATGACTTCAAACTTTGTTCAAACAATAATACTAAATGTCACTAGAACTAGTTCGTAAGATGTGCAAACTACTCCCTAGATAATATATGAACAAAAAAATATTACTCCTCACCTTTTAAATTATGGTGAGGTCTAATTACTTTGGAAAAATGTGGATAATTTATCCAATTTTATTGTATTATTCAAAGTTTGACACATCTAATTTAATATAAATTAATCTGATCTAAATATACAAATATACAAATCAATCATGTGACTCGATCAATGGCGGATCCAGGAATTTCATCTGTGGGGGTAAGAAAATAAATTATCTATAGTATTTTATAGAATAAAAATATTACATGCTTTTAAAAAATACTTCATTTAGTCCACAATTTAAGAAACAAACTCTACATCACACGGACCAAATACATTGAAATCAACTATTTTCATTTAATAAGGCTAAAAATTTATGTTCTTTCCAAAATTGCCATTTTTATTAAATAATGATTTATATTCCTAATTAACCTTTAATTACACGACTTATATAGGGGTAATATTGAGATTAATACCCCTTTAAAATGGGGTTTGTTTCTTATATTGTGGACCATCAAAAACACTAATTGTTTCAAATAAAGTGGAACAGAGGGAGCATAAAATCACGTACGTGACAAAAAAACCAAAAAAGATATCCAACTTCCACATATTACAGTTGTCCTCTGCGCATTTTCATATTTTGAAAAATATTGTATGACATTTTCATTGTCAATACTATCAACCATTCATCTCTCATGATTGTGCAGTTCATTCTTTACAAAACTCATTGCTGGGAAAATTACTATGGGCAAAAACAATTTTTCACCGAGGGCAAACTTGCATCCGCCATCGAGGTCGGTGGAATATACCTTTTAAGCGAACCTTAGATTACTTTTGGAAATGCAAGTAACACTACAACAGAAAAAAGGCATCAGGGGCGCTTTTTTTTTATCCATTGGGGGCGCTTTCGGGCGCCCCTAAATCTGGCGCTCCTGTTGCCAAACACTCTACAGAAGCGCCCCTAAATGTTAGGCAACAAGAGCGCTTGTAGGAAGCGCCCCTGATGTCTTAGCGCGCAACTAACAATCAGGGGCGCTTTCTGTTAGAAGCGCCCCTGTTGGTCTTGAGCGCTTTTTGAAAGCGCCCCTGATTGTCAAGTATTCTAAGAACAACGGGGGCGCTTGCAGAAAGCGCCCCTGATTCTATGTTTTTTTTTCAAATATTTTTTCCGTGTTTCTGGTATATCCAATATTTGGCAACACTTCCCTACTCTCATTTTCATCAACCAACAACAACCTATATTTACCAAATTTCAAATCAACTGACCAATTGCAAATCAAATTTCAAACTAGCCAATTGAAAATCAAATTCCAACTAACAAACCTATAAATCCATCTAATATATATATATATATATATATATATATATATATATATATATATATATATATATATATATATCAACAAAGTACCAACAAAAATTACATAAATCATTAATCAAATTCTGAATGTCAATATAGACAACAAAAATGATATGACATCCAATACAAGCTAACCAAAATTACTTGAATTTCGATTTTCATTAATCAAACTAGCAACATGACGACACCACTTTCCTTTGATCTTAGTAAGTTGGTCATCAGAAAATGGAGCTCCAACCGCGTGTCCTGGAAAATCCTGTAAAAATAAAATAAAATAAAATAAAATAAACTTAGAACTAAGTGGTTAAATGCTAGATATGGAAATACTTATCAAAAAACAAACTATAAAAAATTAAAATTACATTTTGGGGAATTTCCATTTGATTGTAAGTGATTGTGTCCTTCATAAACTTCATAACATAATATCCGCAATCATCATTGTTGGGTTGTCTCGGACACTACAAATCAAAATAACAATTAATTATTAAAATGCAAGCAAAATTTACGTGGATAAGAATATTGATTATAAACTTACCTTTATTACTATCCATTTTGTTTTATTGTTCCCACCTCTAGTCCTGACCTCATTCGATGCCCAATAAGTTGCTACACAACTGAAACATCATACATATAACTATATTAATAAATCGAAATTGAAATATATATATATATATATATATATAATTTATATGATGAAATATGCGATGTATCTAAATACACACCTTTCAAACATTCCTCTCATCATGGTGTGGTTGCTATAATGACCGTGACACGAATTCAAATAGAAAATTCTATTTCTCCTAGGATCAACTACCAACAATATCCAATGCATCCTACAAAAAAATTGGATAACCATAAATAACACATGTTTCAAAAACACGTTTTATATATATATATATATATATATATATATATATATAGATTAAATTTCTTACCCTAAGTTGATGGGTGCCAAAAACAAGCAATCACAGATGCTTTCACGTGCCAAAGCCAAGCGACTATTGATATATGCTTTTACCGCTTCCTTCAATTCCCCAACTTTTTCTTTTGACATGTCTTTATCAATGCGGAGGTTGCGTAGAAAAGTACGTTGGGGGCACAAGAATATAAAGCTTTTTGTTTGTTCCATGGTGCTCATAATCTCATGGTACAAATACCTATAGTTAAAATGTATACAAATAAATTAACATATAATAATAGTAGTAATAATAATAATAATGATGATAATAATAGTAGTAGTAATAATAATAATGATAATACCTGATGTATATTGTAATAGTAGCCGCAGATGCCCACTTGTGCTCATATACCTCTTCAAGTTCATCATTTGAAAGGGAAATTAGTTGGTCAACTCCAAAGATGTCTGGATCAATCAATACATTTATCAAATCAGCACCCGCCATTGTTGAGGCATGAATCTTTAGATAAGTGATGAATTCCTTAGAAGAGGGGGGTTGGGATTGAATCTCCTTTCCTTTATCTACTTTCCGAGACACTAATTTATTGTGAGCACTAGAAGGGGGGGGGGGGGGGGGGATTGAATCTCATTCCTGCTAGCTTCTCCCCTAGACACATGCTTCTTGCGACCAATAGAAAGGGAGGGTTGGGATTGAATCTCATTCCCACTAACTTCTCGCCTAGACACATGCTTCTTGCGACCAACAGAATGGGAGGGTTGGGATTTGCCAACATGCCCAGAAATCTGAGATCTTGCTTTCTTTACCTATATATTTAGAAATATAATTAGTTATGAATATATGAGACAATAGGGCAATGAATTATTAACAAATATATTAATTGCTCATTACATTGATAAGATTTGATGGCCATGCCACCAAGGTGCCAAGTGCATCATTCACAGTTAACAAAGTTATCTCTGCGGTGTCAACTGGTACCGGCAATTCAGCATCATCCACAACAACAAACTCAACTCTGACTCTCGCATGATTTGGAGGCATACAAAGATTGTGCAAGGTGGAGTCTTCATTGTTACAAACAAAGCCTTTTGCGACCAACGTAAGCGGGTTTGATATATATAATTCATAATGACAATTGTTAACCTAAATTAATTGATAACCAAATATTAATACTTATAAGTTATTGTAAAATATAAAAAATAAAAAAGAGGTCCAACGATAATTACCTCATTGGACGCAATATTGCAACTATCCCTGAAGCTATATGGGTTAGGAGATGGTACATCATTAGTCCTTGGACCAACTCTTTCTTTTAGTTCATTAAGTTCATTTACTAGCATCAATACAGTGGCTTCCAACCGTCTTTCTCTACTTTCTCGTTCCTCTTCTTTTTTTTTTGCCTCTTTGATCTCGAAAAAGTCGTTGGAGAAATGCCAAATCCCAAACCCCGTAGACGTCCTGGATACTCTTGAGTTCCCAATGCACGACCAAGGATGTCATTTGGAAAATCACAATCAATAATCTCTCCTTGTGATACTGATTGAGATATTGACTCCTGATTCACAAACATTATTAGACATTACAAAAAGATAAGAAGTTTATTCACCTTCAATGAAAGAATTCTTTTTTAATTTTATCATACTTACAATTCTTTCAGACACCTCTCTCGTTTTTGGGTGGTCAATGACTGATGAACCCACATCACATGATAGTTTTCAATGATAAGGAGGGAGTTTAATTGGAGATTTTGATGAATAAAAATAAGAAGTTTGATGAAAATTTAAGAAGTTGTGAACTTAGGAAGTTGGCTTGTTATGCAGTAGTTATGTTGGTTTTCTTCGTGTTTTTGTGTGCAGGAACTAGATCGAATTGAAGATCGAGTGGTGCAAGCAAGAAGAACAAGTGGTACAAGCCAAGGACTTGCGTGCTGAGTGGCGTGCAGGAGGCGCGCAGGTGGCGCTTCACGCGCAAGAAAACAGAATTGGCGTGCTGTGGGGCGCGCAGGAGGCGCGCAAGTGGCGCGCAAGCGCCAGTCACGCGCAAGAAGGCAGAAGCAGAGGCGCGCAGCTTGCGCTTAAGCGCCAGCTGAGCGTGAAAAAACGTTAAAAACACGTAAGGCCAGGGGGAGAAAAGGGGGTCGACGAATTTTGGAACGCTAGAACGCGAAGAGCACTCATTCCTTCTCACCGGTATTGAAGATTCAAGGCTTGGGGACAAGAATTGAAGCTTCATATGTGTTCATCATCATCTTTATCTTGTAATTCTTCCTTTCTCTCTTCCCTTATCATGTGTAGCTAAACCCTAATGTTAGGGATGAATTAACTTTGACGTAACGCTATTGTTGCTGGTTTAAAATTTTGTTTATGTTGTACTCTCTTATATTTTGTGAATTGAATTTCTATGCTTAACGCTTTCTATGGTTGGAAAACTTGTAGAACGATATTTTATTCAATGATCGAATGGAAGTTTTATTATTGAATGTTTGAAATTCAATTCCTACCATTCGTAGTTTAGGAATACTCTTAGAATTGTTGTATGTTGCGAATCCTTGTTGTTAATGCTTGTTGTTAATTGAAATCGCCTAAGGAATTAGGGCTTTAGTTATCGGCAAAGGACTAGTTACCTAAGGAATTAGGAATTAGTTAGAATTGAGGGTTTGATAGCAAAATAAGAGAGAGGTGATCTTTCGAAATTAAATCAGTGACAATAGTGTGAAATCAACAGGCATTCATCCCTAGCGTTCTTCCCATCGTATCTTCTCCTAAGCATTTTAGTTTTCTCTTATTAAAAACACAAAAAGAAATATTTAATTGCTTACTTTAGTATTAGTCGCTCACTCATACCAATCGGAAATTTATTTCAACTTGGTTCGTTTAGTTGTTGTTAACGTAATTGGTAAATTAATTCGATCCTCGAGGACGATACCCGGTCTTACCGGTTTTATTACTTGCAACGATTCGGTACACTTGCCGAAATATTAACAAGTTTTTGGCGCCGTTGCCGGGGATCGAAATTACATTTACCAGTAAATTCGAAGGCAACTGCTAATTCGAACCTGTACATACTTTAGTTTTATTTTAGTTTTCTTGTTTCTTTTTTTTTCCTTTTTACATTTTTTTTTATCTTTTTACCACTTTTACTCCCTTGATTCTATGAAAGCCAGGTGAATACTTTATCAATCATGGAGTCCACACTACCGCCACTTCGTTGTTGTTGTTGTGGAGGACCCCATTTAAATGGCAATTGTGAGACATACTCCTATTGTGATCTTTGTGGGAAGGATCTTGTTTATTGTTCTTGTGAACCAGAATGGATACTGATTGATGAGTCCTATCCTTGGTTGGCTCAACCTAAAGTTCTTGAGGAGCCAGAATTGATAGTCATTGACAAATCATATCACTGGTTGGCTGATGATTGGTTAGTAGATGAACAACCACTTAATCAAAATTCAGAACAAGAAAAACAGGGTTTAATAATAGAAGAATCATGGGAGAAAAAGAAAGATGGGGAAGAACAAAGAATTGAACGGGAGGATCCTCGTGTTTGGAGGGAAGCTAAAAATTCTCAATCTTGGGAAGGTGTGGAAATCCAACAAGAAATCTCCCAACAAATCATTTTCTCTACGCATCTTTTGAGAAGTAAGGAATATGGGAGTGAAGACCTTGATCGATATTTAGACTCCTTCCATTCCTTGTTCGACATCATTCACCTTGAGAGGGTATGGAAGCATACACAATTGTACCTCAAGTTCATGAAGTTCCTGCCTCATAAACGGAAGAAGAAGGATGATGTGTTCTTTGTGTCATATATTCCACCTTGAGAGAGTGGAATTGCAACGTCAAGCTAGTGACGTTAAAGAAGCGCTTTTTGGGAGGCAACCCAATTTTCTCAACCCTTATCTTTTTAATTTTTCGCATTATTTTTCTTAAATTAGGTACTTTAAGATGCATGTTAGTCACAATTAATTTTTGCAAGAATCAAATGATCTCTGCCAATTCGCGCTGCACTGGCGCTTCAATGGCGCGTCGCGCGCCACTCTGTGGCATGCCCCTGCCAATTCGCGCGCCACTGGAAGTATAAATCTCGCGCGCCACTGGCGCTGGGCATCCTCTCACGCGTGAAGCATCTTCCAATCTTAGGTTTTCTAAAATTTTCTTGATCCAAGGAGCTTTAATCTAAAAGTTTGTTGTGGGGTTTTGAATTTACACCTTATTGTCTTCACCCACATCAATTATCAAGTAAGTATTCCCTTCTCAAACTTAATTTCTTTCAAGATTCATCTCATTGCACTTAATGGGTAAGCTCAAATTTTGATGATGATTTTGATAGAAATTGTAATATGGTTGTTGTTGTGTTGATTTATGTGTTGAGAAAGTGATGAAAATCAAGTTTGGGGTTGATTAAGTTGATTGTAGGTTGTTGTTCATGTGTGGAGTGGATGTGCACACCACTTGTTGGATAAAATATTTAAACTAGAAACCATGAACAACATGCTTGCATTTGTAAACAACAACCTTGTGCTTGAAAATAGTTTGAGAATTTGGTTATGTGAACTCAATACCTTCTTGAAAGGTAAATTATGTGTGATTATAGTTGAACAAGAAGAGTTATGTCATGTTTATTTGTGCACTAACCTTGACCAATCTTGTGCGCGAAAATTTTATTATGATGTGAACAGGATATGGCCGGCAAAGGAAAGAAGAGGAAGACGGTTGGTCGTGGTTCGACATCCCAAACTCATAATTCCGAGTACAACTCTGAGATGTTTAGATCATTGGGATGAGAGCCCTCTACAGAGCCATGTGCACGGTTCAGAGTGGAGGACAGTTGGACCCGGAGGCTGACATCTTTCAGGCACCTCCGCAGTAGACCCTGGACGCGGTTGAGTAGTCTACTCACCGCTTTGGTATTTTCTCTCTTTCCCTTATCCTTGCATTAGTTGGTTGTGTACTTTGGTGTTTATTTTAGTTAGTTGTCGCTATGTGATTCTGTTTTTGTTTTGCTTTTGTTTCTGTAAATAGGCCTTCCCCTAAATTACTCAGTGAGGACACTGCAAAGTTTTGAGCGGGGGGAGGACCTATTGTCAAGTTTTTGTCAGTTGTACTTGATGATGTGCAATCATATATAAAAAAAAATCTAGTTGAGCGAAACTTAGTGATGAATTGGTGAGAACTGAGCGAATAGTGCCCCTGTTGGTAAATGAACTAGCGTACTCTTGCTTCCACACTTAAAACATGAACTCAAGTGGAACTTAGTGAATCTAGAGATGATTGTAGCTAAGCTAGCTGTTTGGTGGACCAAAGGAATTGCCAAATTTTTACTAAAAATTTGGGGTAGCATAAGAAACTAAGTTTGGGGTTCTCTAAGTTATACTAAGGCATAGCATGAAAGGATGGGATTAGGACAAGTGCACATAGTTAGAAAGTCCTTTAAGCAGTGTTATTTGTATTGTGCTAAGCTATAAAGCACCAGTTTAAATTCGTGTAATGGTTGTCATTGCCCATTAAAAAAAAAAAAACAGACCAGAAAAAGAAAAGAAAAGAGTGTAATAAGCTGCCATTTTGAACTGAGTAGGGGGGCTATTCTGTGGAGACACATTATAGTTTCAGTCAAAAGGATGATAAATGGTAGTTAGGTTGGTTGTGAAGTAGGGAGGCCAATTTGTGGTGACACACTTTGGTTTTAGTCGAAATAAGCAGTCATTTGTCATGCTTATTCCCCATTTCTGTGCTGAATTGTTAGTCTACCCTTGGTTTTGAAACATCTTTGGCTATCTCAAAAGAAAGCCCTCTAGTCTTAGCTAAATGCATTTTGAAACTAGCTATGGTCCGAACTGAGTTAAGTGTCACACACGCACTATTGAGCAAGAGTATTCTAGTGTAAGTACCATCTAGTGGTTTTGCAATTGAGTGGCCAGTCTGAAAGTTGATGCTCAACTTGATTTTCTCGATGTGTGTGTTAGTAATTAATTCCTACTGATTGCATGTTATCTGAGTGCTTGTCGTGACAAGTATCTTTGCTTGAGGACAAGCAAATGTTTAAGTTTGGGGTTGTGATGAACCCACATCACATGATAGTTTTCAATGATAAGGAGGGAGTTTAATTGGAGATTTTGATGAATAAAAATAAGAAGTTTGATGAAAATTTAAGAAGTTGTGAACTTAGGAAGTTGGCTTGTTATGCAGTAGTTATGTTGGTTTTCTTCGTGTTTTTGTGTGCAGGAACTAGATCGAATTGAAGATCGAGTGGTGCAAGCAAGAAGAACAAGTGGTACAAGCCAAGGACTTGTCGTGCTGAGTGGCGCGCAGGAGGCGCGCAGGTGGCGCTTCACGCGCAAGAAAACAGAATTGGCGTGCTGTGGGGCGCGCAGGAGGCGCGCAAGCGCCAGTCACGCGCAAGAAGGCAGAAGCAGAGGCGCGCAGCTTGCGCTTAAGTGGCGCTTAAGCGCCAGCTGAGCGTGAAAAAACGTTAAAAACACGTAAGGCCAGGGGGAGAAAAGGGGGTCGACGAATTTTGGAACGCTAGAACGCGAAGAGCACTCATTCCTTTTCACCGGTATTGAAGATTCAAGGCTTGGGGACAAGAATTGAAGCTTCATATGTGTTCATCATCATCTTTATCTTGTAATTCTTCCTTTCTCTCTTCCCTTATCATGTGTAGCTAAACCCTAATGTTAGAGATGAATTAACTTTGACGTAACGCTATTGTTGCTGGTTTAAAATTTTGTTTATGTTGTACTCTCTTATATTTTGTGAATTGAATTTCTATGCTTAACGCTTTCTATGGTTGGAAAACTTGTAGAACGATATTTTATTCAATGATCGAATGGAAGTTTTATTATTGAATGTTTGAAATTCAATTCCTACCATTCGTAGTTTAGGAATACTCTTAGAATTGTTGTATGTTGCGAATCCTTGTTGTTAATGCTTGTTGTTAATTGAAATCGCCTAAGGAATTAGGGCTTTAGTTATCGGCAAAGGACTAGTTACCTAAGGAATTAGGAATTAGTTAGAATTGAGGGTTTGATAGCAAAATAAGAGAGAGGTGATCTTTCGAAATTAAATCAGTGACAATAGTGTGAAATCAACAGGCATTCATCCCTAGCGTTCTTCCCATCGTATCTTCTCCTAAGCATTTTAGTTTTCTCTTATTAAAAACACAAAAAGAAATATTTAATTGCTTACTTTAGTATTAGTCGCTCACTCATACCAATCGGAAATTTATTTCAACTTGGTTCGTTTAGTTGTTGTTAACGTAATTGGTAAATTAATTCGATCCTCGAGGACGATACCCGGTCTTACCGATTTTATTACTTGCAACGATTCGGTACACTTGCCGAAATATTAACAATGACACCATCTTTGTTTTGTCGGGCTTCTAACCACAAAACTTGTCGGTCAATAGATTCATGAGCAGGATCTTTTCCGACCTCCCGCAGCTATTAAAATTTACCATTAATTAGTAAATAAATCAGAATATTAATTTAATAAATGAAAGATAAAATATAAATAATGTGCCTACCAATCGTTCTTCAATCTCGGGATAACTAGTAACACCGGCTCTATAAGGGTATTCAGGACTTGTCGCTCTCTCGCGATTTTCATTGCTTAATCTCTATAAAGACACATCTTTTTACATTAATACCTCATAATTGTCAAATATAGGTATATGTATGATAAGTAATTGTACAAACCCCGAATTCCTCATCTTCGCGTGAAATAACCACTACAAAAAAAACAGGGATTAGCGAGGGAAATTTCCCTCGCAAACTGACCAAAATCCCTCGCTAATGGTCATTTGCGAGGGATTTAGCGAGGGACAGGTTCCCTCGCTAAATCCCTCCTCGCTAATCCGATTAGCGAGGGAATTTAAATCCCTCGCTAATTAGCGAGGGAATTTTCTCTCGCTAATTCCCTCGCTAATTAGCGAGGGATTTTAATCCGTCGCTAATATTGAGGGACACGTGGGCAAGTTCTGACAGCCACGCGTCCACTATTCCCTCGCTAATTCCCTCGCTAAATCCCTCGCTAATTCCCTCGCTAATTCCCTCGCTAATCCCAATTTTTTTTGTAAATTTTTTTTTCTGCTACACCTATTTTTATTTTTTTATTGATAGACCTGATTTTATACCTGATTGAAATAGCTAAAACAGTTTTAATTCCATCCAAATCAACAAAATATAAATCCAAATCAACATAAAATCCGAATTAAAACAACATAATATCCGAATCAAAAATAACATAATATCCGAATAAAAAAGTACTGAAATGTCAAACTATCCTAATAGCTGCCTTCAGACTCCTCTGACTCCTCTGACTGCTGAGCTTGCTCCTGATCTTCCTCCTCATCTGGAAAAATATTCTTGCTCTTAAAATAGTTATACATCAGCTCCTGTCTCCTTAGCACCTTCGCATGGTCTGCAAACAACGGTTTGTTCGAATCTATTAACAAGTTATAAAATCTTTGTGCTTCTTCATTTGGAAGTTCATCATAATCGTCATATTGAGGCTCATCAAATGACACATTCACCCTAAAACCATCACAAATCATGTTTTCCATCGACTCAAAAATTTCATTACGTGCAACACCAAAACCAGAACTGCTTGAAGCCCCTGCGTCAAAATTTGGACGTCCTTTTTCTCCATGTTCCACCCAAATCCAATAATTAGGCTTAAAACCCCAACGATACAAGTGCTCCCTAATTTCATCATCGGTCTTAATAGGTATTCCGTCGCATTTTAAGCATGGACATCTAACCCCCTTTTCCCGTTTAGCCAATTCATGTCGCCACACTACAACAAGAAACTGTTCAACCCCAATTACAAAACTTTGCTTCAAACCCGCTCTTCTAGGAAATAACCGATCATACACCCAATCACGATTAAATTCATACCAATTCATCTACACATATTTAAGAAAATGTGTTAGATTCCCATAACATTCCCAATAACCTATCAAGTTAGTGGCATCGATATGATCTCAGTGGAGATGATTCCGAGCCGAGTATGGGGGTCAAGGACAGCACAAAACCCTTTTCCATCCAAGTAGTGAAGGAAGCTATTTCATATAACTCCCAACCTTACCGTTGTTAGTATCGTCTCGCAATTATCTCAATGGAGATGATTTCGAGCAAATTATGGGGGTAAGGGACAACACCTCACCCTTTTCCATCAACAACACACAGTCATCTAACCTAGGGTTCATCAAAACAACAATTAAACAATTTTCAATTAACAACTCTAAAATAATACACTTTTCAATTTCAACTATTTGACACAATTAACAACATACACAATTTTTAATTCTCAACAATTTTCAATATAACTCTTCTCAACAATTTCACTTTAACAAATTCAAATTAACAAATTCAAATTCACTTTTCAATTATTAACAACAATCATCTCTAACAATATAGTTTCCCAAACAACATTCACTCAATTTTAACTCACATTTCACACTCAATCCTACAATCTTTAAACAACAAGTTTATTTTAACAACAACAACAAATTCTAACTCACAATTCACACTCAATTTAACTCACATTTTACAACAACACTTAATCCTAACACTCAATTCTAACACACAACAAAACCAACAACAACAAATTTAATTTAAAAACTAACCGTTATGAGATTGAGGTCCGGTGCGGTTGTTCGGTGACGGTTCACACTCCGGTGCGGTTGTGAGACCTCAAACACCAACGATTTCAATCCTAAATCATTTCAATTTCAACCAAAAAACATAAATCAAAATAAATTCATTAACAAAATTAAAATCAAGACAATATCATAAAAATAAAAATGAAAACTTACAAAAGGGAGAGACAATAAACTAATTTGTGGTGGTGGTGGTGGTTATGGTGGAGAGAAAAGGAGAGAAACAGGAAAGAAATTAGGGATAAGAAAAGAGGAATTCGTAGTTTAGAGAGTAGAGGAGTTCATAGCAAGGTCGGGGTGGTTGTATGGTGGTGGTGGTGATGGTGGAGGTGGTGGTGTTGGTGGTTATGTGGTGATGGTTGTATGGTGGTTGTGTGGTGGTGGGGGTTCGTAGGTGAGAGAGGGTAGAGGAAGAGGAGAGGAGGTCGTGGGTGATGGTGGTTGTGTGGTGGTGGTGGCTGTTTGGTGGTGGTTCGTGTAGAGAGAGAGTAGAGGTGAGAAGTGTGAGTGAGTGAGTAGTGAGAAAGACACTTAAGTGATTCTGAAAAAAAAAAAGTTAGCGAGGGATCTAGAATTCCGTCGCTAAGTGCCTCACAATTCCCCAAATTCTGAAACGGTCACAAAATTAGCGAGGGACCCAGCATTCCGTCGCTAACCTGCCTAATTTTTCGTGCCAAGCAGATTCAAATTTGCGAGGGACCCAGCATTCCGTCGCTAATACCCAAAATTCCGTCGCTAATTTTGAAAAATCAACGAGGGGCCCTTTTCCCTCGCAAATTCCGTCGCAAACTGTCAATTTTGCGAGGGACCAGTTTTCCCTCGCTACAGTCCCTCGTAAATTGTCAATTTTTTTGTAGTGAACAAATGCAGTCCAATCCTCCAATGGTATAATCCCAGCATACTGTGGTGGAGGATGGCTTCTGATGTTCCCCTCTTCATCTTCCACCCACTTTGTTAGAGTTGATCTGAATTTTCTGTGCGCCTTTCCAGCTTTCATAAGACAATAGTCTTTTCGAGAGTCATCCACATCAAAGTATTTCTGTTTACATTCAACAAAATGATTATAAATATACTTACATATTTAATTATAAAATAACTGAATAGTCAAAAATAAGACTCATACCTGTATCATATGCATAGCTCATCTTTATGCTTCTTGATAGAGGCATCTTTTTTACTATTCCAACCGCTGATTGTAATTGGTATATCCTGCCTTGCTCTGACACCAATGAAGATTCTCAACTGTTTACCATTGCCACCAATCGCTTGGTTTTTAACATTCCATTCGACCTGCATTATTACTTAGGTAAATTAGATAACAAATAATTAAAAGTATGTAACAAAGTTAGTTAATTAGTAAGTATCATACTATAAGTTTAGGAAGCCCTTTGTTCCCCCGATTGATGATATTCTTCTTAACTGTCATTCCACGAGGAGTGAACTTTTTTTTGGGCTGATTTTCACTCTCATGACCACTGTCAAGTGCACTATCATGACTCTCATGACCACTGTCATGTGCACTATCATCACTGTGGGAAGTCATCTCACCTGCAACATAATATAATCATTATTATTAGGGTAAATGTTATTTTATAATAACAATAAGTTAGTTAATTTTTACAATATGAAAAATGAATAAAAAAGAAACTACGCATGATATATTACCTTTTCCTTTTCCTCGATCTAACGTTACTAGCTACTTGTTTATTTGTATGATATTTTGTTTTTTGCTTCTTGGTACTTTGTTTTCGACGAAATGTAATTCCATCGTTATGATTCTTTCTAACATACAAAATATCCTCATTAGAAGTACTTTCCCCTATTATTGGTTGCGATGTCCCGAAAAAAGGGTCATCCTCAATGTCAACATCTTCGTGCGCTTGATCCCCAATGTCATTCACCAATAACTTTTTGTTTGTCAATAAAACAATGAACCAATTGATATCAACTGGATCAGTGACATAAAACACTTGTTGGGCTTGCGAGGCTAAAATAAAAGGTTCATCTTTATACCCTAACTTGTTGAAATTCACCCGCATGAAACCCAAGTCATCCATCTGTACACCATTATTATTGTCAACCCAATTACATTGGAACACAGGCTCCGAAAACATATTGTAATCCAACTCCCATATGTGTTCAATGACACCGAAGTATGACATATTCGCGTAAATGGGATTTCTGTCTTTGGCACTTGATGTATGCATAGATTCAGCTACAAGAGTCACCCCACTATTTTGCATTTTACTCTGATCATCATGGGATTTTGTATAGAACGTGTACCCGTTTTGTAGATAACTAGTGTAAGAGAAAACATGTATATTTGGACCTTTTGCTAACCATCTCAATCTTTCTGAAATCGAGGTAGGATTCGAAACAAACTCAATATCAATTTGATTTTTTAGCCACAGTATGAAACTCCGATTATGTTCTTTTTTTAACCAGACTTCACTCTTAGTTGGGTGATCACTCTTAAGAATCTCCATGTGTTTGGCAATATATGAATCAACCTAACTGTCATTGTGCAGAACATATAAGTGTGCTTGCTCTAGTTCTTTCCAAGATACCATCACTATTTTCCTTCTTGTCATCCCTTTACCAACACTTCCTGACTATCAACCTGACTATCATTGTGCAGAACATTGCACTTTGTTCTTTTATAGTTTCACTTAAACACTGTATTATATTATCAATCCCACTCCTTAGGAAAATCCTATAATTCAACTATTTTCAAAATAGGGCCCCCTAGTATATCATATATAATATCCAATAATATTCTTGAATCCTTTTAGCTGGCTATTGAGTGTTGACATACACCATTTTATAACAAAATTCCTAATAATAAATGTACATAGTATATTAAATTATAATGACAAATTATCATTAGTTTCCAAATTATCATTTATTTGTTTCATCAGTTGCCAAATTCACATTAGTTGCCAAATTATCATTACTTCACGCAAGCTTATTTTCTTTCAAACAGAACCATAGCCAATTCCTAATTCCTAATTCCTAACATCAACATTAGTTGCCAATTCCTAATTCCTAATTCCCAATTCCCAAATCACACAAACCCTAAAAATAGGAATCAAGAAAAAGTAAAACAGACTGACTGAAACAATGAAAACGAAATCAAAGAAGCAATGAAAACGAAATGACGAAGTAAAACAGATAGAAGAAGGGCTAGTAAAACGGATTGAATCAAAAAACCCAGAATCAATATTGAAGCATTGTGGAAATCTAACCTTGAAAGTAAAGAATGACTGACTAAGACAGAGCAGGGACGACGACGGAACAAGTGGAGACGGCGGCAGAGCACGACAGAGGGTGGTGGTGGTTGACTGGCGTCTGGCGGTGGCGCTGGTGCTGTGTGGTTTTGGCGTCTGGCGGCGGCGGAGCACGACAGAGGGCATTTTCAGTTTTCACGTGTTGCTAGTGTTGGTGAGTGGTGACTTAGTGTTGTGTTTTACGGTTAACTGAGTGAGTGGAGAGTGATAAGTTTTTTTTTTGGTCAGCTAATGAGAAGAGGGAGAGAAGAGGGAGAGTGCGAGAGACTGATGAGAGTGTGAGTGAAGAGGGTTTCAGGTAAGAGAGACTGAGAGAAGAGGGAAAGAGACGAGTACTGAGAGTGAGAGGGAGTACGAAACGGTAATATTAGAATATTAGGCATCAGGGGCGCTTTTCAGAAAGCGCCCCTAAAGGCCCTCCGTATTTTGGGCATCAGGGGCACTTTTTAGAAAGCGCCCCTAAAGGACCTCCGTATTTTGGGATTCAGGGGCGTATTTTAGAAAGCGCCCCTAATGGGTGCGCCCTTTTTTAACAATTCTGTTGTAGTGTAACTTAATTTCCTAATTTTACTTGCATTTACTCAAAATTTGACATATATATATATATATATATATATATATATATATATATATATATATATCCAAATAGTTAATATGAACATCGTGTAAAAGCACACGTATTTTAATTGACAAAAATAATGAATTTTACCAAAAAAAAAACTTTAAAAAATAGTTGATTTTATTGATTTCCCATCATATTGAGTAAATTATCCACATTTTTGCAAAAATAACTTAGAATTTACCTTAAATTATTAGATGGCAGTTTATTTTTATAACATGGAGGTGATATTTTGGTGTAGAAATGGGTTGTAAGTCGGCCATTGAAAATGTATTTTAGGCATACCAGACAGACCTATTTAAGTAAATATAAAAAATATTTTTATTACTACTATTATTAATATTAATATATTAAATTTTATACTCTGCTCCATCATAAATTTACAAATATTTTTTTGTTAGTTTAAACATATTGACATACATCAATTTTTGAAATGTTTAAAATTATTTAAAGTTATCATTATAAAATAGAATATAAATTGGATATCAAATAAAATAGAACTTGATCTCGGTGACCTATTAGTTTCTTAATCCAGTCACAAAGCATACTTCGCTTAAAGATTGCAGGCTTTCCGAAAAAATATAGTGAAATAGTTCAGTTTCATACTTTCTTAGATTTTCAAAAAGGTCAGGTCAGGCCTTAACTAGGCCTACGACAGATCACATATCAGATTCAAGTCTAACACTTTCAATGTAGAATCTAGCTCGGCCCAACCTATTCCTACCCCGTTGCGGACTCGCGGTCTATACCCCTTCTACTTGTCTCTTTTATACTTAGCTTATGTATTTGTTTTATGTGAAATTAACGGGTAAGCAGATCATAAGAAAGGAAAAAGAAATTAACGGGTAGGCAATACATTAATTTTAACCAATGTGATTCCATCTCGTAATGGTTTTGGTGACAAAAATCCCAACCAATTATAAATTGCTAATATTTTAATACCAATCATATTTACTAAGATTTTGTTCTCTAATCTAGCATATCCAAACACATGCCAGAAATTCAGAAAATATTCCTCCCGAAGAAAAGTTGGTATAATTTTGTCACTACAATACTGAGTTTTTTTTTTTGACAAGGTCACTACAACAGTGAGGAATCATTGAAGTTTTTAGTTTGTCACATGAGTGGTGAGAAAACAGAACAAGTAAGCAAATTTTTGGAAAACGAAGATCTTTTAAAAATCTTATTAAGGTTCTTCTATTGACCTCATAGATTTCTTCAGATTTTCTTAGTATTTGTTTTCTTGTTTGTAGATTTTATTTTTCGCAACGGTTATGGTGTTCTACCATGTGACTCAATCACTAGAGGTCCGTATTTTCGTCCTAATGTAAGATTAAATGATTAATCTCTCTGATTGATTGTTAGGGCTGCACATTTTATGAATATATATACAAAAGAAAATTAATTTCAACTAACCAATTAAAATTATTTTTTACGCGAATGATTAGATATGCCCAGTTTTATAATTTTATATATTTAAGATATATTTAGTACCTAGATTGTCAAAAAAAAAAAGACATATTGAATACCTTTAATGAAAAAATAAATAATTTCCAACAACAACAATATTATTTTGGTCAAGACCAAGGTATCCACCGTCTGGCCTAGGGATTTAAAGTTGCTCCGTACCCAATGCGAGAATCGAACCCTCGACACTTGTTTAAGGGAGGATGAGCCCCAACCGCTCAACCACACCCCCTGGGTTATGATATAGTAGAGCTAAAAAATGTAAATAAATGTGAATGCTCATTGTCATACCCCAATTTTGTTTGATCCCCCTTTTTATTACAGTCTTTTTTATTATTTAATTTGTGTGTCGGTGGTCCCAAATCCTATTACTACAATATTAGTTTTTGGCTCATTTGATGTTGTCTCATTTAACGTTCAATAATTTGTTCAATCGAACCAAAAATCAGAATTTAAAAATATTAATATTTCAATTTTTAAATTTGTCCAAAGTCAAAAAATGCAAAAAAAAAAAAAAAAAATACAAAAAATTACAAAAAAATCAGAATAGCAGAAACAACAGATGGGCCTGTTCTTGCTTGCTGAGCAAGACCCCTGAAAGGTCCAAAACCTGAAAAAGGAAGGAAAATATTAACAGAATCAGAAATTAATTGAAAAAACTAATTTTTATCTACAAAAGGAGGCTTAATTCAGAGGAAAAACACACAGAAAATTCGCACAAGAATTCACAGAGAAATTCAGAGCAAAAATTAGGGTTTCACGTTGAAACCCTAATCACGAAATACCAAGAAAATCCAGAAGCAGTCAAGCAAGAGTATCGATATTGGCAGCAGCAAATAAGAAGAGAAGTTCAGAAGCTGGAACATAGGTTGGTGTTCCTTTTATTATTTTTCTTAAAATACAAAAATACAGAAACATGTAGGTGTTTAATCTTTCATGCTTTAGGTCCTTTTTAGATTGCTTACTGTTTATGTGATAAATATTATGTAAATACCTTTTAGTTATATATATATATATACCTTAAAAACGTAAAAAAGAGAAATCTTTAGGTTTGTAAATGGATTAGGGTTACGAAAATTTAAGAACACAGTAGGGTATTAGGGTTTTAATATCCTGTTAAAAAACGAAATTAGTAATAATAACAAGTTAACTGTTCTTTAGAAAAATTAGGAATTAGTTACTAGATAGGGTTCTTTCAGAATCAGTTTTTTATAGAAAATCGAAATCAGGATATTAAACCAATTTCTGATGGTCAAGGAAGAGCTCAGCTAAAAGACAACTCAGTTTGGAGCTAGTCGCTGAGGATAAAACGAGTGCATAGCTGAGGGAGGTTTTGGCCGAGGCAAACAAGTTGTGTGGGAAGCAAGTATTCAATGTATGTGGACGCTTTGGAGCAAGAGAAGCATGGAGAGGCGCCGCAGAAGTAGGAGCGAAGTTATTTTGACCCCACTCTCTGTGCGAGTGGATGTTGTGGAGCGGATCGAGTTCCGCGCATGATTGCATGTTGATCTTAGCCAATTCAACGAAGGTCAGCTATAAGCTAGTGATATACTGGCTAACGGATACCCGTGTCTGTGTACATATATGTGCAGACTGTACATTTGTAAAGAAGGATCACATCAATCAAAATCTACATTTTTATAGTCTTTACTTTCATTTACTTTACTCGCATTTAGTTTAGCCATAAATAGTCCAATTTCATGTCCCTCTCACTTAACCTAATAAATCTATGGATCTAGGTGCTAGGGAACCCATAGCTAAGGAACCAAGTTCATTTCTTAGCAAAAACACTTGAAGAAAAAGGAATCAAATGTTCAAACTACTAGCTGATCCTCAGCTAAGACCGGAGTTCGAAAACAGGTACATAATTACAAATTATCAATGTCACACCAGTATTGGTTACCAGATCACTAACATCTAGATGAACCTAAAATTAAAGAAATTATATTAGTTAAGCAACCTGGTTACAGTCTTTTTTAAGCTTAAGGACCTATTTAAATTTTTTGAAATAGTTGAGGACGTTTCGAGTAATTAAAACTATAATGAAAAATTATTTCCCTATATATAGCCGTCGAGAGAGAAAACACACAATCGTTTTTCCAATCTGTAGACTGTAGGGACCCTTTTGTTAATCATGAATTGATCCTAACTCCCCTAGTTTTTTCTTAGTATGTTCTGTGACTGTATTAGTTGAATATTTTATATGTCATGGCTGTTTTTCTAATTCCTAATTTCCTATCTTGCATAAAAAAAATAGCTAATATGGGATTATTATATTCCCAAGTTGACCTGGAAGAAATTTGTGGGCATCTGATGACCCTACCTAACAATGTGCCGAAAATGAGAAGAAAAAAAATATAAATGGAGGGAAAGACAGATATCGATTTGAACAATTATTCTATGGATCTACACAGCTACTTAGTAGTTACGTCCAACCGGAGAGTTCACAATGGAGAGAGGGCTTAGGCAATGGGATCCATTAGCACCATTTCTTTTTTTAATAGTGGTGGAAGGGCTATCGGGGTTGGTAAAAAATTGTGTTGAACAAGGCTTTCTTGAGGCTTTCAAAGTGAGAGAGGGGCTGTCTTTTCTGATTCTTCAATTTGCGGATGATACATTGTTTATGGTTTCAAAGTCAAGGGAAAATCTATGGTGTCTAAAGGCGATAATGAGGATTTTTGAGCTTGTGTCGGGCCTTCGTGTGAACTTTCACAAAAGTTGTTTAGTAGACATAAATGTGGATGAGGAGGAGTTAAACATGGGAGCAAGATTTTTATATTGTAATACCAGAAGCACTCCTTTCAAGTTCCTAGGAGTACTGGTGGGGGCAAATCCTAGAGTAGCCAACACATGGAAGCCGGTAGTAAAGAAGATGAAAGATAAACTCTCAACATGGCGAAGTAGACAATTATCCATGGGTGGAAGAATAACTTTAATTAATTCGGTACTTGCTAGCCTTCCATTATACTACTTTTCTTTCTTCAAGGCTCCAAAAAAAGTGATCAAGGAAGTGGTGAAGATAAAAAGGAATTTTTTATGGGGGGTAGTGAGGAGGTTAAGAAGACGGCATGGGTGAGGTGGAGTAGAGTTTGCCTACCAAAAGAAAAAGGGGGACTCGGCATAAGAAACATGGAAATTTTCAACATAGCTCTATTGGGTAAATGGAGATGGAGAATGCTTGTCGAGAAGGATAATATGTGGAGCGGACTGTTGGCTGGCTTGTATGGCGAGGAAGGGATTCTAAGTCCATCTCAACAGTCGGTTTGGTGGAAAGATTTACAATTGATTGATAAAAATCTGTCGTATGGAAATAATTGGTTTAGTGACTTGGTGAAGCTAAAAATGGGGAATGGTTGTAATGTAAAATTCTGGCAGGATTGTTGGTGTAGTCCGTGGAGCTTGGCTGAGTTGTTTCCACAACTGGTGGGGCTATCCGAAGCAACAACAGGTACAGTAACAGATTTTGGTTTTTGGGATGGCGAAAAATGGATATGGATGCTGCAGTGGACGCATCGGTTATCAGAGGAAGATATGGCTGAAGAATTGGAAGAATTACTGAAACCTATCAGTCCAGAGAGAGATCGCGAAGACAGGTGGATTTGGTTGGCGACAACGACGCAGCAATACACTGTTAAATCTGCGTATTGCAGATTGGTTAACAACAGTGATAGTGTGTCGTTAGATGAGCACGAGACGCAGATTCTGAAGCAGTATTGGTCTATTGCAGTCCCGTCGAAATTCTTGGTGCATGGTTGGAGAGTTTTGATTAATCGATTACCTACAAGGACACTATTACAGCAGCGAGGAATTCTGAATTTCCAAAACAGTCCATGCTGCATTTTCTGCTCCCGGTTTGATGAGGATGCTGCTCATTTATTCTTTAATTGCACAGTCACGGATCAGCTGTGGAAGTTGACGCTTGATTGGCTTGGAATTAAAAAGGAAGACAGCAGCAACGCCTGGGAGCATCTGAAGATGAACAGAATTTCAGCGGGAGGAGAAAAAAATAGAAGAATAAGGTACTTTGTTTGGATAGCAGTTGTATGGATAATTTGGATAAATAGGAATAGAGTGATATTTAGGGGAGGAGCACCAAATGTAACACAAATGTTAGATCATGTCAAAGGGTTAACTTGGGGATGGATAGCTCATAGATTGGGAGATCAAATATCATTAGAATTTGAGGAATGGAACAATAGTCCTATTTCATGTATTAACAGGTTATAAAAATTGTAATCGGGTTGAGACACCCCTAGTGCCTCCATAATAATATTCTTTGCTTATAAAAAAAAAATACTTCCTGTTAATCGATGTTGCATGATACTTCAATGAATGTAAGTGATGAGTTACAAACATTATTTAGAGATATACTAATTGAAAGCTAATATAATTATTCTCTTCGTTTCACGATACATATCATTTTAAGATTGTTTACGGATACTAAGGACTAATAATTTTTTTTAATAGAAGTATTTATCTTTTTCTTAAAATACCGTTTAACTATATTTATTGATTAATTTTACATATTTCTCTCTCTGCAATAAATAGTTAAGAGTATTATTGACAAAATAATTTCATGTCGTTGGGATATGTTGTTGGAGTGTCAAGCGTGAGTAAGGAATCCCACAATAGATGGAAATAGAGATGTTGAACAATATGTAATGTTTTAAGATTTTGGGTGAAGAAGTGGTGTCCAATCCACTTATATGTTTGCTCTTGACCCAATATCTTCTTGTTGTTTTAGGATAGCTCCCCTCATGTCTCAACAGTGGTATGAAAGCTAGCTGGTGGTTAAGGTTGCAAGCTCCTTATGTCGAAAGTCTACGTAGCAATGTGAAAGAAAGGTGGCGTGTTCCATTGTTGAATTTGAGCCACGATGGAGTGTATGTGAATGAAAAAAGCTTATGCATGAGAGGGAGCAAACTAGATGGCTTAATGGACTCACAATTGAGGAGGAGACTATAGGGGTGTTCAAATCTATATCAACCCAAATAAAAACCGCTTTAGTTTAGATGTGTTCGAGTCACTTTTTCAATCAACAATCACTTTGCTTCGGATGCCAGTCCCGTCCCCCCGCCCCCCCCCCCCCCCCCCCCCCCCCCCCCCCCCGCAACCGAACCAATTCAAACCAAAACGCACATATTATTATATTATTGTAAACAAAACCTACTTAATATAGTCAACTAACACACACATCACCTTAGTCTCACAGACATTCACAAGCTCTGTTTGGCAATCTCGTCCACTAGAGGATAGCAGTGCTTGACTAGCGGATTATAAATGGATGTGATTAGTAAGCACTAGCATTTAGCGTTATTTGGGTAGCGATCAGTGTTTTTTCAAATGCTATTTTCAAATAGCATTTTGTTCTCGTCTATAGCTATTGTTTATCTATCAACGATGCCAGATGTTTGGGTATGGTCTCCGCATTGTTCCGGACTATTCTCGGGTTCTTCTGCTTATACCACTCTCTCTCTCTCAGTCGTCGTCTCGTGTTTTGAGGCTCTCAGACTAGTTGCTTGGGGGTTCTAAACACTGTTTGGAAGAGTAATGCTCCTTCAAAGGTTGTTGCTTTTTCATGGAAGCTCCTCTTGGATAGATTACCTACTCGATCAAACTTGTTGTATAGTGGGGTGATTACGAATATTGGAGCTACGGTCTATATCTTGTGCCAGAACGCTTATGAGTTCTCTCTCCATCTTTTCTGTAACTACAGGTTTTCTTCTACGATCTAATATGCCACTGTCAACTGGCTAGGTTCGATTTTGTGATGCAGCGAGATATTCTATCTTTGTTACTCGAGTTCATTCATGTCGGCAGTCCTGCTAAATGTAGGTGTGGCTTGATGCTCATTCGGCACATTGTTCTCTGGGTTATATGGGAGTTGAGGAACAACTGTATTTTCTCAGATATTGTACCTGACTTTCAGAGCTAATATTTCCGGATTTTAGCTCTTTCTTGGCGTTGGTTCCAAGCTAGGAGTAATTCTCCTTCTTGCTTATTTTATGAATGGTTTATGAATTCTATTGATTGTATTTCTAGGAGGTAGTTTTTCTACTATTTTGCTCCTTTTTTGGAGGTGGATCTTTCGTCTGCATATAGGTTGAGAACCTCTTGTGCTCAATTATATATTTATATATCATTATATCTTTGCCTTTTAAAAAACATTTTTTTGAAACACTAGTTATAGCGTATAGCGTCTCACTTCTTTTTTGCCATTTTTATATTTATTATTTTTGTTAAATTCTTTCTCTATATATCCTCATTAAAATAATTTTAAAAAACTTAGATCCCTAAATTTTATGTCATTTTACATTTATGAGTTAGTTTTACCTAACACATCATTTGTTATTAGCTAGCTTATCCACTATCTGCTAGTTCATCTGCAATATTCGCTAACTTATCTGTTATCCGTTACTTTTTACCAAATAGAGTCATAGTTTACCTAGTCACAAACTAACACACAAACAGTCGCACACACTGAAATTGAAATTACAAACCAAAATTACAAAATTGCAGTTCAATATAATTCAATCTTACTACATATACATATAATATTGTATGTATTTGTTTCTACAACTTTTGCATACTAAATTTTCATGCAACTTCTATTTTTAATGTTCTTATATTTTAAATTTGATAGTTTTTATGTGATAAAAGTAATAATCACATTATTAATCTATTTTTTAATATTTGTATTTTGAATAAATTAATTTAACTTTTGATCACATTATGTTTTTCGAATAGTAAAAACCGAACCAACCAAACCAATTCAAACCGCATTAGTTCGGATCAAATTGGTTCAGATTTTTTAAGAAAGCCAAACGAACCAAATAGTGTGTGTTGCGGCTCAGATGATGTTTTTAATTCAAACCGAACCAAATCAAACCGTGACCACCCCTTGAAATTGTTGGAGTGTCAAATATAAGTAAAAAATCTCACATTTTTAGATGAAAATATAGATGTTGAACAATATATAAGTGCAATTACTCGTACACTAAATAGTTTTTGGTGAAAGAAATTGTGTTCAGTGTATAAATATCTCCCTGATCTTTTAGGTTCCCCTCATGTTTTAATAATACGTCGAGTCTAATATGTGATTTTCGCAAATCACATATTATAAACAAGTTGGCATGCATATTTTCAATCAAAAACCAAAGAGACATTTTTTTTTATAATCAAAATATATAACAAACATCCCCCCTTGTCCATTTGCAAGAGACACCAAAAACTTTTTAGATATCACGCCTTACTCGGTTCTCATTCCCTCTCGACTTCCAACGTCCATCCACTCACTCACTCACTCAGAAATTTCTTAGCAGCAAAACAATGAGATATGTGGGTCTAATCGAGAACTTTAATAATAAAAATATAATATAAACAAAATTCGTACTACAGTGTCACCGCCATATAGCCTTATTCCAATGCAATTTGGTTAACTTTCTAGCTGCTAATGTGAAGTTGGCAATTCATATTTCAGCAATCCAAGTCAAAAGACCTAATATATTTGTATCTATATTACTATATATATATATATATATATATATATATATATATATATATCCAATGATATCCCCCTACGCGTGAGTGACTCTCTTTAATTATATTAATTCTACTTTACATACACAACTATACTTTAATATCACTTAGCCACTATATAAAGTTCATAACTAATAAATTTATATTCTTCCAAATTAAAAACGCGTTTGTAATAGGTTATTTTATTATATATTGTTCAATATAAGTAGTTCATCACCGCCGACGATAGAAAGCTTGATTATTTATATTTTGTACTAAAGCCCTAGCTAGGATTTAAATTACTAGTTCACATACAAAAATCAAATATAAAGAAGAGAATCAAGTAGTTAAAAAGGGGGAGGGAAGAGAATCAATAATTGGAGAGAAAAAAGTAGTATTTGTAATTGAATTAGTCACACACATATATAGTAAGAGAAGAAAATGACTAATGCAATTTGAGGGGGATTGCAAGCTGGTTTTGTGTGAGAAGCATATAGGGATAAGAAATAAAAACACATATCCCTATCATATCATGCAAATAGGATATGATCGACGAGCTAAAAGGAATCATATATCTAAATGTATATTTTCTCTCTCATATCTCTTTGGTGTGTAGCCATTTGTAGGATTGTTTTTTGGAACATTTAGTAGTATATATATAATAGTACTGGAGCAAGATTGGAATGATGGTTGCTAGCTATATAACTCCATTCATTTATTCCAAAGCAAATTTAATAATATATATAACAAGACCTTTAGAGAAACGCCAAGCTCGTAGCTTACAATCTTTTCATGAAAAGGAGAGACTCCTATGAAGTTCAAGGCCTCATGCACATGCTTCCCTCTCCTTCCCATGAAGTTTTGACCACTTCTCAAAGTGGAGATGTGGGGTACTCCATGATTTTCCCAAAAAAAGTTTTTCATATGCAGCCACAAAGTTGTACTTCCGTGTATCTGCCCTATTCATATAATTACTAGTCATATCACTTATTGAAACCCATTACTAGACAACTTCAACTTTTTTTTAGTTTAGATTTCACTACTAGAAAATAGCTAAATTAATGATACTAATTAGTGACAGAAAAATTGAATTTCATTGATAATCTTAGCATCAAAATGTGTTAACGAAATTAGAGACGGATTTTCCATCACTAATTTTCCCTTTCTAATTTTATTATTTAGTAGTGTTTTTTTTTTTGTTATGATCTGGGTCGAGCTTAGTGGACTCAATAAGAAGGAAATTGGTTAATATTCATTAAAAGGTTTGTAAAGACTTGCTTAAGTATATATATACTCCACTAATAATTACTGACAAAAATCAGAGACGAGATAAATAAAATTGTCCTCTATTTCTAATCTTTCTAACATTCAAGAATGGTGTTAGGGAAAAAACTTTGTTTTTCTCATCTCTAATTTTTAATGTAATTCAAATTTCATCATGATAGACTATTAATAGTTGAATTACTGACAAAAATCAGAGACGAGATAAATAAAATTGTCCTCTAATTCTAATCTTTCTAACATTTAAGAATGGTGTTAGGAAAAACTTTAATTTGTTTTTCTCATCTCTAATTTTTAATGTAATTCAATTTTCTATAGTAATAGTAATTCTAATTAATTAAGATAAATTTTTAAAATACATATAACATTAACATGAATAACTTATGAGATAATTGATTATATTGATAAAGAAGATTATTTATTGACAATAATTGACAATAAAATATAAAAGTATAGGCATTTGAAGCAAAATTTGGTTAATCATAGTCAACTATATCCCATTAATAATCTATAAATATTTAAATATAACTAATATTAGTGAAACTCGTGATTTACTTTAATATATGTTTCGTAAAAATAAAAATACATAATCAAATGCATTGCATTTAAAATTATTTTCTAGTGAAAGTAAGATTCAGACTAATGCAGAAATGAATCATTTGCAACACACCTAAAAGCTAAAGTGACATGCTTCAATCATTTTTTGTGAACAAAAAAATGGCTCAATCATTTATCGACCTTCCACGTATCAGCATATATAGTGGATTAATTATGTACATTATTATTAACTACCAGTTTGATGTCCTTCCAATTAAAGGACGTGAAAGTGAAACTTATATGTGCCCCCCTGCCTATATATATAATTCCTAGATTATGCAGTATAGAGGTAATAGTCCAAAACCCAACCTAAAAACTTTTCGGTCTATAGATTGTATAGCACTGCATGAAATATTTTATTTTTTCTTAATTATTATTTTCATGATATCTCCCACTCTGAACTTGTATAAAATTTAGAAGAAAAAAAATTAGTAAAAAATGGGTTAAAATTTTTTTAGACCCTACAAATTTTTGGGATCACGATTTTCGGCTGTCAAATTTATATGTTGTCATTGAAATTAAAACAATATTCTCTCTTCGATCATTATAATACTCAATCCTAATCCTTAAATTATTTTGTTTTTAAAAAATACAAAAAGAGAGAGATAGAAAAGGGTGGCAGGAGGGATGATCAAAATCCAAAAAAATTTCCTCACTTATATCTTTCTTTTCATTTTTGTTTCTTAACATTAAATTGATCTTTCTTTAGTTAACAACCTGTCATATTGACACCTACGTACCACATCACACTTTATAAACCTTTCTCTAATGTTAAGTTGGTACCCAATTGGCTAACCGACTACCACATGGGAACCTGGCACGTCGCAATTTTTAACGATTTTGGTGCCAAACACCTCCTGTGTATATCAAGTAATTTGACTTCTTAGTCATTAGAGTGTGACGTGGCAAGTACCAGCATGACTGTTAATCAAAAGTAAAAATGGAGATAAAAGTGAAAAAAGATATATAAGTGGAGCCCGAAAATTCATGCAAAATTTGTTGATTACTAAAAATGAAAATCTCATTTTAATTCATAAACATTAAAAACATATTAAAACCTAATAGTTAAAGGTGTGTTTGTATTAGATTCCATACACTCAAACTCCAGTTTAGAAAAAGTAACACGATTAAAGAAGTGGACTTTATGCATTTGCACATTACATTTCTCATTTTTACTAAGAATATAATCCAAACCCTAGGATAAGCTGACAGATAGTTTACTAGAACCATTGGATTAGAAAGTAATTTGACAATTTGTTTGGCTTACAACTGTCATAATAACCCATTTAGGGTTTCTACATCATGCATGTATACAACAAAGCAGAAATAAAAAAAATTACAGTCTTTTCAATTTACAAAATTTTCTAAGTGTTCTAACATACTCTCCGTATTTTCGTTTCCTTGCATGCATTCTGCTTTGTTTCCTCTGCGTTCATCATCCATCTCGCAAAACAAAGAAAAATAAGGATTAGGGTTTTGCGAGTAACACAAAAGAGAAAGCGAAAGTAAAAGAGTAGAGGAGAAGGATTCAACGAACCTTAGTTGTGGCTCTTCTTAGCGTTTGTTTCTCCTTCAACCTACAAAATCAAAGCAAAATGTGGTTAGAGTTCGTGTGATAGAAAGAAGAGAGAAAAACCGTAGACAAACAAAAGAAGAGATCGAGATAGTGAACTTGTTCTTCTGAACTAGGGTTTGTTGTTTTGTTCAAAGGGACCGGGTTGAGAGAATCCGCTTGTTTTTCACAAATAACTGGGTTTGGGTTCTGCGATAACCCGTTGAAGTGCGTGACTCTGTTTTCTGGGCAAATTGGAGATTTCTTGGGTTTTTTTTTCTAGGCCAAGTTGCTACTGACACCCCTGAAATTTCTAATTCGATTATAACAATTTTGAGGTGAATAAAACCTAAAATCATTGTTTATAGGATACTTATTAAATTCTAAAAAAAAACTTTTTTAAACATATTATAATTCATTGAATATATTGTACCAAAAATTCATTGAATATTAAAATTTTAATTGTTCATATTTTTTATTTCTTAATAAATAGATATATAATTAATTAAAAGTTTGGTCAAGGAAATATCTTAAAATTAAATAAGCAAGGTTAGTGGAGGGTGGGAGAAATTTTGGTTTCCAGAATTTGAATCTTCGACCTTCTTCTTGCACTCATTTGATGCACTCATTTGGTATCTCTTAGCTCGCCAACTGAGCTACCTACTTGGGATTTAAATATCCGTTAATATGTGTATTATCCTCACACATTAATAACTCATGAGAGAATAATGAGTTTCTTTACTTTTATTTCTTCTTCCCTTACAAAATTATATTACACGAAGAATTTGTTTGGCACTATCAATTCACTAGCTAGCTTATAACGGATGAGCTTTTTGATACTATATATTACATTAAGAATTTAAATTACTACTAATATTAGTCCTGTTTGAGCTTATAGTTTATAGCGTTTGTAATATAGAGAGAGTAGAGAGTAGGGTTTGTAATATATAGCAGCCTAGCAGGAGTGGAGGAAGGAAAAAGAATTATTTGTTTTTTGGTATTATATGGGTGGAAGGCATGCAGAAAGTGATTGTGAAAGTTAGAGAAGGGAAAGATATAAGCTGGAAAATGAGTAAGGAACACATGGCATCAATAGGGGTGTGAAAAAGGCAGAGTGGGCAGACTGAAAACAGTATGTATAAGTTGAATTGCCAGTGGTTTTGGGTCCAGCTAGCTTAGCTTAACTATATTGCAGTCACTTGACCTGAGGCTCTCATTGCTCCTTGGGTCATTCCACTCCACGTGGGTCTGGCTCCCTTTCCACCTATCTCATTCACCACCATTTTCTCTGCCATCTCATCACTCTTACTATATGGATTTTTCATAGACAAAATATGTAACTGGATTGATCTGGCCCACTGATTTTCAATAGATAGATATTTAGACATCTACAATTTCTGTAAAATTTTGATATTTGATTATTGTAGTTTAATAAGTGTATGATTAATCATAAAGAGAACTAAATTAGTTATGAATATGAACATTACTAAGCATGGTTTTCTGGTGTTTAACTACATGTAGATTTGAACACTTTGGAAAAGTATGGTTCATCGTGTTCGAATTAGTAACTAATTCAGTTCAATTGATGTGTAATGAGTTACCAATTGAATTAACCTTGATTTTGAATTGCGGTAATCAAGTGTCGTAGATGTCAGAAATTTTGGGTGTTCAATTAATACAAGTTTATGGTCTTAAGTTTTCAACCCAAAAATTGTAAAAATAATTATGGTAGGTGAACATATGTTTAGACTATAGAAAATTTTAAAGCGAGACATTTTCAAAATTAACAACAGAAAAATTATAGGCATTTTCTGACCTAATTGATTTTTTAAAAAAAAAAATATTCAACAATGCAAAAATATGTATTATATGCATCCTATAACTTTTAGGAGTGTTTTAAAGAGGTTTTGTTAGGAGCTCTCTATACTATTTTGACTTTATCCTTCTTTTGGTAAGAGTATCGGTCTAGCCCCTTTGCTCTCTTCGGACTTCTTTCCTTTCTCATTTTTTTAATAAATTCAGGTAATGAAACACGTTATTTAAAAAAATATTATATTCATCCAAATAACTAATTAATTTTGTTGTTGAATTAATTAATAGTAAAGGGAGCAAACGAAATTAATATAATGAGACATAGAAAAATAATACTAATGAAATTAATAGTATTAGTTAAATTTAATTTAATTGACATAATGTGTAAAATCAAGTACATATTTACTTTATTTGTTTCTCTATATATTTACATTCAGGGTGCCAAGTCTCCCCCAAGCTCCCCTCCCTTTTTTCCATACTTTTTTTTAATCTTTTTCTCCCTTTCTTTTTTTTTTGTTTTCTTTATATTTTTAGATTTAGTAGGTACTTTCGGGACTAGAAAAATTTTAAATTATTTAAATACACAAAGTTTGTTCCAACGTGAAAAGGAAAATTAATTTCGTGACAAATTACGTAAAGTGTGACGTTAGATAGTGTGATTTTAGGTACTTTATGATCCGAAAAAATTTCAATTGTTTATATACACAAAGTTTGTTACTTGATAATCAATTTTATTTAAAAAATTATAATTTTGTAATAAATATGTAAATTGTGATGCTAAGTAGTGTGTTTTTGGTGCTTTAGGATTCAAAAAAAAAATTTAAATGTATAAATACATGGAGTTCGTTCTTCAATAATTGGTTTGTTCAAACCAAAAATTAATTTGTTGGTGTGTTTTGGGTTACCTTGACGTTCGACAAAAATTGTAGAAATTCAAATACACAAAGTTTGTTTAAAAATATAACTTTGTGACAAAATACGTAAAGTACGATGCTAATCAGTGTGTTTGTGGGTACTTTTGCATTCGAAAAAAATTATTGTTCCTATACTAAAAGTTAGTTCTTCGATAACCAGTTTAAAAAATCAATTCCTTTTTATATTTCTTCTCTTTATATTTTATAGGTCCTTATTTTTCTGGACTTTAAAACAATAATTTAAAGATGCTTCGAAAATAAAAAGAATTTAAAGACCATATTCCTTCAACTTTATATAGCTGCTTCCATTTTATTGGTGGTTCTCATCCAACCCTGCATGATATCCATGTTTTTCACTTTCTAACTATGTTCTCTTCTTTTCTTTCTAATTATGAGTTAGTTCTTCGATAACCAGTTTAAAAAATCAATTCCTTTTTATATTTCTTCTCTTTATATTTTATAGGTCCTTATTTTTCTGGACTTTAAAACAATAATTTAAAGATGCTTCGAAAATAAAAAGAATTTAAAGACCATATTCCTTCAACTTTATATAGCTGGTTCCATTTTATTGGTGGTTCTCATCCAACCCTGCATGATATCCATGTTTTTCACTTTCTAACTATGTTCTCTTCTTTTCTTTCTAATTATGAGTTAAATTTTTATATTTATATTTGATATGAATATGAATTATGTTATTAAAATTCTTTAGCCTTTTTCTTCTTATTGTCTATAAATGTTTAATTTCAATGTATTTGTCAATTAAAAATGATATTTTTAATTATAATTTATATTGTCACATACTTTTACAATATGTAGTTAATTTTATCTTCACTCAAATAATGTTACAATATTTATGTATTAAATGAAACTTTTGTCCCGTAAATCCCACGGGTACAAGCACTGGTTAGTAGTAGATTGCATAGATATACAATACTTGAATTCCGCGTTCACGAAAATCCAATACCCACATAAAGTGTCAATTTCTACCTAACTTAATCTGTATATTAAAAAAAACATATATTTAAAAAAATAAGGAAAAAAAAAGAAGCCTGGTTATGATTGTGAATCTGTGATGATGAAAGAAACCTTTCCAGTTAAAGAATAAATCCCCACAAAATTATATGCTAATCCTTGCATATTTTTTTAAACAAGTAGAATCTAATAAAATAATAACACAGAATATAATGTTGTAAACCATTCCCTTACCAAAAACATATAACATTCTAAATCAATAAAAAGGATTGTTGACATCACACACACAGGATTGTGATTTTTTTTTGTTGAATACACATAATTATGATTTGACAATCTGCACATGATATTTCAATGTCAATTTGACACTTAACTCATTTTTAAAAAATAAACATTAAACTATAACACTTTAATCACAGACTTAATTATTTTAATGTAGAAACAGAATTAATGAAGGAGAGAGAAAATAGCAATAAGTCTCCCACCCCATCACATGCACCTATGATACCCAATTCCTCTATTTAAGCACTTCAAACTCACCTCCTTCTTCATTCAATCCAACACTTCATTTCCATAACCAAAACCTCTCTCAATCATCAAAACAAAAGAAGAAGAAGAAGAAAAAACCAATATTTCTCTCTCTAACTTCCAAACATTCAAACTTGTTCATTGAAACAAAACAACTTCAAAGATACAATCTTTTTCACTTTTTGAGCAACCCCATTTAACAAAAATGGAGAATTTGTTTCGTTTAGGTGATCATGAAGATCTTTTCTCAAAAAGATGCATTTGGGTCAATGGTCCTGTAATTGTAGGAGCTGGTCCATCAGGACTAGCTACAGCAGCATGTCTTAAAGAACAAGGAGTACCCTTCATTGTTCTTGAAAGAGCAGATTGCATAGCTTCACTATGGCAAAAAAGAACCTATGATAGATTAAAACTTCACCTTCCAAAACAATTTTGTCAACTACCTAAACTACCCTTCCCTGAAGAGTATCCTGAATACCCTACAAAGAAACAGTTCATTGAATACCTTGAATCATATGCCAAAAAATTTGAGATTAATCCTCAATTCAATGAATGTGTTCAATCTGCTAGGTTTGATCAAACTAGTGGATTATGGAGAGTTATGACCAATGAAGTTGAGTATATTTGTAGGTGGCTTGTTGTTGCTACTGGTGAAAATGCTGAAAGTGTTGTTCCTGAAATTGATGGACTTAGGCAATTTAAAGGTGATGTTATTCATGCTTCTGAGTATAAGTCAGGGGAAAGTTTCAGAGGAAAGAAAGTTCTTGTAGTTGGATGTGGTAATTCTGGAATGGAAGTCTCACTTGATCTCTCTAATCACCATGCTTTTCCTTCCATGGTGTGCCGTAGCTCGGTTAGTACTCAAAAACACTACTTTGTTTCTTTTAAGGTTGTTCGCCAATCGTGATCACAATCTCAGTCGCACAACATCGTGTACTTTGATGTCTTGCGACTGAGACTGAGTCGCGATTTTCTGCAATATTAAGTATTGCATTGATTAATGCGACCGTGATTTAAAACCTTATTTTAGGATGGAATCTAACCTTTTTGTTCTGTTTTTTTTGCAAACAGGTTCATGTGTTACCAAGAGAAATGTTAGGAAAATCAACATTTGAGTTAGCAGTTATGATGCTAAGGTGGTTACCACTTTGGTTTGTTGACAAGCTACTATTGATCCTGGCATGGTTTATTTTGGGTAACATGGAAAAACATGGACTAAAAAGACCTTCAATTGGTCCTTTAACACTGAAGAACACAGAAGGAAAAACACCTGTTTTGGACATTGGTGCCTTAGAAAAAATCAGATCCGGTGATGTTAAAGTTGTACCTGGAATCAAAAGATTTAATAATCATGAAGTTGAACTTGTTAATGGTGAAAAGCTTGATATTGATGCAGTCGTTCTTGCAACCGGTTACCGTAGCAATGTTCCTTCTTGGCTTCAGGTAATAAAACATGTCCCGATCAATTCTTTTAAGCCTTCTTAAAAAAAAAATTTAAGTGACTGTTGTGAAATTTAAGGAACAAGTGAACTAAATTTGTTTTGGTAATGTTATGTTATTCAGGAAGGAGATTTTTTCACAAAGAATGGATATCCAAAGATGCCATTTCCACATGGATGGAAAGGAAATGCAGGGTTATATGCTGTTGGGTTTACAAAGAGAGGGCTATCTGGTGCTTCATATGATGCTGTGAAAATTGCTCAAGATATTGGTCAAGTATGGAAAGATGAGACTAAACAAAAGAAGCAAAGAAATACTGCTTGTCATAGACGTTGCATTTCTCAGTTCTGAATAGTGATGCTGCTTTCTTTTTTTAGTCTCAGGAATTTTTTTGTTGTATAAACAAAAATGACAATATCTTGTAAAAAAAATATACTCATACACTAGCAAAGAAAAAACATACAGCACAGACAGATACATAGCCCTCTCCAAAAGACCCAAGTTTTTTATGTGGTTGGTTGATGATGAGGCTTTTTCATTCTTTTCTTTTTAAGACATATTCCAATGTAATAAGTTGATATATTTATGTAACAAGTACTATAGTATAGTACTTAAGTGATTAATTCAATTCAATGTTACAATTTCAAATTCACTTTCAATTCTCCACTCTCTAGTCTCAATCTCTATTTTCTGTTACATATTTCGCCTACAAATACTAACTTCATAGAATCGCAACGAGTTATATGCATTGCGGAAACAGAGAATCAAACAGAGGCTCAATTGTAACCTTTGTTTTTTTCTTAATTTTGGTAAAGAAATCTTATGTACTTAATTAGTAGGAAAAGTTTTTTTTTTTACTTTGATTAACATAATATATAGTCAGCATGCAAGGACGAATAAAGGAATATATTATACGGTTTGTAGCATGAGCTTGCATTTGAGTTGCAGACAATGGTTTTTTGTTACATATATGGAAATCATCACAGTTGAGGAAAAGAAAGGTAGAAAGGTGATTAACTGCTTTCTATTTTGAGGTTTCATCTTAGATTGTCAAGTCCTTTTCTTTCTTTCTTTCCAGTTGCTTCCAACCATTTAGGTCTGAATCTTAGTTATTTGTTCCGGACCTGGCTAAGCTCACTCTAGACTTGGGCCGATTTCAGCAGCTCATATTTATGATTCTAGAGGAACTCACATGCCCCAATAACAGATCAACGTTGGAGACTGGAGATCATTTATAACCAAAAAAAAGATTGGAGATCATTTGGCATCTCGTCACACAGTCAAGATTCAACCTCGGGCTCACGTGCCTAGCAGAATTAACTCACATCATTGGCATATTTCCCTGTAAATATTGTCCCATCAATGTATTGAAGAATATGGCATCCATGGAAGATAAGGGAGAAAAGATTAAAAGACTCTAGTATTCATCAAAGGGAATTGATACAAAATGATAAGAGTGTTTCTAAAATGATTACATGAAGTCTATTTATAGGCATATACCAACTAATAACAAACTCACTTATAACTACCAACTATCTCCCTAACTACTAACTAACTATATATCTAATAGTCCCCCGCAAGCTAGAAGTTATTCACAACACTTCTAGCTTGACATGAACAATAGAGAGATAAATCAAAACAAAGGAAAATTACAATGATTCATAACTAATCAACTACTGTGAGCCTTGAACTTTTAAACTCCAAATTTGACAACAACCAAGGGTCTAAATGAATTCACAACTGGGGTCGATCTTGCAACAAACTTGTACTGATATTTCATAAGCATTTTCAGCATGCTCTCTTCATTCATCACTTGATTCCTTGACAAATCCCTTGAGAGCTATGTTGTATGCAAGCAAGGAGTGGTACACATGCGAAACATTATACTCCACATTGATTTGCTCATTAATTGTAGCTTCAGATTCATCTCGATTATTCTTATGAGCAAAGAAAAATTAGGTGCAATAGGAACCGCAAGAACATCTTTCTTGGCTTCTTGAAAACAGTACACTAGTAACATGCCACCAGAAATCATAACAACACCAACAACACCAAAATTAGGATAACAGATATATATTCATGCATATACTTCTTTCTCAAACCAGGGATAAAGTCACCCATTATCATCACTAGCAGAATCTTTGATGATTTGAACATGATAAAGATCCATTTGTTAAGCCGTGTGAACCCATGAGTGTAGCAGAAAATATCCATTGCGGAAACAAAAACAGAAACTGGATCAAGAATCGATCCAAGATGAGACATCAATTTCAGAAAATCGAAATCGCAAAGAAAAAAGGAATATCACGATCCAAAATGAAATTGAAACTGATCGGCTTCAGCTCACAATCATCGGAAATCAAAATGAAAGGAGGACAATGAAGCGGAATGCAAGACGGCGATGAGAAAAAACGCCAAAACGCGATGTGTGGAAATGCGGAACACACAACGGAGAAATTGAAATCGAAACTCAAGAAATGGGGAATCGAAATCAAGAAAGTGAAGGTTGAAGTCGCAAATCAACCGAGAAGACAAAAATGCAAATCAGGAAATGAAATTGCAAATCGCACATGAGGAAATGGAGTTGCAAATCGCGAAATAAAAAATGATAAAGAAATGCGATGCAACAACACTAATCCGGAAGAATGACGAATGCAAAATTAAATTGCGAAACAGAATCGCACGAGAAGAGTGCGTGAAGAAGATGAAAAATAGAATCAAAATGGATTCAAGAATAAAAAAAGACAAATAGTAAAAAGAAAACGATCCGAAAACGAAATCGTAATGTAATCTTGAAGCGATTAAATGTGAAATCGAACCAAGATTAAGATGAATGATTCTGAATCAAGATCAAAGAATAAGAGAGATTGCAAAATCAGAATCAAAAGGAAGAAATCGTGATACGATGATAATGAAATCAGAATCACAAACAGAAAAATCGGAAACACGATATCGAATTCAAGAACGAAACATAGAACACGAAGCAAAAAAAACAACGCGAATAAGAAAGGTAGAAAAGGAAATGAATGAGAAGAAAAACTAACACTACAAAAAAATCAGGGATTAGCGAGGGAAATTTCCCTCGCAAACTGACCAAAATCCCTCGCTAATGGTCATTTGCGAGGGAATTAGCGAGGGACCGGTTCCCTCGCTAATACCTTCCTCGCTAATGAAATTAGCGAGGGAATTTGAATCCCTCGCTAATTAACGAGGGACATTTCCCTCGCTAATGTTGCCTCAAAATTTGTGCAAATTTTCAAATTCTGACTGACACGTGTCTTAATTTAAATGGTTTGTTTTTTATATTTATTATTATATTATTTTCAAAATCAGTTTTTTATTATATTATATTATTAATTTTGTGGTTGTTGTTGTTGTGGTGGTGGTGGTGGTGGTGGTGGTGAAAGGTGGAGAGAAAGAGGAAAGAAATTCGTAGGTGGTGGTGGTGGTGGTGGTCTCGTGGGTGGTGGTGGTGTGGTGGTGGTCTCGTGGGTGGTGGTGGTGTGGTGGTGGTGGAAGAAGGTGGAGAGAAGAAGAGTGAAAGTGGAAATTGTGTAAGAGAGAGAGAGAGAGAGAAGAGAGGAAGAGGAAAGAAGGTGGTGGTGGTGGTGGTGTCGCGAGTGGTGGTTGTTTTGTGGTGGTGGTTGTTGTGTGGTGGTTGTGTGGTGGTGGTTGTTGTTGTGTGGTGGTGGGTTAATTAGGGTTTATAGGTGAGAGAGATAGAGTAGAGGAAGAGGAAGGGAAGGGTGAAGAGGAGAGAAGAAGAGTGAGGGTGGTTGGTTGGTTGTGTGGTGGTGGAGAGTAGAGGAAGGGAAGAGGAAGGGTGAAGAGGAGAGAAGAAGAGTGAGAAAGAAGAGTGGGTGAGTGAGTGACAGATTTAAGTAAAAAAAATTAAAAAAAATTGCGAGGGAACTATTTTCCGTCGCTAAAAACCACTTTAATTAGCGAGGGATTTTAATTCCCTCGCTAATTCCGTCGCTAATTTCCTTGATTCGCGTGAATTTGACTGAATTTTCCCTCCAAACAATTAGCGACGGAAATTTTTCAAATTCCCTCGCTAAATCCCTCGCTAACGGTCAAATTTTCAAATTCCCTCGCTAATTCCCTCGCTAATGTCTGTTTTAGCGAGGGAATCACATTCCCTCGCTAATTCCCTCGCTAAAGTCAGTTTTAGCGAGGGAATGTTATTCCCTCGCTAATGTCCCTCGCAAATAAGCGTTTTTTTTTGTAGTGTAATAAAACGAAAAAGAACCTGCAGCGGAATTCAGATTCAAGGTGGATACCATGTTTGCTCTGATACCATATTGAAGAATATGGCATCCATGGAGCCTATTTATACAAAATGATAAGAGTGTTTCTAAAATGATTACATGAAGCCTATTTATAGGCATATACCAACTAAATAACAAACTCACTTATAACTACCAACTATCTCTCTAACTACTAACTAACTATCTCTCTAACTACTAACTAACTATATATCTAATACAATGCATCATGTACACATTTATTACTGTCTGATACCTATTCCTCTAAGCTGACTTGAGCGTCAGAGTGTGTGCATGTACAATCATTCGCCGGACTAATGCGACAGAGCCTGACCTGGAGCTGATCCAACTTCTACCTCGACAACAACTCGGCCCAACTTCCTGAACCGAGTTCGTCTTCCAGTAGAGTTCAGTTATGATGAGTTCTCATTAAACATTTTCTAGACAAGTTGGCAAAAGAACCAAAGTACAGTACAACATAATACATTTCCAAATTACCAAACGCCTATAAATGGAACATAATCACTCATGCTCAGGGGGGCAACTAATCTCTATCATTTAATTTAAATCAGAAAAAGAATTTATTATTAAACATTAACAAATTAACTGATGGAAATTTTTCTGTGGATTGAGTACTTATCTCACAATAAATATAATGCATGTGATGTAAGGTTTAATATCCTGTTCATCTGACACATTAGCAAAATTAGATTTTATAACTTATGTTGTCTTTTCTCAAAATAGTAGAGAAGTTATATCATACAAAGGCCCACCAAATTCAATGTTTGAGATTGACAACTTACCCCCTCCATATACTTATTGGCCATACTTCGTACAAATCCCCTTTATTCGTTCGACATCTCCAAACCTTTAATATTTTCAAAATACCTTCATGGGGAAAAACCTCCATACTGCATTTTAATTGGTTCGGCGCACGGTCGTTCTAACCAGTTCGGACGTAGTGTCGTCGAACCAGTTAAAAAGGGGGTGTCTGTGTATTTGTTTTTGGTTCGGTGGCACCACGTCTAAACCGGTTCGGACGACCGTGCGCCGAACCATCGTTGGCTCACAGGACTCATTAATAGCATTTTGGTCTTTTCACGCGTGTTAGAAGTATCCACGGAGTAGCTAGGAGTTGGACTAAGTATGTGGCATACTTCTATAAGAAGACTAACATCAGATGAGTAGGGCCCATTAAAGAGAATGCAATTCAATTCTCTCTCTCTATGGTGGCTAAAAATGGTTACATGAATATTCCTTTTAAAATTGCTATATTTGGGTTGGATTCATGCTGAGTTCATTTCAACTGCTATTTTGCACATGCTTCAAGCTTTCACAGCCACAAAGTTCTTGATGTTAAATTACAGTCAAATACTTAATTAATTTCTTAACAGTCAGATTACAGTTCAGATATGATGGAAACTAATTATTATGCTATATGAACAGAACAGAATGAACTTATGCTAAAGCCTATGTTTCTGATCAATTGCACTAGACTATACACCGTCACTCTTTAGCATCAACACTTTAGGTTAAAGACGTGTTTGGTGTCCTTCATGTGTCGTGTTGGACACCGACACTTCAATTACTTCTATTTTTCAAATTAAAACAAGTGTTTATGTGTCTATATCAATGTCGTGTTTGATATTCGTGTCTATGATGCTTGATAGTATGATGTACATGAAGATCAATTACCCATCAAATAAGATAGGTGTAAGAAAATAATTAAAACTAAAAGTCTGAAATAGTAAATATTTCAATTTCAAAGGGGGTAGAAGTGTAGAAGATGAGAAAATTGGCGGATACACTGCATATCACACCACCTAAAGAATTTACACCAGACCTAGAGTTTGTAGGGTATATGACAAATGATATATTAAGACAATAAGACTACCAAATCCATGAAGAGTTATGTGTTTGCACGTAAAAAAATTTAAATTTCTCGCATTGACTCGTATATAAATTAAAGATTCTATTATTGCAAATGGAGAGAAATTGAGCGAAAAAAATAAGAGTTAAATCCATGAAGGTTTAGGACTTTAGGGTTTTAATTTTTAAGGAGATCACTAGTTCAGAAGTTATCATCTTTTGAGATTAATATTATATATATATATATATATATATATATATATATATATATATAATGTAAATGATGAAAAGCACACAGGTTGTATATATGTTAGTTAAATATACTAATCATATCTACACGTTTCACATAATTTTCTACGGCCTCTGTGTAGGCTAGGGTAATATAGATAATTAGATATGTTGTCAAAAGCTGTAAAGTGTACTAGCAATAGTATAGTTTCACCTAATTACACTTACGAAACTTAAAAAGACTTTTCAACAACAAAGTCTCTATAATAAAGCAATTGAAAGTTCTATATCCTTGCTTTGCACACCTGGTTTATATTAGCCTAAAGGGTTGGGGATCATCATTGTGGGTTCTAGTGGCAAAATGTGGGTATAGGGTGGTCAACAACCCTTACTTAACTAGGTTAGTTTTCTTTATTTCATTCGACATAGTGGGAATAGAAATAGCACAAAAAATTGTATCCGTTAAGAGTGTCACATCATATGTGATAGGGCCTGAAAAAGAGTTTATAAGTGGGAGGCATCTCTTACCTTACAAGCCGATTTTGTAGGGTTGAGTTAGGCCTAATCCACATTCTAAGAGTATATTCAGATATCAGCGGATAAAATCCATATCAGACATGGGGCGGGTACCAAAATTATTAAAATATCTCATTATACTTAAATACATAGCTTTTGAGACATTTTATGTAGGACTATTGAATTATTTCTTTGTTATTGGAGAATATTTTGTTGTGAAAGAATTAAAAAATTCTATGTTTGATGGATGTATGTATTTAGTCTATTAATTCAGGGATTAATTATTTTGTTGTCAAAAGAAAAGGAAAGAAATTCTATATAATTAAAAATATATAATTTTTTTTACTCAAATGCATTTTTTTAAAAAAATTATGATATTTGTGGATATTAGCAGATACCCATGGATTCTAGAGTATTCGCTAAATACCTACTGAGTGGATACTCATAAAGAATATCGGCTGGGCGCAGATATCATTTTTATTCAACGGGGCGGATAGCGAATCGAGTTAAACTAAAAATATACATGTCAAAAAAATAATATAATGATTGTTTGTCATATATCATGGGAACTTATGATTTAAACCCAAAATTTAAAAATCTTTTGATATTCCAACCTCTCTTTTTAAATTTTCTACCTTTCTTTTCTGGATAAAAATGTTCCCTATTTAAACCAGAATTGTGTACGATCAATGCAGTCACACAAATCTAAGGCATTTGATGTAATTAATTAACTTTTAATCTTAACTTGCATTAGATCCTAATCTCAGAAAGTTTTTTGGACAAACAAATGAAATGAATACAATCCTAACCCTTAATTAGTGTGACTGCATGACTACAATGTTATTTTGAGAGGAGTGAATCCAAGCCAGAAAAAAATTTAGATTCTAAAAGTTGGAAAATACAAAAAAGTATGGCTCGTGGAAAGATATGAAGGGGGAGTAGTAGCGCTCATGCAGAGGGAAAATTTTGGGGGTGGGGAGTGTGAGAGGAAGTGAGTGAGGTATTTTAGACTTTTTGATGGAAAAGGGAAGTGGGAAACTAAATTTAGGGGTGAGGAAATAAAATTCAAATCTGAATGATTTGAAAGTCTTTAAATTTGTTGTTGGGATTACTTGTATATTATTTATTTATGAGGCCCAATAGCCATGAGTGATCATTCATTTGGAAAAAATCGATAAAGTTTGGCAAAATTATTCTTGAAGTCCTTTAACTTAATTTTATTTTTTATTTAGTCCATTGAAGTTTCTTTCCTAATTTGATCCTTTAAATTTCAAAATATTAGCACTTTTAACCTTTTCACAGATTTAGTTTGACTCTGTTACAAAAACAACATTTTTGGCCGAATCTACATGAAACAGATTAATTTAAGTAAATTCATATGCATGCAAAACAGACATATATCATTTGTACTTCACTGTTGGTTGCATTGGCAATTTCAGCGACATGGGGACGTCAGCTCCCAAGATCGAACCCGGGTGTGAGTAGTGGTAGTGTGTGTGCATGATATTTATTTGTCATTTCATCTAAGTAAACAAAGAAAAGATACATATCTTCTCACCAAAAAAAGATACATATCCTTTACCATTTGTTCACCTTCTTAACCCATCAAAAAAACAATGCTCACCTTCTTAAACATAATGTAGAAGTAGAAACAACCCACATGAATGCCCATACCGAGTGATTCAAAAATTGTAGTAGCTTTCAACTTTAAGTGGCCCAACTAAAATCTTCACCAATCACCAAAACAAAAACCTCTAACTCAGTCAGAGAGAAACACCCACAGTTTTCTTCAAATTTGACTGCATTTAACAGCTCTACTTTGTCTTGTTTCTCTTGTTGTTCATTACATGTTTCCAACATTTTCTCATTGTTATTTTCGACCACTAATAAAATCTTTGAAAAATAAACACATGGGTTGGCTACTTACTGTTCTTCTCCACTACAATAGGGTCCCATGCATCATTCTTCTGCTTCCCTTAAACTCTACTAGCTACTTGTATGCAAATCAGAACTTGTTCTGATGATCTTCACATGGTTATGTTTATTATCGACTTCCGCAGGCTGTGGACCTCAGAAAATCTCTTTAAAAAATAAAAAGAAACCTCAAAACAAAGAGACATGTATAGATTGTGATAAATGAATATGGGAACTTGATTTTATCACTTGGGTGGGAATGATCACTAGCAATAGTGTTGCTCAATACTTAAAATTGATGTGACTGATCAAAAAACAAAACATCCTTAAATGTTAGACATAGCAACAAAGATATATAGGGTTTTTCATTAACATGTTGGGTGGACAATAGTAGTGAGGCTGCAACCCCTGGTTGTCAGCCCATTCCCATGTCGACACACCCATCCATTGCTTACTACCTCAGTTGGGTGCACAGCTTTTGGTCTTTTGACCAAGCCGCAGAAGGCTATGGTTAATGAGCATGCTGATTTGGATGTTGCCCCGAAGGATTGCCTTATTGCTTTGCGGAGTCATTATCCGGGCAATGTCACTTCTCTCCCTCAAATATATAGGCAACGCCACAAGCATCGGTCTTCTCGGAGCGGTCCTAGAACGGACATCCAGGAGTTGCTGAGATTGATTGAGTCACATAATTACTTATGTTGGAGCAAGAAGGTGGAGGATTCTGATGTGGTCAGTGACATTATGTGGGCTCAACCCACTTCTATCAAGTTATTCTGGTTGTTTCCCAAAGTTCTTATTCTCGACACTACGTACAAGACAAACAAATACAATCTACCTCTATTGGAGATTGTGGGAGTGACTAGTACGAAGTTATCTTTCTCGGTTGGGTTTGCCTATATTGCTCATGAACTTGGTATTCATTTCTCTTGGGTATTGCATCAACTTAAAGATTTATTTGACTTGCATGGGATTCAATCGGAGGTTTTTCTGACTGACAGAGATCTTGGCTGTATGGCTGGTATTCATGCTATCTTCCCTTCTGCTACTAATTTATTGTGTTCTTGGCACGTGACAAAGAATGTGAAAGCGAAAATTAAAGAGTTCGTGCACGTTGATCGGCAAAAGGACATCATATCTCTTTGGCACAATATTATTGATTCAGCTGACGAGTCTAACTACTTAGCTCAGTTGAAGATTTTTCAGGACTCCTGCGCCGATATTCCCGCTCTTATTAAATATGTGCACGACACATGGTTGAAACCGCATAAGGAGAGATTTATCTTGGCTTGGACTAACCATATCTCACACTTCAGTAATCAGACCACCAACAGGTATTTTGGCATTTTCGTATTTTTTCGTTGATTAAAATTTTTTTGACACGTGTTTAGTATTTTTTTTGTTGATTAAATTTTTTTGACACGTGTTTAGTATTTTTACTGTAGTTTAAATTTTTTTGACACGTGTTTAGTACTTTTACTGTAGTTAAAATTTTTTTGACACGAGTTTAGTATTTTTACTGTAGTTTAATTTTTTTTGACACGTGTTTAGTATTTTTACTGTAGTTTAAATTTTTTTGACACGTGTTTAATATTTTTTTCGTTGATTAATTTTTTTTGACACGTGTTTAGTATTTTTACTGTAGTTTAATTTTTTTTGACACGTGTTTAGTATTTTTTTCATTGATTAAATTTTTTTGATACGTGTTTAGTATTTTTACTGTAGTTTAATTTTTTTTGACACGTGTTTAGTATTTTTTTTCGTTGATTAAATTTTTTTGACACGTGTTTAGTATTTTTACTGTAGTTTAATTTTTTTTGGCACGTGTTTAGCATTTTTTTCGTTGATTACATTTTTTTGACATGTGTTTAAATTTTTTAAAGAGCCCAGTCAGCTCATTGGGCGTTGAAGAGACATCTGAAGACTTCTGGAGGTGACTTGTCAAAGTGTTTTAAATCTATTCATGACATGCTTACACTTCACTTTGATAAAGTCATCACCTCTTTTCAAAAAAGCGTCAACCGCATTGAAGTATCTTCGAATATTCCTTTGTTTAAGAAGCTTCGCGGTCTTGTCTCTTTAAATGCTCTGGATTATATGGTGAAAGAGTTTGAGAAATCGACTTCTGGGGTTGGTCATGACAGACGCAGATGTGGATGCATTATTCGGAAGACACATCTTCTTCCATGTGCTTGTGAGATAGGCGTCTATCATATCTCCGGTTCTTCTATTCCATTGGATGTTGTGGATGATCATTGAAAACAACTGAGTTTTGATTCTTTAGATGAAAAAACCTCCCAACAAAAATCCGATGGATGTGATATTTCTTATCAAATGGAGATGATATGGGCCAGATTTAATCAGAAGACAGAGGATGAGAAATTTGTTTTGAAGAAACAACTAAATGAGCTTGCATTCCCTACTACTTCTTCAATGGTTCCACCACCATTCAAAGTCAAAACAAAAGGTGCACCAAAGAAGAAGAAACAGAAATTGTATGATGCGAAAAGAGATTTATCTGGGTGGGAGCATGTAGATGAGAAGGTGAAACTCACTCAAGAATCTGGGACTTCTATCAAAAAATCATCACAGTTGACTTCTTCCAAAAAAACATCTCAGCGGTCTTCTAAATTATCTCAGGGTGCCAATAAAAAAGTAACAAAGAAGGGCGAGATTTTAGTGAATTTACCGGATGTTCCTCATCATTTGAGGTCTTATGTGGAAAATATTGTTGATGTTAAGAATGATGGCAATTGTGGGTTTCGAGCGATTGGGGTTGGTCTCAATTTGGGTGAGGATAGTTGGCCTATCATTAGGCAAGATTTAATCAATGAGACAAAGGAAAGGGATGCATTGTATAGTTACATGTTTGGGAAGGACCGACTTGCAGAACTTCGAAAAGCATTGACTATTGAATACCACGAATTTCAGCAGCCGGATAAGTTGTTGACTTTGCTAGAGATGGGGTACCTATTCTTCTTCGAAGTATAAACTCATATATATTCTGAACATTCGGGATTCACATTGGATGCATATTTCGATGTCTTCTGCCTGTCTGTTACCCCCCATTATTCCGATGTGGTCCCATAATCGATCAGAGGATTCTACTTCATGGTTGGATCCTTATGCCGGTCGTTTTGCCCTATGGCTGACTACAGCTCCTCCGGTGATTCCGACCGATGCGCCCACATGTGTAAACTTATCCGATGATTCGGACGATTTAGCCGGCCTACATTGACACTGTATATTTCTTGTATATATTTTACCACTTTTTTGTAACTATTATTATTTGTCCATATCTACACCGTTGATTATCGTTCGAAGTCTCACCCTAACCGTTAAAATTAATGCAAATATTATTATGAAAAAAGTAAAAAAAAAAAAAACTTTTATCCAAATCGTATATACCTAAGTGTGGGGTATATACGACTTGCATAATAAGGAGTCGTATGTACCCCCACACCTATGTATATATGATTTGATGAATAACAAGTCGTATATACCCCTATATACGACTTGTATTTTAACAAGTCGGATATACCTAACCATCATGTATATACGACTTATAATTTTTTCCCACATCGTATTTACTTAAATTACGGTATATACGGCTTTGATTTTACTAAAGTCGTATATACGTATTGAAAGGTATATACGATCAAGGTCAAATTTGTTAAGGGCATTTTCGTCAAAAATAATTATATGGGGTAGATGAGAAAACTGTGGGGTTACAAAAAAAACCCTCTATATCACTATCCCACACTGAAGTGGGATCTCACAAAGGCAAGTTGTGTATAAAGTGGACCATGTAATTTAGGAACTAGGACTTCAGAGTTAAATGCAAACTGACTCCAAAACCAGCCATCTTTGAACACAATCACTATCACTCTCTTTTGATCAGTTTAAAGAAGTTGTTTCATTTTTGTGTAGCATAATAAAATTACTTTTTAAAAAAAGTCATTCCATGAAAAATGATTGATATGAAAAACTAACGAAAACAGTTTCGCATTTTAATCTGTTTTAAAATTATTTTTAGATTCTCATTTTAAAAAAATTGTGACAAACATATGAAAAAAATTTAAAATTAATCTTATAATAAAAGTGATTATCCTTAAAATAAATATGTAACAAACAGACTCTAAACCAAAGTTTTACCACACAAAAACAATAGAAAAACCTAACAAAAGTACCAACTCAACTATCCGCAACTTCGTCGACGAGCCAAAAAAACTATCCACAACTTACTAACATCGAAAAGGGGGTCTAGGGACCAACTAAGATCCGTCTAGCCCAACAACAATATAGGTTAAATCCTTGCCAGATTTTTTTCCACACATCCCCTCATACTCACAAACACCCTAATTTTTCAAAAACTCAAAACTACTCCTACCCCTATCACTCCCACACTCCCTCCCTCTTTCACCTTCCTACTCACCCCCACCCCCACCACCACCTCCACCTCCCACTCACCACCACCAAATCTTTCTCCCTCTCACCACCACCACCTTCTCACTTTCACCACCACCTCCCTTTCACCACCACCACCTCTTTCAAAAAATAGAAGTACGATACCAGAGTATCGAACTTGTACGGTATCGTACTTGCATTTTTTTTAAAGAGGTGGTGGTGATGATGAGAGGGAGTGTTGTTTTAGAATTAACAGATAACGTATCTTGTTATCGAACTCGTTCGGTACCTTGGTACCGTACTTGGAGTGTGCACCAAATTATAAGGCACTGTACCAAGGTACTATACCCGCTGAAATCCATAAAACATAAGGACACACTAGAAACTTTTTTTTTTATTTTAAAGGTATTTTTGACTTTTCACATCTTTGAGGGGGTGTTTTGTGAGTATGAGGAAATGTGTGAGAAAAAAGGGATTTTACCTAGCAATTCACACATAATTTTAAAAGTACACCTCTATTACATTAGTTTTTGGATCTCTAACTTAAATACTCGTCCAAAAACTTAATTTTTGGATGTGGACCAAACTCATCTCAAAGTTAATCATCTATACAACCACAAGTGTTCCAAAAACTGAGTTTTCAAAAACCACGATACCTGTTATTTTGAAGCTTCGATGGGTGGTGGTGGGGACACAATGGTGGTGGAGGGGAGAGATAGTGGCACAATGGTGTTTCAGGTAGGGCGGCAGTGAACAGTGGTGGTGAGGCGATGAACGGTGGTTATTCTTTGAGAGAGGAAGGGTTACTTACATGTGGGGATGGGGTGGGGGAGGCGAGTGGCGGCAGCGTCGTGATCTTTCCATTGGGGTGGTGGTGTCACGGTGGAAGTGTGATGATGGACGACAGCGAAGCCATGAATGGGGTGGGGTTGCGTGGTTTCATGTGGTGGTGGGGTGTTGGTGCGAAGTTTGCGTGGGGCTGGGAAGATTGGGTGAAGCTTTGGAATAACAAGGGTACTTTGGGTTCTCATTACAATAAATAAATAAATAAATGAAGATAGGGGTGTGGGGGGGAAGGAAGTGGGGTGTAAAGTGAAACTCCCAAAAAACATCCATCCTTGCACGTACCGTGGCCCAAACGTAATCTGGGTCTGGTTTGTCTAGTTTCCCTGGTCACCTCACTATCCAAACAGCCGGTTTATGACATGGGTTACAATTTGCACCCCTACTTTTGCTAGTATATTCCAACGAGTTAATTCTTGTTTTTCTCCAATATACTCATGTCCAAAAGTTAACTTATTGAAATTATTTTTCCCTTTCGTATCTATCCAATTTACATTGTAGAAGTTAACTCAAGGATTGTTATGACTTTTAGAAGTTAATTAACTTCCAAAAAGTAAAAGTTGAGTATATGGAAAGTATTTGAAGTGATATACACCTTCTCTTCTTTTGCCTTAGATTTCAGAGCTTATCTCCTCTGTGTTCTTCCTTCCTCCTCTTCTCCCATATGGAATAAGTTTGTTTTTGTTGTTGTTCTACATTAGTGGAATAAAAAATGTGAGTGTATATGTATTATGACATAAGCCTCTAAGAATTTACTCTGATTGAATTTAAACTAACTTGGTCATCATAATTTTCACTATAAGTTTAATATACAAGGAGACTTTAATCAGTGTTATAAAATTTTGGCCATTTGTCATTTATATTTCATGCAATACATAAGTGTCAGTTGCATTTCATGCATCACACCAAGTGTTCTTTGGGATTAGTCTCTACAGTCGCCGTGGAGGATACCTTGATTTACCAAAAAAAAAAGTGTCCCTCGTATCCCATGCATCTTGCAACTTGTTATCACATGCAACTTTCCACTTTGTATCACAATACAACTTGCCATCAGATGCATCTTGGTCATGTGGCAATGACTGGACCCACACAGTCCTACAAAATTACGTTACGTTCAATTCACTTTTACTTAAATTAATTCTATCAAAATCAATTTTCATCACTACAGAATTAGCTTGGTTTGGTTTGAGTTCCTTCTTGATATTTTTTCCCTAAGGAGCATTTTGCATTAGAAAATTTTAACGAGGCTCCATGTCCATTTCTTTTTCTTAAAAAAAACATAATCCATTAAATTCAATCACCTTTCACTCATTTGGAGTTGAAGGTTATTAAAAAACCCACTTTTCTTTTTTGAGTGCAACTGTGTACAAAGTAAGCATATCAAATAAGATCACAATCTTAATTCTGCTAATCTTATCATGTTTCTAGACAAAATTATGTATTAGTTCACCCTTTCAGTTGTGTCAAGCAAGGCCATGGAAATGCCTAGTGGCCTTAAATTGGCGGTAAAGTGCTTACTATTCATTTCAATTATAAGCAGGAGAAGTTTAAGTTTATAGCTGTTTATTTATGAGCAACTGTGCAAGTATAGAATGTGGTGAATAGGAATGAAGAGGTAAAATGGTAGAAATCACAGAAAACAAGATATACACATTCTTAATTCTTTGTTACATGAAAACACTTAGGCTAATAGCTGGAAACAATTACAATAGATGTTTGTTTGTTGACTCATTTAACTTCCTCAACCTCATCCAAAGCATAGTTGTTTGTTGATACATTGGCATAGTTCACTTTGTTGAATCTAACCACAACTGGGTATCGAGTCTTAGGATCCTACACAACACAACACAACAAAAGCAAATTATAGTGAAACAATAAACCTTAAAATTGAGGAGGGTTAGCTCAAGTAGGAGAAAAACTAACCTGATCAACTGCAACAACTGAACCAATACCATTGAACCAGTAGGATTCCTTCCTTAGGATCTTAACCTAGTAAGTGCAACAAACAAAATAAATAAAAATTAGAAGCAACAAAATTATATTAAGCTTCCTACTAAACTTCTACTTGACTCATATAAATTAGAGTAAATACTTAATTTGGTCATAACAAAAAGCATGAACACCTATTTAGTCCTTGAAAAGTAAAAAATATCAAGTTAGTCCTTGCAAACATAAACGTGGTACACAAGGTTAAGGGTCCTCACTACCGGTTGCATGGACAAATTTCAGCAACATGAGACTCCAGTTTGCGGTTCGAATTTATCCATTAAATAAAGTGTGTGCGTGATATTTATTTGTCATTTTGCTGAGAAAAAATCTATAAGCTTAACGTTGTTCTTAAAAGTGAAAAATTGACTAACTTGTGTGTAACATAACATAACTCACCTTAGCACCTCTTTTTGGGCCAATTGGTGGAGGTTTAGGTTTTGAAGCTGGTTGACCTTCAGCAGTGGTTGTGGCAGTTTCAGCTGGTGCTGCAGCAGCATCTTCAGCTGCCCTTACAATAAGTCTAGAATTGTTGTTTTTTGAAGGGTACATCATCACCATATTGATTCTAGATATTGTTGAGCTTGTGTTGTTGTTTGAAACATTAGGGGATAGTAGAAACCCAGAAGCTGCTGATGTTATGTTGCAACTAGCCATAACCTCTCTCTCTCTCTCTCTCTAGTCTATGTGATAATCTAAAATGTGGCAAAAAAATTAGTAGCTAAGACAAGACAAGAACAGAGATTGAGAGGCTTTGAATGAACTAAATTTGTTTGTTTATTTGGGAGAATTATCTAATCCTTTGAACCGTGTATCAAATCTTTTCCTCCATTACAGTGCTGCCACCTATGCACCATATCCCATTTCTTTGGATAATGTTATTTCAATTTACAACACACACATCCTTTGAAATGAAAAAACACTGAATCAGGGATTGATGAATCATTATTTTTAAAATATTTCTCCAAACTTTTTTTTTTGTCCTACGAATAACTCCCAAACTCATTTTAAAGCAAAAAAAAAATCAGTTATTTAGATCCATTGAATAACTGATATATCTAGATTAGTAGTTGTTTTATCACGTATACTAATTGGTTTGGTTATAAGTTGAAGGGAAAAAGCATAAAATAATTTTTAAATATTAATACTTAATAAAAATGCAAAAAATATTTTAAAGTCCCCAAACATAAATAGACAAGACTTAGACTTTTATAAAAGTTTATTGGGTTAAATATGTTTTTAGCCCCTACAAAATTTCACTATTTTGTTTTTAGTCCTTATGAAATTTTTCATCGACTTTTAGTCTCTATAAAATTTCAAAATTTTGTTTTTAGTCCCTATAAATGCCAACTAGTGTATATCCATTGAATTTTTGAGTGATGTTTTGCATACATGTTGAGGACATTATAAACATCTCTTCCAGAAAAACTTTGAATTTTTTAACAACGCATAAATTAAATCTAAATTTTTTAAGTGCAAAAGATTCGATAAACAAATTAAAGGAAATACTACCCTAGAAATCCAATTTTGAGTTTATTTTTTGTGAGGGAGATATTTTTAATATCTTTAACGTGTATGAAAAATATCATTCAAAATTCTAAAGGCATACACGAGTTTACATTTTATAGGGACTTAAAACAAAATTGTGAAATTTTATAGGGACTAAAAGTTGATGAAATTTTTTATAGGGACTAAAAACAAAATAGTGAAATTTTGTAGGGACTAAAAACATATTTAACCCAAGTTTATTTAGCTAAAAAATCAAACTACAAGCCATTGAAAAAGCATTTTAGGCCTGGTAGGTCAACCTATTTAAGAAAATAATAAATAATATTTTTACTACTACTATTATTATTATATTAAATTTTGTACTTTGTTAAATCATTAATTTGCTAATATTTTATGTTAATTTAAAGATATTGACCTACATCAATTTTTGGCATGATTGAAGTTACCTATTAGCATCTTAGAGTATTCACAAAAGCATACATCATTCAAAGATTGTAGACTTTTGTAAAAAAATAGTGAAATAGGCTTTTAAACAGACTTTGAGGCCTTGCACCACCTTTTGGCCTGAAAATTTGGTCTGCCACAGGCCAGGGTCAGACCTAACACTTTTAACGCAGGCTAGGTCCAAGTCTTGCAAAACCCATATCGACTTAGTCTATTCCCACCTCGAGGACCGCTATTTAGTAATAATTGTTAAATGAGTTATATTTTAAAAAATATATAAACTATAACCTATTACCTATGTAATACATGGACAAGGTTTTTTGTCAAAATAATATGGTTTTTTTTTTCTACCCCACCTTTTCAAATTATACCCCACCAGAAATTTTTATCCGAAAATACCCCTAGTGAATTTTGACACAAACGGATTTACATAGAGAAACGGTAAATCCGTTTTTTTTTAAAAAACAAATCAGATCTAGGTAGATCCGTTCAACTTCAGAAAAACATTAACGGATTTAGGTATTGCAATTTAGATTTGTTTCTTTAAAATATTAAAGACGAATGTATCTATCTGCTAGCTACATCCGTTTCGTAAAAATTTGTTGGCGAATGTACCTACTTGTCAGATACATCCGCTTTGACAATTATGCTAACGGATTTAGCTATCAGGTAGCTAAATCCGCTTTGTTAAATAACAAAAACGATGTAGGGTAGATGCGTTTTGTGAAAACGGAAGTAGGTATATGCGTTTTGCTTGAAAAATGGATGTACGTATATCCGTTTTACAGTAAAAAAAAATCACTCTCTCTGTAAAACGGATATAAGTGAAAAAAAGAAATGTGTGTTGTAATTTTGTAATTTGGCAAAGAGTATTTGTGTCTATCACTGAGTGCGTGGGGGTATAGTCTCAAAGGGTGGGGGTAGAAAAAAAAACCCAAATAATATAGTCTCAAAGGCGAAAAAGTAAGCAAATGGTCTTCGGCTATTGTTTAATACACCACCTTTTTTTTCCACACCCTTTCCTGCCTTTGATGATGTTTCACCACCAAAATATTTCTTCCATTCTCTACACTACCCTCTTCATTCCTCTCTTATCCCTTCCTACCCATTTTCTCTCTACATTTAAAAGATAACATAATTGGTTTCAGAAACTAGTTTTTGAAATACACTAAAATCTAATGAAATTTATTTGAAGAAATTATTTTTGGATTGCATTAACATCTATTTAGAAAATTAGTTTTTGGAAAGATCTTACAAATGTAAAAGTAGAATATAGATCTTTGTTAGAACATCAAAACATAATGAAAGTGTAATCTCTTGCTTTCTCATTGATTGACTTTGAGATAAATACAAGAGTCTAGTCTTGTTATGGTATTGTTAACTATGGCAAAAAGAACATGATGCACCGGAGACATATTTGTCTACTATGAATAAAGGAAAATTTGGGACCCCATATGGTATTGACGTACAACTTCATAGGACCACCGTTGAATATTGGGTATGGGTTTTCATCATTGCTCGTACGTCGTCGAAGCTCCAAATAGTCATCTTGAAACAGTGAATATGGCCATCATCTCCACGATTAGGTTTGCGATAACGAAAAGTACTTACCTCTCTATGAAAATAGCCATCTTGAACATTTCTATCTGCTTTTTACTTTAACTCCGAAAAGATGATGTCCTTTTTTCATCCTACAGAAAATAGGATTGGGACAGTGAAACCAAACACCATTTTTTTTTGTCAAAATATCTCCACAATGATGAATGACAGTCAGGGTGGTGTCCATCAAGAGCTGGGTTGAAAAGGTGTCCATTTGAGTAGTGTGGTGTGTTTGAAAAAGCAAGTGTTTACTAAAGGATAGATGTTGGTGGAAGTTTGAGTGAAAGAAATGGGGGTAAGTGTGCCTACTTATAGCGGGTGCTGTTGAGAGGGAGTCGTTGATCAAAATTATTGTTGATAAATCTAGACCGCTGAATTATATCTGTTGAGGCATATTTATCACGACAAATGTCATCCATTCCTTTTTTGGCGTAAAGGGCGGAGATTCCAATGACTCTATTAAAGAAATTTGACTGAAAATAGATCGTTGATCAATATTGTTGATGGAATCTACAGTGTTGAAATTCTATCCATTAATCAAAAGTGTTGGTGCAAATCTGAGTCGTTAAACATAGCAAATATCTGTCAAAACTGATTCTGCACGTTGCACTTCAAGTACGGTACCAAGCCAAACCTGTACAGTACCAAGGTACCGTGTGTGCTCTGTTTCAAAATTAACAGAACTTGTGTCTTAGTATCGTACAGGTTCGGTACCTTGGTACCAAAGTAAAGTGTGTAAAAAAATATAAGCGCAATATTATGATACCGAACCCGCTAAAAGTGTAGAAAAAAGATGACGAAGGGAAGAAAGATGAAAAACTTTTATATTTTAAAGGTATTTTTGACTTTTCACATATTTGAGAGGGAATAGGAAAGTAGTAGGGGTGTTTGGTTAAAAAAGTTCTTGCTCAAATCTCAAACTCATTCACTCAGTGATGGAACAAGGACCGACATCAGAAGCAAGCCCAATGATGATGTTGCCAAAAGGGTTTTTTTTTATACCCCCACCACCTCCCTCCATACCCCCACATAACTACTTTATCCCCAAAATACCCCTCCCATAATCTCCCAAAAGTTCACTTTTCTGTTATTATATCCTGGGCCCCACAAAATCTCTAATCAGATTTACCACTATGGAAGGTAAATCCGATTAGCAATAAATACGCAGTTAATACGCCACCCAACAGTCAAATCGTATTTACCTATAAATAGATAAATACGATTTGACATTGTAAAATACCCCAAAAAAGGAAATTTAGTCAGCGCGTATTGACCTAAATACGATTTGACATTGTAAATACGATAGTTGAATTTTAGCCATCGTATTTACACGGAGGTAGGGGTGTATACAATTGGAAATCGTATTTACGTCTGGGGCAACATCATATTGTTAAATGCTTTGGATCATATTGTTAAAGAGTTTTCAAAAACTACATCTGAAGTTGGTTATGATAAAGGCCGTTGTGGTTGCGTTCTTCGAAAGACACATCTTCTTCCATGTGCTTGTGAGCTAGGTGTCTTTCATTATTACAGTTCTTCTATTCCATTGGACGTTGTAGACGACCATTGGAAACAGCTGGATTTGGATTCTGTTGATGATAAATTTTCCCAAGAGCAATCTGATGCATGTGATATTTCATACCAAATGGAGATGATCTGGGCAAGATTTAATCGAATGACAAAGGAAGAGAAATTTGTCTTCAAGAAGCAACTTAATGAGCTTGCATTTCCTACTACTTCTTCTATGGTTCCACCACCATTCAAAGTTAAAACTAAAGGTGCACCAAAGAAGAAAAAGAAGAAATTATTTGATGTCAAACGCGATCCTTCCGGTTGGGAACATGTTGATGAAAAGTTGAAGATGACACAAGAATCCGAGACTTCCAAAAAATCTTCTAAGTCGACAAAAGGGCCTTCTCCTAATGTCTCAAAGCAGTCTCCAAAATTGAAGGTATCTTAGAGTTCATACAGGAAATTAACACAGCAGGGGGAGACAAAACTTCATTTACCGTGGGTTCCTCAACACTTACACTCTTATGTTCAGAATATTATTGATGTTGAGCCCGATGGTAATTGTGGGTTTACAGCATTTGCTGTTGGTCAAGGTCTTGGTGAGGGTAGTTGGCCTTTAATTAGGCAAGAATTAATTCAAGAAACAAAAGACAGAGACCAACTCTATACTGACATATTTGGGGAGCACAGACTAGCAGAGCTTAGAGAAGCATTATCCATTGAAGACTACGGTGTTCAGCCTCCGGCAAAGTGGTTGAGTTTGCCTGAGATGGGGTACTTTATAGCAACCAGGTAATGTGGCCCTAGTTCAGTTATCATTGGGGATGAATTTTACTTATCTACCTTGGAGAGGTGCTTATTCTTCTTCTAAGGCTCGTAGTATCATATCTATTCTGCACGTGAGGGGGTAACCATTGGGTGCATGTTTCTCTTTCTCCTGCTTGTCCTTTGCCTCCTATTGCTCATTTATGGAAGCATAATGTATCCCCAGATGCCCTTACATGGTTGGATCCGTATACAGGCCGCTTCGCCTTATGGCATTCCCTTCCTCCAGTCTTGCCCCCACCGTGGTAAATTTATCGGATGATTCTGATGGTTGACTGACTGCCTGACATATTTCTTGTATTTATTTTTGTACCACGTTTTTTGTAATTAGTTATCCATATTTTTGTGTATATGTGTGTATATATATATATATATATATATATATATATATATATATTATCAGTTGTTAATTTTTTTTAAAATAATTTTGTAAATCGTATTTACCTTGATACAGGGTAAATACGATTTGTTAAGTTCACAAATCGTATGTACCCCCACGAATAGGTACATACGATTTGTATAATTAACAAATCGTATGTACCTACTAATGAGATACATACGATTTGAGTTTTATTTTCGCATCGTATTTAGCTATATATGCTTCCATTTTTTTAGAAATCGTATTTACCTCTTATACAGGTAAATACGATTAAGTAAAATTTCAGAGGGGTATTTTAGGTTTTTCATTTTTTGTGGGGTATTGAGGGAAAAGGTGGGGTACAAAAAAAAATCCCTTGCCAAAACCATCACAAAGAAAACCCCCAACCGCAGCTATTTTAACAAGGTTAGCAACAACAATGTCACAATTCATGTTCACCCACCCAATTAGGCTGCTATGCACTGCGGCATAATTTACATCTATTTTATTTCCAAGCAATGTTTTACATTTGTTAAATAGTTTTTAATTTATGTCCAATAATATTTTTTTAACGGGGTATCTGCATAATCTTAATTGTCACAGCACATATGAAAAGGGAATAGTACTAAGTTTTTTTTTTAGAAATATATTAAAAAAAAGTGATGAGATAACACAAATGGAGTCCTTTGGTTTAACTTTGATTTTCTCTTAGAAGAGTTAACACAATAGGTAGTGATGAGGTAATGCAAATGCATTTCTCATCAAGAGGATAATAAGTCCAAAGAATTTATTTTCTCCTTTGAATCCTCATCATGCGTTTTATTTTTTTCTCTACATTTTTAATATCTTCAATTATATTAATGAACATAACTAACACTTGTGATGCACAAGTGAGAGTCTAGTGCTAATATATATAAGAACATCGGGTAAATACAAAATGCATATTATATTAATATTAATTTTATTTCGTAAAAGTTTTTTTAAAAATTAAGGGTCTGTTTGATTACTCTTTTCAAAACAGTTTTCTGTTTTCTAAAACCAAAAAACTTGTTTGATGACTAATTTTGTAATAATAGTTTCCAAAACAGTTTGCTATTTTTTAGTTTTTAAAACAAAAAAACCAAAACACTGAAAAGATGTTTTCATTTTTATCTCCTTCCAATTCTGGAAACTGAAAACATGCGGAAAACAACGAGTTTTCATTAATGGCACTATTGTAGCCTATGTTTGGATCAAGAAAGAAAAGTAGAAGAAAAGAAGAGAAAGGAAAGGAAAAGAAGAGAAAATAAGTAGATAGTGAGATGATTTTTGGGTTGTTTGGTAGAGGTGAAAAGTTAAGAAATGAAAGATAAAAGTGTTCTCTTCCATTGTTTGGTTGAATGGAAAGTGAATAGAAAAGAAAGTAGTAAAATTTAAGATTACCAAAATATCTTTAAAAATAGAAATAAACTATAAAAGTTTTGGATAAAATTGGAAAAAGATAAAAAAAATTTGTCTTATTCACATTTTCTTTACAAATTTGAGAGAAAACATCTTTTGTGGGTCCCATGTGATTTTTTTCCTTCCTCTCCACTTTTTCACCTCCACCAAACAAAGGAAAAATTGTTGGAAAATGTGTTTTATAACTTTTATTTCATTTCCTTTCTTTTCCATGATACCAAACAAACCCGTAAATATATGAAACTCTAAAAGCAAAATGAAAAGAACAAGGCACCATCATGCTTTTCTTTTTCCACTTCATTTCAAGTTTCAACCCTGACCCAAATATTTTTACACATCCAAATATTGTTTCAACACTTGAAGATATATCTCATAAAAAATAGTAAGGTTTGCAAATGCCCCAATAAAAACCTAATGAGTTGGACTTTATACGCCCACATCACAATAAAAATATAAATAAGTAATGAAGAACTATAAATAAAAGACACTATCTATAAATCGAGCCGAGATGGTTGTTAGATGTTTGTATTCAAATTATTGATTTTTTTATACAAATTAAAATTATTAATTTAAAAAATATTTTGTTGTCAAAAGAAAGGAAGAAATTCTATACAATTAACAATAAACTTTTTAACACATGCATTTTTAAAGATTATTTATAATATTTGTGGATATCTGCAAATGTTTGTGGGTAGTAGCATATAATAAATACCCGTATTAGCGGATACCCACATATATATGGGCAGGACACAAATATCATTTTTATCTAACAGGATAAGCAGAAGATGAGTACTATCTATGTATGTGTGCATGCCCATTGACATCCCTAGATGCCACCGAGACGTTACGTCGGTCCGATTGTGTTGCCCCTAGTCATGTTGGGACGAGTAATTGAAGTCGGCCAAGGCCAATCACTTTGAAAATTTCTTCTCCATCATGGACTCTAGGACCAAAATTACATATTTGTGATGTATTGGAGATTAAAATTGAAATTAAGCTAAAAAAGTGTTGATTGAAATGTAAGCGTACGGGGTTCAAACTTCGCCCCCTCTAACAAGTAACACGCTAATTTCTAACCACTTTGTCTGTAAAAAAGGCTAAAATGTGTGGTGCATTTCTTATTTGGTTATTGTTATTTAACATAATAAGTATTACTTTAAAAACATTTCTAATTATATTTAAATTAAAATAAGCATATTAAAAAAGAATAATGAAAACAACTATACCAAAAAAGCAAATAATTATACCAGAAGTTTTAAGTTTTTTAGTTATTAAAACACATTTTGAAAATAATTAAATCAAACAAGTTTTTGAGTTTTCTTATTTTTAAAACAATTTTTAAAAATGGATTGTCAAACAGATTTTATTTTTATTTTTTCTTAAAAACAGTTTTCAAAAATTGATTTATAAAACAGTTTTTAAAAACAAAACACAGCCAAATAGGCTCTAAATTACCCATAGCGTGCACATGGATTAAACCAGTTTTTGGCTTCGTTCGGTCACTTAAAATAAAAGAAGTCGATTATATTTTTTTTTGACAACGAAAGAAGTCGATTATATACGAGGAAAAAGGGGAGGGATCCTCTAACTTTTTGGAGGGAACTTCCCCCTAACTTTGTATCTATCTCTTTCTTCTAATACATTATCTCTCATCTTAATTCCCTCCATTTCCCTCCATTTTTTCTTTTCTCTCTCATAAAAAAAAGACTAAAGTTAAGAAAAGGTAGAGGTTGAGAAGTTAGAGGATCCATTTCAGAGGAAAAACACTATTTCAATTTTCATCAAATAATTGTACCTAAATTGTGGTGCACGTAGCTTACCGTAAAAAAAATAGTTTACATAAATGAGGGTCAGCTAAATTTATGTAAATATTAATTTTTTAGTAATAAATTAGGCCCAGTTAAAATAATTGTACCTAAATTGTAGTACACGTAGCTTATTATGATGTCTGTGAAACAAGAAAAAAGATGAGATCTTCACCTTAGTTATTCGTTTACCTAATATAGGGGCAATCATATACTTGTTCACAAATCATTTATCATAAGTGAGGTTTAAATTTAGCTCTGGGGGACCATACAAGATTTTCTCCCCGGATTAACGGCTAGGCTATCTTACTATGTACATTTTTCTTTGTTTTCACTCATCTATAAACCCTATGTTTAGGGTAACATCAAACAAATAATTAATCATCATAAAGTCCAACTAAACAAAATTAGTACAGCCTTTACCCAACGCGCTTCTATTTTACTTTCCCATCTTTAATTTTGTTTTTTTTTGTTCATTTCACCTATGACTCCAAACAATAATTTATGATTGTGTGGTGGTCACTTAAGATCAAGTTGCAACTGGCTAATCATCTCTTACATTTCAACATAAGATGAAACACCTCTTATTTTTTATTTTTTAAATGGTTCAAGTGAGCTCTACAAATAGAATGCGACCTTGATTTTAAAATTCTCTTTGTATGTGTAAAATTAAGTAACATTTTATCATCCTTTCTAATGAGTACGGCAAAATTAAAGTAACAAATTAAGAGTGTCTTAGGGTATGTTTGGGAGGGGAGTTTTGGGAGAGGAAGAGAGGGGAGGGCTTGAAAAAGATTGGTCTATATTTTAGGCCCCGTTTAGATAAACAACTTAATTACGCGCTTGTGGCATAAGCGCTTATGCATAAGCTGTTTATAAAATAAATGATGAAATAATGTTAAACTATTTTTCTATAAGCCATAAGCTGTTTCCATAAGTTATCTTTTGGAGCTTATGGAAATTAACTGAAAACAACTGATGAACATGTCATAAGCCGTTTACATAAACTCTCCCAAACAGTTTCATAAGTGCTTATGCCATTAGATAAGCCCAAATAAGCCGATCCAAACAGACACTTAATACATAAAAGAATAACTTGAGGAATATTGATTTATATGTTTAGAGACATTTTATAACTTCCTCAATTTAGAATTGAAAAAAATCTCTTCCCCTCCCAAACATACCCTATCTCTAAGTATGCAACAAAGTTTACTTCTTATGGTAAATTAAATAATTATGAGTGAAATTACTTTATACAATTGAAAATACAAAAGTGATATTCAATGTATTTAATGTTTCGTAACTTATGAATTAATTCGCATCAATGTAAAATTCAAATGAGTTTTAATTATATTAATGGTAATAAATCTGTAAGATGTTTTATGTTTAATTTAATATTTAATGCAATTGAAATTGTAAAGTGAATTAAATATATTTAATGCTCTTTGACTAAATTTCCATAAATGTAAAACTTTAGTGAAGTGTTTGAAATTCAAAAAGAGTTTGATTTTTTTTTGGTTTGATCAAAAAAGGATTTGATATTACTAGAGCTAATATTTGTTAGCAATATTTTTGATAAAATTTAACAATAAATTTTTTAATATTTTATAATTTATCACATGAATAGTAATTATTATTTTACCAAATTCATTTCTTCATTTAATCTCAAGAAATTGATTGATAGAGTAATATTTGATATTGATTTTTTTGATTAATAGGAAAGAAAAAGACAAAGGAAAAGAGAAAACTACTCTCTAATTCTAGCAATGCCTAAGGCATCAGCTAGTAGAAAAGAAGATATAGCCGCATGACAATGCTCCCAAATAAGCAGACCTTGATCTATAGAAGAGTCATATTTTGCCAACCAATCAGCATAAAAGTTACCTTCCCTCAAAGAGTGAACAAAGGAGAGCCATATTTATGATTGATAGAGTATATATGTTTAAACTCCAATTAGGTATTTCTTGTGTTATAAAAAAAATTACTCATTTTGTGTGAGTAAACTTAAGTTTAACCCTTAACGATGAAATTACTTGGGGTTATTAGATCTTCAAATCTCTAAAGATCTTTCTCTCATGTGAAGTCAAAGAAATTTGTGAGAAGAGAGAGGAAACATTTATTTTATTTAGTTGTTAAAGTATTACTTTTTCTTCAGTAATATTATTTTATAAAATTTTTATTAAATAGTCTTTAAAGTTCATCTTTAGTAACTAATTTAATTTAATTTCTAAACTTTGCTACTTACAGATTACATAGGTGAACCGATATTATTATTTTTTACAAACAAACCAAGATATTATTTAGAAAGTATTTAACATATAATTTGATAATGCAAAACCAGTTTCCGTTTGACGGTGGATTGGGGACTTTTCTGCTTAATAAAACCGTAGAAAAAACAAGAAATTTTAATTTTGAATTGTTAATAAAATTAAATTAACCGTAGCAGGTGTTATTAGGCGTCGTAACCCAAAAAGTGATAAATGAATTCAATTGAATGGATATAGAAAGAAAAAGCTTTCAAGTCCGACGCGACGCACACACCTAGCTAGCTAACTACTCCTCCACGCTCCAACCATCAACAACCACTTTCTCTTTATCTTTCTCTTTCTCTCTCTTCCCTCACTCTCTCCGTTTCTCAATGCCACCGTCTCCGACAAGGTCAGTTCTTCCTTTTTCTCCACCTTTCTAGATTTACTTTTTCACCCCCCACCGACATCCCCTCCTTCGTTTCCCATTTCAGAATAATGAATGTCCTTTTCTTCTTTCATCACTGCGCTCTCTCGTCTCTCTTCCTATCATTTTTTCCTAAATCTCAACTCACCAGCAAATAACCGTTTTTTTTTTTTATTTAAATTTTTTATTTATTTTTCACACTAATTCGCTATCATCTTTGAACAACATCAGATCTTGTACTGTGAAAATACCTTCCTTTTTTTTTGCTTTTGTTTCTATTTCTAGTTGCATTGATGTTCAACTGTTCATTCAGTGTTTAGATCTTGTGTTTTTCTGTTTATTGATTTTTTTTAATGTATTTTGTTATTTCTTATGATCTTGTTTTTGTGTGTTTTTTAGCTCACAGATCTCAGAAACCTTGATGGATTAATGTTCAAGGAGGTGTGAAAATGAATGGTGGTGTGGAGAAGAGAAGGGTTCACAATGTTGAGAAGCAATTTCCTGGATGTTTGGGAAGAATGGTTAATCTCTTTGATTTGACTCCTGCTGTAAATGCGAACAAATTACTCACCGACAAACCACACCGTGATGGTACTTATTTCTATTTATTTGTCCCTTATTGCCCCCAAGTTCATTGCTTTCTATAGGGTTTCTCAATTTCTTTATTTGAATTTCTCTATCACTGATGTTGGTTATGTTAAAATTGATGGCTTGAAGGTGATCATTAATAGGAACTGTAGATTAATGTTTACTAATTTGTATTTGTTTATTTATTATTTATACCTTGTTTCCTTTGGGTTTGTTTTTCATTGACTGAGTTTTGGATAGACAACTCTATCTTTGTGATCTGTCTTTTTTTTTGGTTTTTTTTATCCTGGACCCGAAGCATCATAAAACCTGGGTTGTTGTAAATTGCTTTTGTCTATTTCCAAGTCGACTATGATAATTGTACTTATGATTTCTTCATAAAACCCGGGTTGTTGTAAATTGCTTTTGTCTATTTCCAAGTTGACTAGGATAATTGTACTTATGATTTCTTCCATTGAAGTTTTTGTGTACAATTGTATTTTTACTATCTCAATCTCACTGCATTATACCTGACTTGCAGTATCTTCACTTTCAAGAAGTCAATCAGATGTTTCAAGAATCGCGAGTCCTTTGTTTGGTGATCGGTTTGAGGATAATCTGGTAATTTTAAGATGATTACTCTTTACTGTCGTTCAAGTTCATTGTGTGTGATTCAAAAACAAAAAGATAAATGAGAATATGAGATGATATTGTCATGCAGAACGTTTTTTTTTTTGATAAGATCATGCAGAACGTTATTGTTTTAAACTTGTTAGATACTTTGATGTGCTTGTTTTGATTAGTTTATTTATTTGTTTTCCCTTTTTGTGTACTTCGTAGATTGTTACTGATTCAATGAGAGCATCTCCAAATAAAAAAATAAATGGAACACCCATCAAGATGCTCATAGACCAAGAAATGTCCAAAGAAGTTGTTTCCAAGAATAATCCTCCAAATGTGGTTGCAAAATTAATGGGGCTTGAAGCCCTTCCACGGGGAGAACATAATTTAGCTGTGGAGAGAAGCCATGGAGGAGATTATTCTCAACATGTATGTAGCCATTCGGGGACACCGTTCAATCACTGGCAGATGGAAGATAGGTTTATGGACAAGGAAATGCTTCATGAAGTTCATCCCAACAATGAACAGATTGCTTACAAAGATATTTATGAAATATGGTTGCAATCACAAAGAACAGGCAGTGTAAAAGACAAGACTCCGGATAGAGGGAAGTGGACTGAAGATGTTAATGAGAAGAAAATGGCTCTCATTCGTCAGAAATTCATGGAAGCAAAGCGTCTGTCTACAAATGAGAGATTGCGTCAAACAAAGGAGTTTGATGAAGCCTTGGAAGTTTTAAGCTCCAATAATGATCTATTAATCAGGTTGTTGGATTCTCAAAATCTTTACGAACATCAGTCGACTCCACTAGCTGAGACAAAGCGTATTACTGTTCTTAAACCTTCGAAGATGGTTGACAATGAAAAGCTCAGCAGAAAAAATAACGACAGACATGTAAAGAAACCAGCAAATGTGGGTGCTGCATGGGGAAAAAATAGCCCTGTATACTCTCCAGCCATTCAGAAAATTGATGAATTTCCGGTTCAACCTACTCGAATAGTGGTATTGAAGCCTAGTTCTGTGAAGACACATGAGATCAAGGCTGTTGTTTCTCCAACGGTATCATCACCTCAAAGTCTACAAATTGGAAGTTTCTCTTGTAACCCTGAAGATGATGATGTTCTGGAATCAAGAAAAGTGGCAAAAGAAATTACTCAGAAAATGCATGAAAACTTGAGGAGCTATGAAAGAGATGAAACTTTGTATTCTTCAGCATTTTCCAATGGCTATGTTGGTGATGATAGTTCATTCTACAAATCAGATAATGAGTATACTGCAGGGAATTTTAGTGATATGGACGGTATGTCGCCATCTCCCAGGCATTCTTGGGATTACATCAATCGCTGTGGCAGTCCTTATTCTTCATCATCCTTCAGCCGTGCTTCATGTTCTCCTGAGTCATCAGTTTGTAGAGAGGCCAAGAAACGACTTTCTGAAAGATGGGCAATGATGGCATCTAACAAGGGTGCTCTGGAGCAAAGGCATATGCGGAGAAGCTCTACCTTGGGTGAGATGCTCGCTCTTTCAGATTTAAAGAAATCTGCAATATCTGAGGTTGAAGGTCTTAATAAAGAACACGAACAAAGTGAATCCGCTTCTTGCAGTAAAGATTTTAATGGAGAAATCCTTTTGGATGGTTCTCCTAAAAACCTTCCCAGGTCAAAATCCGTGCCTATATCTGCCACTGTCTATGAGAATGGGCTCCACGTTGAAGTTTGTGAAAATGATGCTAGCAAAGCACATGACTCCAAAGAGCTGACAAAGTCAAAAAGTATGAAATCATCATTTAAAGGGAAAGTCACGAGTTTCTTATTCTCAAGGAATAAGAAATCAACCAGGGAAAAATCTTGTCTATCTCCGTCTACGGATGAGTCCCAATCAACTGTCGCTGAAACATCAGTATCTCCAATAAACTCACCTGAAGTCCTTAGGGATGATGTGTCTCAAAGCTTCAACGGTGGCTTCTTCAGGGAGTGTTCTCCTCGACCTCTATACGAATCTTCGGGAAAAACTCCGTTCGATTCTGTCTCTAACAGACAAGGCATGATATCTCTAGAGGTAATAGCTAATGTCAGGCTGTTGAAAAATTATGTTTTCATGGTGCATTCTGCAATTTTTCTCCATTGGTTACCTATTAACTCATTAATCTCTCAAAGTATTCCAGCTTTTCTTAAACAATTTTGTTCGTAAGGTTGATAACTGCTCATGCAACCAGTTTCAAGGGACTAATTTTGTTAGTTGATAAACAATATAACTCTATTTTTTCAGTCTGCCTAGACCTAGTATAGTGAAGCACAATCTTTGACTTCTTGTAGAAGATTATGGAATGATAAACTGAATGCCCTATACATTCCCGGATCATATTAGGAAATAAATTTGTCTGTACTAGAAGTTGGTAAATAAATGGACTGAAGGTTTATGAGATAATTTTGCTGATTTTTTCAACAGCCTGAATTGACTGTGTCAAAGCGCGCGGTGCCAGGGATTTCAAGTGAAAACCAGGATCAGCCGAGCCCAATCTCAGTTTTGGAAACTCCATTTGAAGATGAAAATGCAGCTCACGAGTCCTTGGACTGTATGAAGGGTGGTCAGCTAGGTAATGCTTAAAGCTATGCTTTCTCTTCATCCTGGTTCCTGCTATGTCAAAGTGGTCTTATTTGAAAATTCCTGTCGTCTTTATTGTTTTATTTACCCGGCTGTCATCTATTTTGTAGGATCTCGGGTGTCTTTGAAGTCTAATTTAATTGACAAATCGCCGCCTATAGGATCAATATCTCGAACCCTCTCATGGGATGATTCTTGTGTGGAGGTGGCAAGTTCGTATTCATTAAAGCCTTCCTCGGTTTCCTTAGACAACATGTTAGAGGATCAAGACTTGTTTGTCTTCGTCGAGAAATTATTATCTGCTGCTGAACTTGATGATCAAGTGCAGTCTGACTCTTTTTACTCTAGATGGCATTCCCTTGAAAGTCCATTGGATCCATCATTGAGGGACAATTACGCGAATCTAAATGACAAGGAGCCTCAGACTCTCCATGAAGCAAAGCGAAGGCAGAGAAGATCAAATCAGAAGCTTGTATTTGATTGTGTAAATGTTGCATTAACAGAAATTACTGGTTATGAATCAGAGAACTTAATGGGCAGGTTGTGGAGTGGGGTCCACAAAAGGCTCCAAGAGGGTGCACCTCCCCTATTGGTGAACCTCATTATGGCTCAAATGAAGGAATTGATATCTAGTGGAATGAGGTCTGTTTGGGGAGATTGTGGGGACAGTCACAGCCTGGTGCTGGAGAGTGTTGTCAGAAAAGAAGTTGTGGGAAAAGGGTGGGTTGAGCTTATGGGATTGGAGATGGATATTTTGGTGAAGGAAGTTGAGGGGAAGTTGCTTGAAGAACTTGTGGAAGATGCTGTGGTTGATTTGACAGGCAGAGTCTGAATGGTTGAATTGAATACCTTATGTGGCTTTCTGCTTTGTTTTTGAATATTGTAACTCTATTATTGCTGTGTATTTGATTATCAACACATGGTCCTACTTACCTAATTTATTAAATGCTACTATAGAAATGTTTCTATTCCCAGTTTTTTCATATTAATGAATCTGTAAACTATTAACATACCACCGTCTCAAACTCTTCCTAGAAAAGAAAATTTATGATTTGCAAATGAAAACCATACGAAAAAAAATATTACAGCTGAAGTGATTGATATACTGTAAGTCTTTAACACAAGCTACATTGCAATAAGTGTATAATCAATTGAGTTCTGACAATAGAATAATATAGTAATGAAAACTCAACTTTGAGTACTATGTATAGTAACATATAACATTGTCACTGTCTGTCTGAACGAGTACAGGTGTAGACATAGCTGTGGACCTGAGGTGCTGCAATATGTGTACTACAACTTGTATGGAACAAGGACCCACCATAACCCAATTGAATGGAACAGTTCATTCCTTTCCTTAATTGCTTGCAATAATCTGCTGGCTCCCATTAAATCAAGATTAATGAAGAGGTAGAGAATTGAGGTGGGAAAAAAAAATAGCAAATGAGTAGTTTTGTATTCCATGGTTTTGGTGCATTGGAAAGTGATATTTTAGATTTTAAGGTGAAAATAGTCTTATCCAAACACACTCTAAATTAGTTCATGCACACCTTTTTGGGATGGCTGATACTAAACCAGATTCCAGATACCAGTTTGCCCTTTTGGCCTAACAAGTAAATTACTCACATCTGCATTATTATATTTGCATTCTAAAGTACAAACTATGATATACTAGACATTCTGTGTGCGAATTTTGAGCTAGTTTTTTAAGGTTTCATGTATACATTAAAAGCTGGTGTAATACAATAGGATAATGTATAAGAAAAGTATAATTAACTTCAATTCGTTGTATATCTATCTACTTGGGTTTCGATAATGTTTTCTCCTAAGCTCTAGTTATATATATTTAATATAAGATTCTCCCATAACACATGGCATGTCCCATATAATACGGAAAGTTTGTGGTCCAAAAAGTTAAAAACAAGGGATTATTGGTATTACATGAGACAAAGCTGGACTTGGTGAAAAACATGTATCTTGTTGTTTTATAGAAAAAAACGTAATTCATTTGAAAAGGATTACACTTGTATTATATGATAATGATAAAATGAGTGGGAGCTCAATAATTAAAATACAACAAAACTGTTGTGGCATAATCGTGCCAAATTTCTCTTGGCAAGTTGCAAAACATCCCTTCAGTATAATGATACTCCAAGAGCTTAGAATAACGAGGAGATAGAGGTAGTCAACTTGTATTATTTATCCACATAACTCGTAGAATACAATGAAAGAGAAAAAGATTCTTGGGTATAGGGAGTATATATGATATGTAAGCCAGGTACTAATCAATAACAGCTGAGTCTGAAACCTGAATCAAAAGGAACGTTTTTTCTTTTTTAAAATGTTAAAGGGTATCTTTTCTAATAGGGGCATTTGTCAAAACTCAAAAGTGATAAAATAAAGGAGAAGAATATTCTCGAGTTGCAGGTGTTCTGGCAAAATAGTAATTTACAGTGTAATTTCTATTTCTAACTAGACTAGAAGCCAAAAATTATGGCATCTTCAGCTTATAATTAAATTAAAGCACAGCCAAGAAATCCCGTGACAGCTCTACATGACTGTTCCACACAGATATGATGGAATAATTAACTTCAGCAAATCCTTGAGATCCTAAAATTGCAGCAAGCAGAACCCACAGAGTAAGCATGATTTTTGAAAGGGACAGATATTTTCTTTTTCATTTGTCATTTCTCTATCAAATAAAAAAAGGATAGAGAGATATGCCTCTGATTGGTACGGATAGAAAAGATGCTTTTGCTTTTGCTTTTTCTTCTTCCATGTTCATTTTAAGGATTTGTATGTTTTGGTGTTTTTACAATTTACACGAATATGATCAATGGATAATCATGTTAGATTCAGCACAACACCAGATAAGATGCTATAGGTTGTGTCTATAACATTTTTCAATTATGAAATTTTCACTAATACAGAAGTTACATTACAAAGTGCACCGTTTCTCCTGCACTCTGGTGCATCACATATCGTAAGACACGTCCTAACTAGCTAGTTTAGTTGCTGAGCTAAGAGAACTCGATAGAGAAAGGTTTGGTATTCAAACCCTAAAAGTTAACATCTCTTCCTTCCCCCAACAATTAACGACTAACATCTGCTTATACAAATATATCATAAGACATTAGGCCATTAAAATTAACAGACCATTTAACTTAATAATGCACAGCTTCTCAAAAAAAAAAAACCTCAGATCTCTAGGCATTTGAGGATCTTGCTAGTTGCTTTCACTCGGCTAGCTATTTCCACAATTTCAAAGAGATATTCTCAACATGATAGCAGTTTGAAGTTTGAATACAGATAACTCTCAACATTGAAGAATATTAAATGTTAAGCACAAAGAATTAAGAATGAAAGAATGAAATAAACATACAACTCATTCAACTAATCTTATGCTAAAGTAAATAGGGTTTTGATTGGTTTGAATACTTGTAACATAAACACAAATTCAAAGATAGTGATTCAAATTACTTAAAGGCATCGGAATTAGATTTCATTAACTTCATTCCATGACATGACAAGATGTCTAAACCGAATCTATATCAATTCTGATTATGATTAATCTTACCAATTGATCCAACTAAGTTAATTCCTTAATCAAAGTTGAGACATCTATTGATTGATATAAATGAAGATTCCTATACCATTTAATATGTCAATAGCATTAAGCTAAGGTAAACAAGACTACAACACTTGATCTATTCCTAGATGTTTGGTGCCGTAGATGATTTTATCTAGTTTAGATTCTATAATCAGTTTTTCGACCAATTATATCATCCATAATCATTGAATAAGTGATCAATTTATCAAAAGCATGAAGTTCAAGACAAAATCATTAAACTAAATAGGAGATTGATCGTAGATTCAGATAGAAACTTTATGTATACATGAAACTGAAGTGAGTCACATCCAATCCCAATAAGAAAAGGGTTAGCAATCCATTTCCATAGATTCTTTACAAAGATACAAGAGTAGGAATTGAAGCATAATCAAAGTTACCATTTTTCTAAGCTTCCTTATAATAAATCTTCAATCCTTTCTTGGTTTTTTCCGTGCCTTATCTTCCCTTTCCTACAAGATATCAAGATGTTGAAAAAATGAATGAAAGAATCATTTTATAGCACCTCAGAAATAAGCAAATCTGTAGCCTCATAACTCGTACCACCACTTTGGTCACTAGACGAGCCCTTTGTATTTCAGCTTGTCTGCTCACACTAGTGTAAAATTGACTTTCGAAAGCACCATTTAGCATCGGTTGTTTGAACAGCCGATGCTAAATGTAGACACGGTGGCAATTTTGAAATTAAATGGAAGTTTTCAATTTTCACGCCTACATTTAGCATCGGTTGTTTATACAAACGATGTTAAATGTGTACCTCAAACACATTTAGCATCTCTGTTTTTAATACACCCGATGCTAAAGGCCCTGTTTTGTTTTCTTCCAACTTTTTTCATCGCATACACTCCTTCGCGTTCTCAACTCTCGCTCTCGTTTCAACTCTTGTTCTGTGAACTCTCGCTCTCGTTCTCTGAACTCTCTCCGTCTTCCTCACATCGTTGCCCTAAGCTCCTATCCCTCTTCCTCTGCCTCAAAACATCATCACAACTTGTGCTCACCGAAAAAGAAGAGATGGAAAAACACGGAAGAAGAGGAAAAGGTAGTGGTAAAGCGAAGGAAATACATGGAAAGAGAAAAAGGATCTCAGCAGCCACAGGGATAATGGTAAAATTCTTTCCCTTTCCCTTTCATCACTCTTCTCTCTCTCTCTCTCTCTCTCTCTCTCTCTCTCTCTCTCTCTCTCTCTCTTAAAACCCTAATTTCGCTTTTAGTTTATTTTTCACAGATCTGGTCCGTTTCTCTGAAACCCTAGTTACCGATACGGTATTGGACATGACTCGAAATGCATCCTGGTATGCTAAACTCACTTATTGATGTTGATTTTTGCTGGTGTTAGCTGATCGAAGATGATGGTGGAGACCTCTTGTGTAGTGATAGCGCACATGTATTGAGGAAGAAGAAGAAAACTGTAGTTGTTTGGGCTTTATTCTAATGGGTGAGTATGAATTTGATATAAATAATTGCTTGTCTAGTAGCTTTGGGACGTCACCTCTGTGAGTCATACAAATAACTGCTCTTTGTTTGTTCGTTTGTTAGCAAGTTTTTAATGGGAAATAATCTATGTTATGTTGCTGATATGGTGTTTGTTTGTGGGACTAAGAAACTTATTTGTTTAATTATATTGTTTTGGTGAATTTCATTTTATTTCCAGTAAATATATTTTTCTCAAATTGCCGATGCATTTTATGGTCTGATGGCAAATTCGCAGCACTCTTTTGGCTGCATCAATCAACTCCTAATGATGAACATATTGTTCATTTTCATTTCTTGTTTTATTGCTGAGTTAGCTTGTGTTCCTCAGAAATTGAACCTCAGCTCAATTACCCACACCATACCAAAAATGGAGAAGCTAAATGAAGAGTCAGTTTTACCAATATCTATGTATTTGTGTAGGAAACGGAACGCTTTACCTCCTTACAAACGCAACTATCACCTCGTTACTTCCAAGGTCCCATCTCCCTCTCCGTCCCCATAATTTTTCCCCAATTTCATTTTCTTTTATTTCTGCAAAACCCTAACTATTTATCCCCGTGTTTTGATTCTAAATCAGATAGCGAAAGAAATTGAGCAAGACCTTTCTGGATTTAAGTGCGGTCTCGCTTATCTCTTTTGACAGTGCAGCACACGAGTGCTTCTCTTACTATTAATGAGAATATTTATTTATTTTTCTTTCATGGGAGATTTCTACTGGCGTTGGAAGAGGTGGAATTTAGTATACCAGGATGCATCTCAATTCCTTCCTAGTGTCGGTCTTATTAATACTTCTCTGATTTTTAAAATTTAATATTTTATATTTGTTGATGTCCAGATACTAGAGAATAGAGATGCATATGGTCTTCATTGATATTATTGAATTCTTGTTATTGCAAAGGATTGAAATCTTAGTTTTGAGATGCATATCCTTTTTCTCTTATACTGTTGATAATAACCTTTTCTTAATGAATTTTTCCTTGCTGTTTGGTATAGTTTATTAGGATTTTCTTTTAGTTGATTCTGTGGCTGTCACTTTTGAAGGATTTGCCTATTTTCTATTGATGAAGTTGACTTTTGACTTGTCTATGTATGCGATCTGCAGTTGGAAGTTGCTGGAAGAACTGATATACCAGTGGCTGAAGGATCTCATGTGACATTAAATGTAAGTTACTTAGAAGAAGAATTCATATCTCTACTTTTATTATATCATTAATTGACTGACATTCAATGGTTTTCTACAATAGCTACTATTACATAGACAATAGGTGTAGTTCCTTGTGTGCAGTTTTTAGTGTTCTCCAATCACAATTCAACATGTGAGTTAACTATTCAATGTTATATGGGCATTTAGGATCAATGAGTATATATGCTTTGATTCTTTAGCTTAAAGTCTTCTATTTAAGCTGCTTAGCATTTCCTTCTCCCCACTACCTCCTCAAGCTTTGTTTCCTTGCCTATCTTAGATTCATCAAGTATGTATTGTGTTTTCAGATCAACACACTCTTCATTTTTTCCTTAAAATTCCAATACACTTATTTGTTTATATCATTGACCATCTACAGTGATTTTCAACTCAGGTTGGTCTTCTCCCATAACCTGGCTTTTCAAGTTAATTTATGGAAATACTATAATTCTATATATGTTGATATAAATTATTGATTTGGAGTACTAATATGGTGGTCTGACAGACTGACACTAATCTGATACGATAAATGTGTGCGCCATTTTAAATCCCTTAATTTTCAGTTAGATGAAATAGACAATATGGTGGCCTAATTTTGTCGCTTGTCTGATACGATTGTTCTTTTTTGTCGTTTGTTTCATGTGATTTTTCATTTTTGCTTTCATGTTCAAGATCTCTTGGTTTTGCTAATTCTGTCAAAAAAAGATGAAAAAGACACTTGTTTGTTCCATTATGTTCTTGGATTTGGTCAAACCTGTTTTCCATTTTGGGGGAAGGACTGTTATATCTGATTTTGCTGTTTTCATTTTTGAATGCTTTCTATTTGTTTCTATTATTTCACAGTTGTCCTGATTTTGAAGTGTTGGAGTGGCTGGAACAGGCAAATACCATTTATAATAAGTAGATACTGGAACTGTGTCCAATTGAACAGGTAGTGTAACAAAGTGTATGAATCATTCACGGAGTTCAACAAAGTGTATCCTCCATGTGTTTTATCTTGGCCAAATTCTCAGATTTCAGCTCAAGAAATGATATATCAAAAGTTGTTTGAGAAACTTGTTTTTAGCAACTTTATGATTAGTTTTCCAATATTAAACTATATATGTTCTAACATAATCAGTAATTTGATATTTTGATGCAAGTTAGTTGACAGGTTTGTATATGCAGTTTCTTGATTTGGATTGAGACTAAAAAAGCAACATTATCTAAACAAAGGATTAACAAGTATAACACACCAAAACTTGTATTCTCATCCTGATAATCAACATTGATTGAAACTGAATAAACTTGCAGGATTGCAGTAAACAATGTCATTATACATTTGTAGATAGTACAAAATGCAAAAGACTTATCTTAAGTATATTTGCAGGTGAGAAAATCTTAAACCATTATTATCCTTCTATGATGGTGGTTTATTATATTGCTTCTACTGTCAGGCTTTTTCTTATGGCACCGGCATTCTTCTATTTCAGGTTGCTGAATTACTATTGATATATTATGCTGAATTAACTAGGCATTTTTGTCTATTTTATAACTGCGCAATCTGGTTAGCACGCCAAAGCTTCATTGCTATCAACGGCAGACAACGATTAAAAATGAATGGACATGTTATATCTGTGATGGAAGTCTTCTGTGTGGACATTATGACAGACTGATCCAATTTTAGTTCTCTGTAGTTCTCAAGAAATCAACCAACTGTCATCCTTGCCAAGAAATTTCTGATGAGAGTGGTGGTTAGGGCGATAGATTGATGCAGGTGCGTTGGTATCTGCTTATTAGTATATGGTGCATATACTCTGGAGATGCCAGTTTGCATAGAAATATTTTATCTCAGTTAGCAAATTGTGTAGGAATGACACCACAAGATCTAAAATCTGAGATGCAATTAAAACAGTTGGAACTTCCTGCTTATGAGCAAATCATTAGAACTTTAAAGTAGTCTTTCATTATGTCTTATATGCATTTGAAATAGATAGTATAAGCACCCATGAAGTCATGCTTAAAGCAATATTTCCATTTGGTAATTTTTTGTAAGAATCCCCTTTTTTTCTTGCATCTTCCTCTGGCAGTCATACAGCCTCTATTGCAGCTGGAAATAATGGAATTCCTGTGAGGATGCATGCCCATGAATTTGGGAGAGCAAGTGGAATGACTCCTCGTGCCAGGTGAGGAATGATACCCTTAAATTTTAATTGATTAAAAATGGCAGCTTTTGTTGGTTAGAAAGCACAATATTGGAAGATTACATAAATGATTTTTTTTTCATGTATGATTTGCTTGACACCACCTTCACCTAATTAAGAACCAAGTGGCATTGTCCTAGATATGCTTTTCTCTTTTATTGTTTCTGATTCTCTGTTAATCTTCTAGGGTCTTTAGATGATTCATAGACCCTTGTTGAATGTAATTTAAAATTCAGTTTTATTTCTTTCTTTGTTTGGTAATACATTTTTCTTTCTTTGTTTGTCTCTTTTATTGTTGTTCTAGTCTTATACAACAGGAGATCATCGAAAGATGTGTGCGGCAAGCTCATCTAAACCATTTTATTGCTCTTGGAGTGGTTCTTGTGTTCTGGATTTATGGCTTTATGCAGTCTTGGTGCATATGGCAGCTTTGGTGGCTTTATACAATAGGAGATTCGTCAGCTTCGGGCGGAATTCTTTGTCAAGATACGTACAGAGCAAAAGGATACACTATTTCCAACCAATTAAGTTATTTTGAGCAAAAGGATACCACATTTTGAACAATTGTTATTTTGTAAGAGATTATGTTTAATGGAATTTAAAGTATGTTAGGAAAGGGATCCTTTGAACAATTGTTATTTTGTAAGAGATTATGTTTAATGGAATTTAAAGTATGTTAGGAAAGAGATCCTTTGAACAATTGTTATTTTGTAAGATATATTTATTATATGTTGATGACTGGAATTATCGCTGTATATAACAGGTTAATAATAAGTCGGTATGGATAAAAACAAAAAAAATATTAAAAAATATTAATACATTTAGTATCGGTTATACAGAAAAAACGATACTAAATGTACTTACTTAGGTACATTTAGTATCAGTGTTTCTGTATAACCGATACTAAATGTACCTTAGTAATACATATAGTATCGGTTATACAGAAACACCAATACTAAATGTACCTAAGTAGGTACATTTAGTATCGGTGTTTCTGTATAACCGATACTAAATGTATTACTAAATACATTTAGTATCGGTTATACAGAAACACCGATACTAAATGTACCTTAGTAATACATTTGGTATCGGTTATACAGAAACACCGATACTAAATGTACCTAAGTAGGTACATTTAGTATCGGTGTTTCTGTATAACCGATACTAAATGTATTACTAAGGTACATTTAGTATCGGTTATACAGAAACACCGATGCTAAATGTAACTTAGTAATACATATAGTATCGGGTGTTTATGTACAACCGATACTAAATGTACCCTAATAGTACCTTAGTAGTACATTTAGTATCGGGTAAAAAACCGATACTAAATGATCGGACATTTAGTATCGGTCGATTTAGTATCGGTTCCACAACCGATACTAAATGTGCAAAACAACCGATACTAAATGTCAAATCTGCACTAGTGTCATAAAGAAACATCATCTCGCAGGACCACCAAAATTCTTGCTGGACGAGACCTTCCTTCAAGCAAGTTTCCTTCATGTGAAGCAACTAATCTCGCTCGACAACAAGAATTCTGGCTGCGCGAGATCTCAGGGAAGTTTTTGACCCGAGTCTCGCTAGACCACCAAACTCCTTACTGGAAGAGGCTTTCCTTCCTTGATTCCTTGATGTACTTTACTCTTCCTTCTTCTCTAAATTTTGGTTGGATTCTTTTCACAATTCTTCCACTTCAACTCCATTCTGTTTAAAACTACAAAAAGGGGATTAAAATGCAACAAAGACTTCTAAATTTAAATCTGTAGTTGCTAAGTTTAAATTTGGTGAAATCAAACTCTTTTTGGGGTCAAACATATTCAGTTTCTATCAAATGACTCATTAAGTTCCAATCTTTTAAATCAAGAAGTAAGTATCATTGGCACTTATCACCTTAAGTTAGTTTTCTGTTGTGGGTTTAGGAGATGGTTTATTTGAGGAACTTGGTTCGACCGATGTTTTTCGAGTATAAGGAGAATTTTTTGTGGAGGAAAATTTATATAAGAGGCTTTTGGGGTAAATTTTTCTCCACTTGAATGGCTAAACGAATCACGTCATCTAATGGCCAGTATTGTTGGAGTTGAACATGATGGTCAATATCAGTGTTTAATCCCCTAAGGTTACAAGCTATTGTCTACTCCTCCCTTTCGTGGATGTCACGCTTCATCATCAACTTCTCAAATTTTCTTGTGTGTTCTTTTGACGAAGATTTTGCAGCTAAATAAAATTATCTTGATGATAATGAGATAACAAAACTTTCTAATCAGTCCACAACACATTTTCTCCCATGTTTTGATCTAGCTTTTTCCTTCACGTGCTCGCTTCTTTTTAAGGTTCTCCAACCAAATGGAAGCATCATTTTCGACTTCACAATAATGAGCTTCACCTTCTTCTCCTCAGCCATCTCTTTGTACTCAAAATATTCTTTCAACAAGTTGTAGCTAATATTCAAACTCATCAAGTTGAAGTTTTCCTTCGAAATCAAGAATTTTTACCTTGATATCATCATGTCTCTAAGAGATGATGACTAATAAATGAGGAATCACCATTGGGTTGTTGTCTGATTGGACTTATTAGGCTTCTAGAATAATTCTTTTCTGGTGTGGACGATCAGATTAAACTACAACCACATAGCATACTAGAAATTTTCTATGAAATTGGTCCTTTAAAAGCTTTTTTTTTTGGAAAAACAGCAAATTTTTGAGACTAGGGTGAAAATTGTAATTCCAAAAATAGAAGGACAATTTCGTAATTTCCAATAGTTTGGGGCAAAATTTATGATGTTCATAAATACAGGGGCAAATTTGTAATTATGAAATTTTGGGGTGTACTCTGAAATTTCTGGAAATTTTGTAGCAATTCTGTAATTTCATAAAAGCTTGGGTCAATTCTATAATTTCAGAATGGTTTGGGGTCAATTTTGTAGTTTTCGAAATCATGATGGTGTGGCTGGTGAAGTGGCTCCCTTTGATACGCGGCACAAAGGAAGCGGTTGAAAAATGACACATTTGATGCATCCATCTTTTGAGCATGTGTATCATGTAAAATTTTTGTTTTGACTATAGAACAATTTGGTTACTTCGCTCATTCATCTCTTTTGCAGCGTACAAGACACGTTTTTTTTATTAATCCTTATTCTACTAAGATTAAAAGATGTGTCTTATATCCCTTCAAAAGGAGTTAGTGGTTAGGTTTTTGCATCATCTCATTATCATCAATCATAATCATATTGGATGAAAAGTTGAAATTTGAAGGCAGAGAATAAGGAAAGCTGAAGTTTACAAAAGTAATAGAGTGTACTTCCACTACGACTATTTATAGGATTTGGGCATTTGAATTTAACAAGACACTAAAGAAGATTTGAGGATCGAAGAATTGTAACAAAACTAACTATCAAAGATAAATCAGATCAAAATTCTAATATTTTTTAATTAACACATTTCACTAGTTTATTGGATAAGAAGTGCTAGCAATACTCTCTTTTACACATTCTCTTCGACATTTACTTTATAATTTAGTAGGACCACATGAAGTTTAACCAATCATAGAGTAGTGTTGGAGAGAGTATCTAAAAGAGATTGTTGCTCGCATTTCTCTTTATTGGATTGCTAAGGAATCATGATCTCATATTGTTTATTAAATTCGATGATTTCCTATGTTGCATGGGTTGGATACGGATACTTTGTTCAGGTACAGGTACAGATACAATTGATACTTGGTTTTTCAAAAAAAAAACAAGATAAGATACTGTTAGAACAACAACCAGTACAAGAAATAATCATAGAAACGAAAAGGAGACACAATATTGGTCATGCAGTTCGGCCAATCTTTGGCTAGTCTGTGACGTTGTAGTTCCGTCTTATTATTTGAATGAATTATTAGGTTTCAATTTTACGATAGATATTTATAATAACTCGATCCAGATTACAACATATGAGCCATGTCTAACAGATACAAAATATAAATTTGATATAAACATGACTTAAAGACAACAAACACAAATAAGTAAAACAAATAACCGAAAACTATATATTAAAATTTAGGAAAAGCTTATTCGTATAGCAAAAAAATAGAAATAATATTCAATGTAATGAGAAAAGTTTCAATTATTATAAAAAAAAAGAATGAAAAATCACATTTTAACGAACACTCTCATACTCAACATTGAATCACTCAATCACATGTCACTTTTTATATTTAAGTATTTTAATATAAATTTAAATATTATACTAATTTTGCCTACAAGGTATTACACCCAACGAAACTCAATGGGTAACATATAATTCTCCGTATATTTTTATGAGTTTGACTTAGAGTACTAAACAATTGTTTAGTAATTGTTATTGAATGGACATAATAGTATTCCCCCATCAATAAAAAAATCGGTGGCCACACCAACACTAAATTGTGGTTAGTATGTACTAACCAATATTTTCATTTACTCGCTCATTCACCACACAAACACTAAATTGTGGTTAGTATGTATTAACAATTGGATTGTTATATAATGGTCACCGCAAAAATTTAGTAATTGTTACTATGGAATTCCTTAGTATCGTAAGTCCTTATCTATTTTTATGTATCAGGCCACAAATGTACATAAGTAAGTACTCAAGAATACCTAATGAATATTGGTATTGGTATGAGTACAGTAGAGTATGGCTCTATTTTTAATGAGAAAAGTTTCAATATCATAAAAAAAAATGAGAAATCTATTTTTTTACTATACTACAAATATATTTTTATATACCAAACCAACAAATACCTACGAATACCTAATGAATATTGATACCGGTACGCGGCTCTGTTTTTGAAGTACCTATGCTTAATAGATGATTTCAATTTAAGACAATATTAAAAATAACGAATATTCAATAAAGAAACATCTCAAATTATCAAGAAATAAAGCTAGTCAAGAACAAGAAAGAACAAAACCAAATGTACAAGAAGGAACAGAAAGCATGCATGCAAGCATGGACTGATGGAAGAGCAAGTCTGATTGTAAATCATAATCTGTCTAGTTAGGGGGATCATAAGGTCCTTCAGGTTGCAACTGTTTGCATAATCCTAAATAAGTAAAATATATCAGTCGATCTTTGTTGACATATCTGTTATTTTGTGTATGCTTACAAAAATATCTGAGTTGCAGAACATTACAGCAACCTATCATGTCACCAAGAAGCAAAAACAACCAATTAATTCCTCTCTTCTTTTGGGAAATAACAGGCTTCATACAATTCCTGTGCAAGCAGCTATTACAGTTTAGGAGCACAGGCTTCATCCAATATTCAATCTCGTGCTTATTTATCAGAATGAAATCACTTACTTTCTTGAACTTCTTCATCAAATCAAATTCAATTTCACGTTGTGCATGGCAATTTTTGCATTCAACTATTCCTGTTATTGTAGTCAAGTTATGAGATAACAAGTAATGAAGGGTATGAACTGTAGCGCGTTTAGAAGTTGCCCATGGGAATGGTGGCTCTATGTTTCCGCTTTTGATTATTTGGAGACGTCGGGAGAAAAAAGATGACAAAGGTGTTTCTTGATGTTCGTCTTCGCGATTGGGTAATTGAATTGTTTGGTAGGGATGAAGAGGCATAGAAGGTAGAGGATGTGGGTATGGTGGTATACAGAGGTGCATTTCTTGAGGTTTATTACCCTCCATTTCTTAATGATAGTGGTGAAAGCTGAGAGAAAGAATGAAAGAAATCAGAAAGAAGAAGAATCTGATTGATTGAATGAGAAAATGCATGCAAACCAATGGTTATATAATATACATTGAATAAAGCATAACTAACTTATAACTGAGTTTTAACTAACTAGATAACTAACTCAGCTTCTTACATATTAACTACTGTCAACTAACTATAAGGAGTCCCGAGTTAGATTGGAAGTAATCAAGTAAGTGAGTGGAATAGTGTTTTTGTAACAACGGATCCCTCTTTCGGCGTTATTCGATCTCTCGCTCAAAAACAACATTGTAACATTCCAAATATAGTCTTCTTAACTGTGATATTTTCCATTTCTCTAAACTAAAGAGACTTCTATTCACATAGTATTTATGTTGCTAAATGTATTATTGATATAATACATGTTAATATTGATCAGGGCCCCTACTCCACTCCTTCTATTCATGCAATATAGGTATTTCATGACCATAACAGATGGATGATAAATCTACGCATACCTGGATTCAGTTAATTCGTCACTCTCATTCATACTCAATTAATTCAGCTCCCTGTGATTATGAAAGTCATTTGATCTAACACTATAAAAAAAAAACCTTATTAGCGACGGATTTGAAACCGTCGGTAAAAATCAATTAGTGAGGGATTTAGTGACAGACCCGTCCATCGCTATAGGTTAGATTTACTTTTTTAAACGTTTCCATCACTAAAACCTAAATTCGTTCGCTAATATGCTAGGTTTGCATCCCACTAAAACCCAAAAAACAACGCTCTTGTCTTACTCTCGCATTTCTTTTCTCTTCTCCCTTTTCCCTTTTGCACTCTCACCAACACAAGCAGCCATATCAAATCTCTCTCCATCACTTTTCCCTTCCTCGCCTCCTCATCCTCGTCTTCCTCTCCTCTCCAAAAAATATTTAGGGCCCCCAGGAACCACCACACGCCGCCGCCACTAAACATAGTTGCTGCCTCCAAAAGCACCGCTCCGTCTTCTTCTCCGACGCGAAATCGCGAATGCTTCCCTTCAGGATTATGCATTATGTTATAATATTTTGTTTTTCTTGATTTCATTTTCGTTTCCTCCATTTCGTTTTCGTTTTTTCATAGCATTTCTTGATTTCATTTTCATTTTTCCTGATTTTCTGCATTTGCTAATTAGTGATTTTCATTTTGTTTTTTTCACAATTTGTAGGGTTTGTGGGAATTGGGAATTGTGATTTTGCACTCATATCATGTAAAATGTTTCAGGTTGAAGATGATGGATCAGTGAGCTCTTGGGGCTTGGCCTTCTCCTTGACGGCTGAAGCATGTAAGTTGTTGTCTCTTTTTTCCTCCCTTCCCTTAATGCATGTTACAGTTGACTGCTTGAGTTATTTTTAATCATTAATAACTGAATGCATATTTCGAACTGTTCTGTTGGTTTAATCTTTATTTATACCTGCAATAATCTTATTAATTATGCTCTTTGCTATTAAATCTTTTATCCGCACACACATACACACACATATATATGGATATTGTACCGTCTTAATGGTTTAAAAATAAAGCATCAGTGATGAGGGATCTTTGTCAAACCTAGTAACTCCTACTTTGATTTGTTCTGATTCTATATTTTCCTCTATACCATGCATACATCGATAACAATATTTTTTATGAGGAACTTCAGAATGAAGAAGGATCCACCTGTTGCTACAAAGAATTCCAAGACAGGCCATATGTTTTATTAAAAAAAAAACTAGATTAGCAACAGATATTGAGATGGATTTCCCTCTCTAATTAGCGACATATTAAAATTCTGTCGCCAAACATTAGCGTCAAGAGTTTTTAGCGACCGAACCATTTTGTCGCTAATTGTTGTTAGCGAGGGAAACATCTGTCTCTAATACCCTATTTTTTTTTTGTAGTGTAATGATAATGGGCAGTGGCAGAGTTTGAGTGAATATTCCCTCAATGATTGTATTCTCATGTGGCTATATAACCACCAATCATTAATGAAAGATATCATCAATCATTACTCAATTAAACTTTCTTCCTTATACTCTCTCAATTCAAGGATAATACTTATCCTATAGATTTATCTTAAATTCATCATCTTTGAGCACCATTCCACCATTGGAGCTCTTAGAATGAATCCATGACTGTTCCGGTTTCTCCTAGAAGGATTAATAGTACATTAAATATGGGCGGCCTGAATTTAATGTGCCTCATTTTATTCTTTCCAAGGCGTTGTCGATCAATTGTATTGTAATTATACTTCTCAACAAAATGAAGTTGTGGAACGTATACATCAGCACATTTTAAAGGTTGTTAGATCCTTTATCTTTCAATCAAATATTCCCATTTATTTTTTTGGATTTTGGTATTTCTTAAGCTGATCATGTTATTAGTATGCTTACCTCTGCCAAACTGAATTGATGATGCTGGCGTGCTGGTCTGTAAACCAGCATCCACACCTATGCTTCCTAGCCTAAAAATCAACTAATATGTGATGGTGCCCCTCTTGCCGACCCTTCCGTAAAGAGGAGACTTTTGGGAAGACTTATTTACCTCACTATTCTCTCGCTTGATGTGCAAAACCTGTAGAGCAGTTTGGTTACTTCGCTCATCCATTCCCAAAAAACTCAAGTTTGCAAAACTAATAGTGTACTTGTCAGAGATAAATCAGATCAAATTCTAGCGTTTTTTAATTAACAGGTTTCGCTAATTTATTGGATTGGTCACGAATCATGATCTCATAATGTTTATTAAAATCGATGATTTCCTATGTTGCATACGTATGGGTATAATACTGGGTGTAGGTACGGGTACGGAATACACGGTTTATTAAAAAACCAATTTACGGAAATATAATATAAATAAATTTGATATAAACATGGGTAAAAGACAAAACACAAATAGGTAAAAAAATACCTAAAACTATACGTTGGAATATAGGAAAAGCTTATTCATATAACAAAAAATAGAGACATAATATTCAATGTAATGAGAAAAGTTTCAATATATAATAAAAAAAGAATGAAAAATCGAATTTTATACTATACTACAAATATATTTTTATATATCCGACCACAAGTGCAGTACCCACGAGTAGCCAATAAATGTTGGTACCAGTACGAGTACGGTACAAGTACAACTCTATTTTTGAAGTACCTATAGATGATTTCAATTTAAGACTATATTAAAAATAACAAATATTCAATAAAGAAACATCTCAAATTCCCATGAAATAAAGCGAGTCAAGAACAAGAAAGAACAAAAGCAAACGTACAAGAAGGAACAAAAAGCATGCATGCAAGCATGGAAGAGTGAGTTTGATTGTAAATCATAGTCTATCTAGCTAGGGGGATCAAAGGGTCCTTCAGGTTGCAACTGTTTGCATAATCCTAAATAAGTAAAATATATCAATCGATCTTTGCTGACATTTCTGCTATTTTGTGTGTGCTTACAAAAATACTGAAGTTGCAGAATGTTACAGCACCCAATCATGTCACCAAGAAGCAAAAACAGCCAATTAATTCTTCTCTTCTTTTGGGAAATAACAGGCTTCATACAATTCTTGTGCTGGCACCTAATACAGTTTATTGCTACAGGCTTCACCCAATCAATTGGTTCCCTATCAATCATCCTATCAATCACGTGCTTATATTTCAAAATGAAAGCACTTACTTTCTTGAACTTCTCCATCAAATTCAATGAAATTTCACGTTCTGCATGACAATTTGTGCATACAACTTTTCCTCTTATTCTAGTCATGCCATGATCTAACAAGTACTGAAGGGTATGAACTGTAGCGCGTTTACGAGTTGCCCATTGGAATGGTGGCACTATGTTTTCGTTCTTTAGACGAATGGTTTGGTAGGGACGAAGAGGTAGAGAAGGTAGAGGGTCTGGGTATGGTGGTATGAAAAGGTGCATTTCTTGACCCTGATCCATTTCTAGATAATATTTAAGATTCAGTAGCAAAACTGAGAGAAAGAATGAAAGAAAGCAGACAGAAAGAAGAAGAATTTGATGGATTGATTGATTGCATTGAATGAGAAAATGCATGCAAACCAATGCTTATATAATATATTGAATAAGGCAAACTAACTTATAACTGAATTTTAACTAACTGGATAACTAACTCACCTTGTTAGATAATTACTGTTAACTAACTATAAGGAGTACCAAGTTGGATTGGAAGTGAGTGAGTGGAATCTCTACACCAGCTAATCAGAAAATCAGCCATTTAGTGCCCAAGTAATCTCTAAACTGTGCTCTACATTTTGGTTCTGGATTCAATTGATGCTATATGATTGATCATTCTTGTTGTAGTTTTCAGCCAAAAGGTTCTCTATTAGCACTTTGCAAAAAATATTTTCTTGGGAGCAAAACAAGCTAATCTAATGGCAAATATACTATACTGTGTAAAAGCTAATTGTAGCTCTCAATTGTTTGTAAGTCTTCTCGTAGAGATCCTGTTGGAACCTTAATGAGATAAATAACTTGGCCTTTCGGAAGTTTAGGAGGCCGTGCTGTTTAATTTTCATCAAATATTTTTTTGCTGCCCTTATTAGAGGTTCCACTATTGGGATTAAGTTTTATGCCGTTTAGGTATTACTATTGAATGTTACCTAGCACAGTCTGCTGTTCAGAAGCATAGCTCAGTACCTGAATATGTTTCCTAGCTAAAAAGTATGTACAGACACCAGATATGCCAATAAAATTTCATTTCAGGAAAATGAATTATACCTTATTCTAATCCTTAGCACCGACACTATAGATCGAAGACGTGTCTAATGTCATAAATGTGTCGTGCCGGACACCGACACTGACACTTTGATTACTTTTATTTTCTCAAGTTCTTATCGGTATCTACGTGTTTGTATTAGTATCGTGTCTGGTGTCTGTGTCTATGTCAATGGTTAATAGCTTTTTAGTACTTTTTATTTCTGTTGATGATATGGGAGGAATTTTTAAATCATTCATTCATATCTAATCATCCTTGTAGGTGAGTTCTTGATTGCTGCATTTGTTACTTAAAGATGCAATTTAACTTGATAGAACCAGTCTCAAATATGACATTTTTATATATGAATCAGTAGGTTGATTAATTAAATGGTTTATGTACAAAAGTTGTAGGAAGCCTAAATAATTTTGCATACTGTAGGAAAGAAACTTAAAGCAACACAGCACACCAGTTTGTGGTATCATTCAGTTATTGGAACGCTCTCAACAGAAACTTTCCGATAGAACATTTGCTTCACTATAATAATTCCAATACCTTCTTCTTCTAAGAGAGAAGCCCTTGAAAATGGAGTTCAGCAATTGTTTCTTCATGAATTCACATCACACATCTTCTAAACACCTGTAGCTGCCAAATGTCCTAGATTGAACTGTGAAGGTAGACCTTGTGGCTGATTGCAATTACCTGCTGCATCATCCTCCTCTTCAGTGTCCCAAAGGAAACAAGCATATGCTGCATGTACATGGCTATCTTCAGGAGAGGCTTCCACTGCTCTTTCAAAATAGCTACATGCTCTTTCTTGGTCCTTATGTAACTCCCAAACTAGCTTCCCATACTGTGACAGAACTTCTCCATCTTTTGGATCTGCTAGTATGGCTCGTGAATAATACTCCATTGCTCCTTCACCGTCTTCTTTGCACTGTCATGTCAAGTCAACACAAACAAGTTACAGCTAGACATTCACCAGTTGATTTGCTTAAATCACCGACACATACATGAACACCAGACAAAATACTAACACGTAGACACCAGTAATAATTTGAAAAACAGAAGTAATTGAAGTGCGAATGTTGTCTTCTACATGAAGTATTGGTGCTACATATTGAAACACAAACAAGGATATATATATATATATATATAGTCACATGTATACAAGTTAGTTAATTACCTGATACAGAAACTGAGCATAATTCCTGAGGAACAATGAATTTCCTGGATTTTGCTCCACCATATTCTTGTAATATTGTTCCACTTCATGATGATTATTATTATCTCCATCACTTCCTCCAGATCCCATAGAATTATAACCTCCATTGTTTCCTCCTCTGCAGCCACCTATGCTGCCGCCATCAAGACCAAGACCCTTTGCGAGATACATCATGTCTTTACTACTACCAACCTCTTCACCATAACCAACACTACAAACTCTATCAAGCTTCACCTTTACATCTTCACTCAAACTATCCAACACACAGAATACCTCTTCTCCTTCTTCATCTTCAATCTCACTTTCCACATCATCATCATCTTCATCTTCCTCTTCTTGGCGTAAGCCAGTGTGTTTAGAAAGAGAGAAAGATGGAATGGTCTCGAGTGCGAAGCATCTGTGTCTGGCTGAAAACCTATTGGGGTTTGGAGGGTCTGCTGCATAGTTGAATAAACTGTCTTCATTGCTGTAACAAGTGTAGGCCAAGTCTTCCAAGTTTCCTTCAGATTGAACTCTTCTAATTAACCCTTTCTTTTGGCTCTCAATGGAGGGTGAGATAGGAGAAGAAGTGCATGAAAGAGGTTGATGGTAAGAGTAGTGTTTGTTACTGTTAGTTGATGGTGTATGAGGCTTGAGCATTGCATGGCAGGATTCTGGATGATGGTGAATATTAGAAGAAGGACTATCTGTGAGTGTGAAGGAAGAAGGGAGTAGGGAACCAAGAATTGGTGTTGAAGAGCTTCTTATCATCATCCTGTTTTCTGAATTCTGATAGATAAGTGGTGATGCTGAGTAGAAAAGTGAGGTTGGAGGAAGAGGAGAAGATAATAATACCTTTTTGGACAAAACTAATAAATAAAAGTGAGTCTTAATTTACGCGTGAATGTGAATAATAGTATAGTATATATTACTAGTATGTTAAGAAACAACAAAAATGATTTATTTGGGTGTTGATTGAGTGGTGGAGAAGGTATTTGGATCACATTTGACAATTGACATCATAGGCTGAATCAAGTTGGAGAAAATATCTAGAGTAGATGAGCTGTTTTGTTTGGTTAAGGGGACGGTGGAAATGGAAAGTAGTAGTACTTGGGAAAAGTCATTGTCTTACAATGCTAGCTAGCTACTAAAACGTGATAAATGAACCAATTACTGATGCACCAACAACCATATCACATGAACAAAATATCATCCATGCAAATGCAAATGCAATTGCAATTGGGATTTGGGATCCTAGTAGAGTAGTAGTAGTAGCATTCAACTTGGCAAAGGAAAATGTTTGGTAGACTATTCTAGTCTTCACCATAATTGAATAGTTGGCATCTACTATTAATCTTCCAGAAATTCTGCTTCAGGGAATTCGGGTTAACAATTTCCTTACCAATTTCGCTCAATATATAGGAAACTTCTGATCCTTTTGAGTTTCTGTATTTTCCACCAACGTCGAAGATAATACAACTTTTTTTATAAGTTTTAGTGGAAATAATTTTCTCTACAACTTTTTTTAAGTTTTTTTTTTTAAAAAAAGACGTTTTTCATGTAAAACTTGAATTGAATTAGTTGCCATGTGTTTTGCCAAAAATTATATATACAAGCTTGTCATATATGCAGCAAAACTTGTTTTTACAAATGTTTTGCCAAATATATATCATTAGAGTAGTCAATTGGCATAGCTCAACGAGCCAATTTGATGGATCAATGTTTTTCAAATTGCTCATGCCAGACTCCACCCACTTTTTTATTATTATGATTTTTAACACTTTTTGTTTTTGCCAAAAATTGGACTAGGTTCGGTTAGTCCAATGTTTTGGGCCAAGTTAGGCTAAAAAACACAACACAATGGATATCTGAGATGTGTTTGGATCATCTCATTTGCTCCTTCCTCTCTATCACAAAATATAAGGGTGGTAAGAAAGAGAAAATGATTAAAAAGTTATAATTAATGATGAGAGAGAATGAACTTACGAGAGAAATAGAGAGAATGGAGGGAGATGTAGAGGTGAGTGGGAAGGAAATGATCTAAGTCCTAACTGGCATGGCTCAAACCAACCTACTTTTGCGAGGGGATATTTCGTCGACGATGTGACGACTCAAAAAAAAGTTTGGTATGGTGAAGCATTTATGTTAATTAAGCATTTATGGAGTAAGATATATATATCCATGTCTTGGGAAACAACCTATTTGATAAGAAGGATTTATGTTAATTAAAATATTTTAGGATTTATGTTAATTAAAATATTTTTGACATTGTACAAAACTATTTTGAAGAAAGAAAAAAAAACTAGCAGTAAAAGGTGAAGCAGCTGCGTGAAGACATTGCTCTCTGCGTGTTTAGGGTTTTAGCCTCACTTTCGACTCGCATTTCGCAATACAAAGCTCCATTTTTTCTTTTTAAAATATTTTCTGATCATATTATATACGAGAACATCGCAATTCATTTGGGTATTTCACGAAATCGTAGTGTGGTGCAGTAATACGAAATGTTGGCCAAGAGACTTAGCTCCTTCTTTAAACTTTCCCCTAAACCCCAGATTTCCAGGTAACTTCTCTGTTGCTTCTTCCCTTTACTTGTGTTACTGGTTCCTTTCTTTTATGATTGTTACTGCGTGTTTAAATCATTCAACTTTTTCAATTTTTTTACATCTATGAATTGTAATTCTACTACTTGTGGTTAGTTTATTTGTTTGTTCTTGAAAGTTGCAAATTCAATAATCCCATGATCATTTCTATTAACAATATCTATAATCATAGAGACTGTGAAGCCCAGATACATGATACACGATACACGATACGGATATAGAAAAACTAGGAAAACTTTGAAAATCAAGATACTACATGGCTATGATACTTTAATCAAAATTTAAATTTATAAATGAATAATATTTAAACACATCTGAAGATGATAATAGGGAGTGATTCACATTACTAATTGGCAATTGCTCATGTAAACATATCAATAGTCAATAGATGATGATCACACTTCAAAAAAAAGGGAAAAGGTTATTTTGTTGCTGATTCGAAAACGTAATAACGTGTCTCTTGTTTCTATCTATAAAGATATAAAGTATCTTTTTTATTATGATATATAATAATATGGGTGTTCTTTTTATGGAATGGGAATGGCGAAAGAAAAAGAAGTTTAAGCATGTTGCAAACATATTTGGAACTTGCCAAGGTATATCTGAACATGCTAAGCCGTATGTAAAATTTATCGGATATCTTTTGCCCCCAAAAAATAGATCAAAAATCATGAATACTCGTGTTATACGTATCAGTATCGGATACTGATGCTTAGGGATTTTGAAGTATACGGGCTTCCTAGCATAGGCACGACAAGGAGAGGGGAAGAGAAGAAGAAGGGGCATTGCAGGTTCCAAGAGAATGCAATTAACAAATCTAAAAATTACCAAATTCACCCGACCCCTTTGGAGCTTCCATTTGGGTGTGCATAATTTGCAGTGCATCTACAATCGCAAGTCGCATGGCAACACATATTAAGATGCAAATTGAAGCCATTCTGTGAGTAATTTTGGGGGAAGAGATAAGTAAAGAGCCTATGTTGATTAGGGCAAAGTTCCATAAAAGTTCTTGGAGGTTGAGCGCCTCGTTCAAGGAAATTTAGAATAATGGAAATATTTCAATAGGTTTGATTCTTTATTGGATCATAAAAGCCCACTTTCCGAAGATCTCTTCCCCCTCTTCGAGATCAAACATCAGATTCGATAAACACTGGATACAAAACTATGCAAAGGGACTGATAGAGGAGGAAGAGACTCCATTCTTTGCAATAGAAATAAAGAGGAGAAAGGGTGACAACATGGGGAAAGAGAAAGAGGGAGAGGCAAGGTTCTGCAATACACATAAAGAAGGGAAATCCATCTAGAAGGAGGAAAAAAATATTAAAATGTTCAATAATGAAATTAGATTTGGAAAGATGACTTTAAAGTTTACAACATTTTGGGAGGAAAAAAAGATGACAATAAATGAGAACACGTTAAAAGAATGAGAAAGATATAAATGATACAGATTCATAATTTAAGACAATTATTAATTTAAAAATACATATATATTTTATGTAACTTTCTGAATGTAAAAGAATTATATTATGCGAATTACGAAACATACTACAACTATCAAGGAAGCGTAGTTATGAATCTGGATTGCAGGCAATGGCCGACCCCAAACAAAGTTTGATGTATAGAGAAGCAATTAACAGAGACCAAGCAGTGTTGTGATGCATGAATTTAGAGAGCGGTGAGCTTGTTGGAAATCACCTAAATGGGCAGAAAAGATACTGGTCGGCACTAGGTCTATTGGTGGAAATGAAAGTGATAACAGTTTGTGTTCGTTGACCTAGAAGATGTCAGTTGTTTAGAGTTGATTTATTTTTTCTCAAGACAAAAAGAAACCTAATACTATTACTTTTAAAAGGGTAGATGAAGAAAAGCCAATATAAAATAGGATTGACTGCCATTTTCGCGATAGCAGCTATATGGGTTTTATGGGTATTTTCGCGATAGCAGCTATACAAAAGGGTAAATATGGGTTTTTGCCCATGTAAAGAATAGCAGACGCTATTTTCGCGATAGCAGCTATGGCTGCTGCTACTGAAAAACGCAATGTTATGGAAGGCGCTAGCGACGGTGCACTAGTCCTCCGCTATACCCATATCGAAGAGTATCACATTCTTGCTAACTATAATCTATGACTGGATAGTTTAATGTCATTCTATTTCATATCACTTCATTTGCAAAGCTTGGTACACATGGCTAACTAGGTTACCCAGTGTAGATTAGTCACCGGCAAAACCGGTGAATACAGCGCACCAAATACCAATAATACGGCAACAAAAAAAGAAGAGAAAAAGTTCTCAGTCATTACGAGATATCCAAACTGTGCTCATGAACTCATTCATACCCTTGAATTTTTAAACTTCAAAATGATCAGATTCTGTGATTCAAGTTAGCAAAGTTTACTATTTACATTACTCAGTGTAAAGTTAGTGATTGTGAACATAGTAACTTAAGTCCTTAAACAAAAGAGGTAAATTACATATTCGTTTTCTTCAGCTGATTTTTTTTTTTTTTGTGGAAATGAACAACTTAAAGTACTTTTGCTCATTACTTTGTGGAAATTGAAATTATAATAAGATTGATAAAATGTTCCTTGATTGTGACTTCCAATTTAAACTGTTGCAGTACCATAAAGAACGTGGATCAAGACCAGAGTAAATACTTCGGTCGTAAGGCAGTGTCATTTGTTTTGATTACTATTACAGGAGGTGTTGCTCTGAGTGCTCTTGATGACCTTGCTATCTATACTGGCTGTACCAGGTAAATATTTAGCTTTATGAGGTATTCTGTATTAAGAGTTGATAAAAGTGTCTTTAATCTCCCAGGAATGCATATGGCATACACGAGAAATTCTTTAGAGCTGTGTTTTAACTAATAATGATGGTTATATCTAGAGAACAGTCATTACCGTATCGCTTTTTTATTTTCACACAACAGACAGAAAAAAAAAGCATTGCATGCAAATCAGGTCTGGAAAACTAAGAATGTTCTGCCTTTAGTTTACTAGCTCTAAGATGGTTCTCATTGAAGGAGATCTTCAGGGCCTATTTTGATACAAAAAACATTTTGTTTTCATTTTCTGTTTTCACTATAACTACATAATATCACTTGGTCATCACTTTGTTTCTTGTTTTCCAGGATTTGTATAAGAAATGGTAATGTTGTTTGCACTGGTATATTTGTAATTAGTGAAATTGGAATTGAAAATAGGAAACATTTCTCGTATTAAAAGATGTTACACCAACCTTCCAGTATTACGATTACAACTATAGCATCCTTGTGATATCTTTCAGGACAGTTATGATGATCCCCTAGTTGGGCTTAATGTATTACTATTTTCATATTTTTTGCCCTCTCATCCTTCCAAGTAAATTCTATTATATTTCAGGGAAATTGCACTCAGCACCCTTGAGCTATGCTTAAATGACACATACACCTCTTCTATTTTGTAAAAGACATTGATCTCCCCTCTATTATGTAAAAATAGAGGGATTGTGTGTCGTGTAAACTTAAGGGAGGTGTGTGCAATTTTTCTAACAAAATAAGGGTGGGAAGTATTCATTTAAAAAATAAAAGAGGTATTTGTGCTATTTAAGCATATCTTTGGGGAGGTGAGTGGAATTTCCCCATATATATTTTATTTGCTTTCATTGTTTGTTAGTAGAATTGGATAGTATGCACCTCGAAGAGGAAAATTTTCTGATATCTTATTACTAGTACTCAATGCTTGTCAAAAAGGAGCTTATCAACTATTGGTCTTTATATTTCAAAATTGAAAACTTGGCCATCATGACAGCTCCTAAAATTATTAGCTGAAAATTTTGCAGCAAGGCGATGGAGAATGTGAATAAGAACCAGGCATTAATAGATGCTATTGGACAACCAATTGTTAAAGGCCCTTGGTACAACGCTTCTCTTGCAGTGGCTCACAAGAGGCATTCTGTGTCTTGCTCATTTCCGGTATCTGGGCCGCTAGGATCAGGTGTCTTACAACTGAAGGCAGTCCGCAATGGAGGTTAGCAATTTGAATATTTTTTTTACTGAATGACAACTCTTTTCCTCACTCTCGGTTAACTGTATCAGTTAGCATTACAACCATATTATGCTTGCTTACTTTGACATATTATCTTTTTGCTTGATGATTCTTGTTAACATGATAAGATCTATTGTTTGAATAGTTGCAACACTAAGGTGAGGTCAGTTTGATAGGTCATAGAATTGATTACTGTTTTGGCTTCTTTGAAACAGAGGACAGTTGGTCTTCCTTTTTTTTCCCTCGTGATTGGGACATTTTAGTCATGGATGCTCTCCTCCATGTACCTGGGAATGAAGAGAAGCATCAAACATTGCGGATTAATCTCTCTGACAAGTTGCCTCCTTGTACTGCTTGCACTAAATGCGTAGTTCCTCCATCAGAAAAATCAGAGGCAAAGTTGAGTTCCAATCCATCAGAAAAATCAGAGGCAAAGTTGAGTTCCAATCAATGATAGTAAGCTTAAGTGGCGATCGATAAATCAATTATAAACAAAATTTTCAAGTTTTAAACCCTTTACATGACCCACTTTGAGGCAGAACGATAGTATTTGTTTTTGGCAGGTTTTATGGTATAATCTGTTAATAATATTATTCATCATTGTATCTCATCATTATTGAAAATAAATGTTGGCTTGACACTTGTGAATTATATATTTTCCTTATTCTGAACCGTTTCTTTTCTTTTCACTCTTGGTAGTTTTTTTTTTAGTTTCACATATTTTGGTTTTCTTTTCTACTGAATTTAGAGCACTGTATTTTTTGTTTGGTGACTTTGGTCAGAAACTTCTTTTAATTTCAAATGTTGCACAATGTTGGATAGAGTTATAATCCAAGTAGAGATACGTTAGTATCTTAAGATTGAGAAGATGAACATCAAGTCTAATGTTGCCATTGCATCTCTGCCAACACCCCACTACTAGTCTGCTGCCAATCTAAGCATCCAACATCTGAGGTATTATGTCCACACATGCACCATTGTTAATTTGTCCATGGAATACGACCCCTGTAAAGTCCATAAATATTACATATTGTAATTGTATAGTCAAAATACAACTTTACAAGTTAAAAATAAGAGATGCTTCAGAATATATCACCTTTGATACAACATTAAATAACCTAAGTTTCTTTTTGCGCGACAATCAATTCCAAAATTAGAGTGCGAGCTTAACGTAGAGTCTAATAGTAGTAGAATGGAATGAAGCATAAGAAGAGGGAAATGAGTTAGTTACGGTTGGACGCGCTCTTTGTAATTGCGTTTTCCCATGTCGTCGTCGTTGACCAGCGAAGAAGGTCCAAGGTGTTACTAATCCTAGTGAGTGCAGTCTGTGGATACGTAGTGGCACTTTGAGGGTAAAATCAAGTAATAAAAACAAAATAAGGTACAATTAGAAACGGCTTGTATAGGAACAATTTTATTTTGATTTTTTTGATCGAGAGCACCACTAGTGTCTTCGAGAAGCAATCTCGCCGGAGCATAGGAAGAATGTTTGCATGGAGTTCCGGCAATCTGTATCAGCAGAAATAATTAGTAAGGTACATTAGTGCTCCAATTGCATTGAGATATGGTACTTCAGGACCAAGTGGTTCTTCACCCTCGTCTCGAGGTCTGAAAGGATCTTTCTCCTCATCTAGTGATCTAACAATCATACTGGAGTAGACAACGAATGAGATTTGTCCATATAGAAACGTTTTAATACTTTTGCTATACAAGTTCTTGATGCACAAAAATTACTCAGATCTTATTTCTTGAGATTGAGAATATGAATTATTGAAGAATTGTTCCTTTCCTGTCTAATAAACAAACTTTAGAGCTTTGCAAAACCGAAGCACCCCACATAATCACATTTAAAAAAAAATCACCACCATGCTACTTTTGATTATTTCTTTTTTATTTTGTTTAAAGGTATTCACCCCGCCTCAAGGGAAAGGGGCTCACTAACCCGAAGCTCAATAAGTAAAGTCTAATTCCAAGTAGTTCCATCATGTGTATTCAATTTAGACACTAGCAGTACTCACTTCTCTAGATAAAGTGCGTTAACCACTCTTACTCACATCCAAACTCCGAGATACCCTTGATTACTTCATTGCAACATCTAGAAAATAATCATTATCATTCAAAGGTTAATAGCCAATAGGTACAAGTACAAATACATTTGCTTTATCTTGGTTTCTATTGAATTCTATTGGTCTGTACCAAAATCAGAATACAAATAAAATTTATTTGCAGAAATCAATACATTACATTACATTTAAATATATATGCCCATTAATATTGCATCTCTCATTACAAAATTTCAATGAAACTCAATTAAGGTTCCTACAGAAGGCCACTAACTGGTGATGTGCTAAAAACTGGCATCATCTCCTTGTTGTTAACAGCAGAAGCAGAAGATGTTTGATTGTTACTACTGCCACTACTTTTTCTCCGAGGCTTTGCCTCTCCAAGCATCATTATAACATCTCTCATAGTTGGTCTGTCTTTTGGGAGCTTTGCAGTGCAAACAAGTGCTATTCTTAAAACCAATAGCATCTCTTCTACAACATGTTTGTTGTTTCCTACATTTGGGTCTAATGCTTCTTCTAGACATTTGTTCTCTCTAATCTTTCTTCTAATCCACTCTACAATGTCTACACTCTCTCCAAACTCCGGATCTAATGGTCTCTTTCCTGTTAGAAGCTCCAACAATACTACTCCATAACTGTATACATCTATCTTTTCATCCACCTTCAATGCATATCCATATTCTGCCAAATAATAACAATAAATGAATCATTGAAATGTTATGCATGTAACAAATCTTTTACATCTAAGAAAAAGCAATCATCTCTTTACAAAAATGAAGCACGAACTCAGACACAGACACAGACACGTCAATACTGCTAATCGAGAATGTTCACTTCAAGTATAGAAACCATTTTGGAAAATTAACAATTTTAGAGACTAAATTGACAGAGCCTTACGATGCCTCAAGATAAAGTAGGATTTGAAAAGTAGTAACTTACCAGGAGCAATGTAGCCATAGGATCCGGCGACCATAGAGACGGTTTCTTTCTTCCGGGTCATCATCTTGGCTAACCCAAAATCAGCAATCCTTGCCTCAAGATTTGCATCAAGCAATATATTATTCGACTTGATGTCGCGATGGATAACCGATGGATGACAGTCATGGTGAAGATAAGCAAGTCCATTTGCAACTCCTAGAGCTATGTTATACCTTGAAACCCAATCCACAAGCTGTCTAGCTGCTTGCTTACCATGCAAGGCATCTCCAAGGTTACCATTGTGCATAAACTCATAAACTATCATCACATCAGTGTCATTATGAAGAAATCCTAATAGTCTAACAATGTTCCTATGCCTTAACCTTCCTAAAAGATCCACCTCTCCAACAAGGACATCACTGCTTCTTCCTATTTCAATATCATCAGCAGTTTCTGATCTCCACAGCTTCTTAACAGCAACAATTGTATTAGATTGTGGTATCTCAGCCTTATAAACAATCCCAGTGCCTCCCATTCCAATCACATTGTTTTCTTTAATGCAAGCTAGAATGTCATTACTTGTAAATCCAAGCCTCTGAAATGCCATTAATCTCCATGGCCACCCTTTGCTACCTTTATAAAATCTTTCTTTGAAACAAAATCCACCAGTATACCACCTTAAGTATAAAAACCTTGCTGCAAAAATTGTGATTCCAACGACTAGGATTGATGATATTCCAAGGATCCATCCTATGATAATGTGCTTTGCATGTGAACTTCCATGCCATGATGTGTATGCTGAGTTTTTATCACATGGAGAAAGAACACCATCACATAGATCAGCATTTCCCACAAGATTATTTGGGTTTATAGTTCTTAGCATACCATTTGCTGGCACAGAACCTTGGAGCTTATTATATGATACATTGAATGCTTCCAAAGCAGGAGATAAACCAAAGTTTTCAGGTATATGACCAGTTAGAGAATTATTGGAAAGATCAAGCATGGCTAATGTAGGCATGTTAGCTAATGCTTTTGGGATTTCACCACTCAATTGGTTATTTTGCAGGTTCAAGTTTACTAATTTCTGACATGAAGCTATACTTTCTGGAATGTTTCCAGATAAATGATTTGAGGAGAGATCAAGAACAGTAAGTGAGGGAGAGTCTTGAAATTGGTCTGGAATTTTTCCTTCCAAGTTGTTATTGGAAACCATGAAAACTTGAAGATTTGGAATGGAAAGAATTGTGGAAGGGAGAGAAGAATGGATTTTATTTCCTGAGAGATCAATGAAAGAAAGAGATGTAGAAGAAGCAATGTCATCTGGAATTCCACCAGTGAGACTATTGTTAGCCAATTCTAACCTTTGAAGCTTCTCAAGCTTGCCAAGACCAATAGGAACTGTACCAGAAAGAAAATTGTTCTGAGCTCGAACACGAACAAGCAAAGAACATGTCGATAGACTCGATGGAATTGGACCAGAGAAAGCATTGTTGAAGAGTATAAGCTTGGTTAGGTTTCCCTGGCTGCAAAGAGTTTCTGGAATATATCCAGAGAGTGAATTTGATGATACATCTAACCACTGCAATGGTGAATTCTTTCCAAGGTTACTAGGCAATGGCCCTGACAAATAGTTATTCCACAACTCAAGTACCTCCAATTGAGGCAAATCCCCAAGACCAGAAGGTACAAGACCAGATAACTGGTTCCCTAAGAAGTTCAGAAGCTTTAAATTCTTCAGCAGACTTATTTCAGCTGGAATTTTTCCTGACAGCGTGTTATCAGAAAAATCCAAAAACTGCAAAGAAGTCATGTAACCAATTGCTGGTGGAATTCTGCCTTCAAAATTGTTGTTGTATAAGAAAAGTGTATTCAATAGCTTGAGATTTCCCAATTCACTAGGAATCTCACCACCAAGATTAGCTACTGCTAAATCAAGATACTTAAGACTAGTGAGGTTTCCAAACTCTAATGGAATCCCACCTTCAAATTCATTATAACCAAGGATCATATACTCCAATGATGAAAGTTGTCCTAGCTCACCAGGAATTCTCCCAGTGAGGTTATTCCCAGATAAACCAAGGAAATTCAACTTATACAACTTTCTGAATGATTTTGGAATTGAACCTTCAAAGAAACTGCCTCTGAGATCCAGCATCTCTAAGGAAGTTGCATTTCCAAGGTCCCAAGGAAGTGAACCTGAGAACTCATTGCTTGATGCATTTAAGCTCATAAGTCTCAATGCTCTTCCAAATCCTAATGGAAATTCACCAATGAAGAAATTCTGGCTTACATCAAGACTATTTAGTATAGTGAGATTGGCTATAGATTTTGGCAATGGTGATGAAAAAGCATTGCAACATAAGTTAAGAGAAATAAGACTTTTGAGTTTTTGTATATCATTGGATACTATACCACTGAGATTCTTGCGAGAAAGATCAAGGCTCTCTATAAATCCAGCTGAGTTGCATTTGATGCCAGTCCAATGACAATGAGATGCACCATCCACCAATTTCCAATCCTGTAGGGTGTTCAATGGATCAACAATACCTGCTTTTATTGAAAGCAAAGTTGATACTTCATCATTTAAGGCAGCAGCAAAAATGTAATAGAAATAACCAGAGATGAGTAAAAACTGAAGTTTCATCTGCATCTTGTTCTTCTTCTTCATTAAAGCTCAGCTCAATTGTTTGTCCATCATTTACACCTTCTACTGAAACTGAGGTAGAAGGTTGTGAAGAAGTTCAATTGTGTGTGATAGAATTTGCTATAGTATATGACCAATAAATAAAGCATTTGATTAGTTTTGGTCAATTTTAAGAACTAGCTATATCAAAGAAGGTGCTAGTAATGTGCAAGTAATGACAGGTAAAGCTTTTGGAGTTATTTGAAGTTTATCCGACATAAAACATGGGAGAGAATATGGCTCTTAATACTATGTTGCTGGTTATTTAGTTTCTACTTTTTCTTCTTTCGGTTATCTTTGTCTTTTGAGGAGGGATAAATAATGCAGTTAGTTTTTGTTTTTTTTATCTTCTTATTTGTTTATTTTGAATTCCATTTTACGGTAACTACATTCTTGATAACATGATTGTGAGTAAAGGAATCAGAGAATATACAATCTTCTCCATATACTAGATCAGATTAATGATCACCAATGGGGCCCTTAAGTTTTTTCGGTTTGTTTGTTTTCTAGCTAGGTAATAAATTATTGTATACATAATTGACTCCATGTGTGATTTAAATTACCTGAACATCAGATCTCACACAGTCACATATAATTGAGATCTACCTGGGAAAAAGTTACAAGAAAAGTATAGTTACCACACTATCATTGTCCAAATCATCTTTCCAAGTACATTGAATAAATTATTTTGTTAAGGTTGAAAAAGGAGTTTCAAATTCCATCTGATTGAAAGGGTAACTTCTAAGTATGACAAAGATTCAGAAATAAATGATGCTTTAGTGGGGCTCCTAACATGTGGTTAATTTAGTTAAGAATATTGATGTATATGAGATTATCTTAGCATTAAAATTAAAACTAAAGCCAAAAAAATTATGTATGGGTTATATATTTCTGTAATCCACACTATGAAGAAAAAGGAAGACAGAGGAACATTTAAAAAATTAAAATTAAAGTAAAGATCAGAAGCATCATCACCTATCACCCACTTGATGGTTTTAGCCTCATAAATAAATGTGTTAATTATTAATTATGATTTTGTTAAGGGAATCATTCCATGTTACAAGGGCGAAAGAAACTTGAAAATAAGACAGTTCTACTTCTACCATCCATTAATTAAATTAAGAAAAATGGGTATATTAGAACTAAAGCATCACTTATACACTCAATTGACAATTGGTACATAGTATATGGTATATGTTAATAGATGAAAATAAGTACTATATGAAGAATAAACTAAAAGAGGAATCGGCAAACAGAAGGAAATGGGAGAAAAATGCTGCAATTGATCAATCATGATCTGAGCTCACCAACTGCAACTTCTAATATAAAAAATATATCATGTTCCCTTTTTCTGCCTTTGAATATTAATTCACATGTAGACACACATGGTGTGGACTACTTAGAATAAGAAATATTACTGCATCATATATGCTCTTTTAATTTCTATTTGCTTAGATCACATCTAATACTTAGACAGATGGAAGCCATGTGAAATGGCAGCTTCCTGTTGAAGTAGTACATCCTTTCCTTATTATTGGAGAGAGGCAACTTCAAATATTGAATTAGCTAGTCATATCTTATGGTTACAATACAATATCTGAGGTTGAAAGTAAAACTTTGCTTATTTGTGTCCATATTCCCTTTGCAAAGAAAACCAGAACCAGCTTTTCATCATTTAATTAAAAAAAGAAAACCCCATTTTACAGATGGTGTAGCATAGAGATGCCATGTTGGGATCATTGTGCTCCTCATTGCACATGTATCACGTGCATCTGATGTGGCTTGGTCTTTCATTATTATGGAAAATTATTCCTAGTTTTGCTTGCTTGATCAAAACCTTAACATGGATTTTCGGCTTCCTTTACCCCAAGATACCTGGATATCTTGCTAACCATATACGAAAGAAAAAACACACACACACACACATATATATATTAAAATTTTAGTTTAAATATGTTTTTCCCCATATATATTTAGTTTTTCGTTTTGTTACTTGAATTTTTGTTGTCGTTTTGAAGTGGTCTTTGTAAAAGAAAATTACTTTCATTTTAGTTCTTTTATTTGTCCGTTTAATTATTTATTGTAGAGAGAGAAATAAGTGTGATGAGTGATAAATAATTGAAGAGTAGAATAGGAAAATAAAACTTATAATTTTATGAAAATCAACAAAGTGTATTGATTTTCTTGATTTGTGCAAAACAACTTTAAAAAACGATTATTAAAATGAAAAGGAGGTAGTATTGTTTTTCAACACTAACCAAATAATATAGAGGCTAAAACAAAAACAAAAAATAGTTTATTATCGAGGCCAAAATAAATATCAATAACCCAAATGAAACAAATCTTTTTCGAGCCACTGCAAAAAAAAAAAAAAGGCACATAAGAAAGTTACATAAGTTTTTAGTCCCTACAAATATGCCTACAAAATTTTACTTCAAGTTTTGGTCCTTCAATTATTCTTAGTTTGCAACTTTAGTGCCTACTATTAAAATCTCGATGATCAAGCAAACAAAGGTCTAATTGGAAATGACATTGAAATCAACTATTCTTATTTAGACTTAAAGTTTAACTTATTTTCAAAATTGCCCTTCTCATTAAATGGTGATTTATACTCCTGATTAATGACATCATCATTTAATTATACCACCTAAATAAGGGTAAAGTTGAAATTGATCATTTACTATCACATTTGTATCATAGCTTTTTTTTGGTAGGAAAAAAAATGTTTTCATTTGTATCATAGCTACAAAGAAGAAAACGAAGTCCAAAAGGTTTTCATTATCTTGAGAAATCAATGGTGTTAGATCTTCTAAGATTTTCATCTTTACTATCATTTGTATCATAGCTACGATGGAAATGGATAGCTAACTTACTTTTGTTGTGATTAGATGTAACTAGCTCCTACCTATGTATATGTTTTGATTCATATCTATGTAAACTTCGTTTTATTCATTGATCCATGCCCAAAAGACTCTATAGGGATTGTATTAGCAAAAAAGGGTATGAGTAGTGACTCTCGAGAGATTTTCATGTTCTATTGGGAAAAAACCAAGTCCCATATTGACTAGAGATATGGCTTCAAAAGAGTTTATAAGTGCGAGAAGTTTAATTCGGAATCAATTGGGAATTAAACTTCGGAACCGTAAAAAGTCTTATAAATGGAAAGAGTCACAATAGATATAGACATAAAATTACCAAGACAAAACCAAGTCCAGCTGCTAAATGCCCAAACAAGTCCACGATACTGCACACCAACACAACCTTTCTCTCAATTCTCCTCTCACTGTCTCCATCTTATTAGGTGCCTCAATGTTAGTAGTGTTGAGTGGCTTGAATACCTTGGCAAGCTTGGAACACTCGAGAATCTTTCCATTAAGAATTACAGGACAATTGGTGAAGGTGACTTGATTTAGCTTGGCCTTTGTTGCAATTTGAAATCAATGCGAATTACTGATATATAAAAGTTTATGATCGATAGATGGAAAAAGCAGCATGCCCCATGTGAGAATATGATGGAATTAAGCTTGGTAAATTGCATTATCAGCCGCGAAGGTGACTCTGTTACATACACCCAACGTTTTTCTACCTACGACTCCCCCCATATTAAGATTCGAGAGCAGCGAGCCAATGAGGAATTTCATTCTTTTTTTTGCAAAAAAAGTTGGCTTCGCCCGGACTCGAACCGGAGACCTTCAGTGTGTTAGACTGACGTGATAACCAACTACACCACGAAACCTTGCTATGATTTTAGTTCTTTAATTTTTCTTTTCACATCTTGATTCAATATTTACATTCTGTCATTGTTGAATGTCTTTTCCTGATTGGAAAGAGATGTTTGTTCTTACATAATTGAAGAAATAATTGATCGATGCAATTCAATTCAATTTCACGACAAACTGGAATTGGAAGAGTTTTAATTTCACTAAAACTTGGTAGTACCAATTATTTTACATTTTATAATATAAATTAATGGACTTACTTTTAAGACTCCCTCTTGAGTTTTCCCTACTAAAACTCATTAAACAAAGTTCAATATCATGTATGAACTCTGCTAGACATAATATTGATAACAAATAATGATAATAGAATAAGACAAACATAATAATAATTGTTGTAGTGTAATGTGTCTTCTGATCTTCATTTTTCATGCTACTTAGGCTTCCAGGTCACTGCTATTGGGCTTCTAACCCTGGAAGAACCATTTTGTGACTGCACCCATGTCAAATGCCCTTCAGAAAAGCTCATTATATCACCACCTTTTCTAACCCTTTTTCTTGATAGAAAATATACCTTGTAACTCAAGCTTTGATTTATTTTCTTAAATACCAGCTTCTTAGGTTTGACTATCACTTTCACACCTTCAGGTTCCACAACTTCCACTGAGTAAATGGAGTTAGGATCACTTCCAACATTTGTAACTCTCCTACTAAACATCTTTCTCCTCATTCCATCTTTAAATATCACTGAGAATGAAGGATAGTTAAGACTAAACCCTCTATTCATTTGCATCACTGCATGACAACTCACATTTCTATGTGTAATGCTGAATATTTCTGAACTTGTATAACCAATGCTGCAAAGATGGCTGACATAATCACTTGGTTTAATATCATATACTAGTCCTGGATTCAATGCTCTTTGTGGATTCACATTTCCAGCTCCCATTGCAAAAACTCCAGCTGGTTTATCTTCATCAAGTACTGGTTTTCCTGTGTGATCAGTTACATCAGCTGTTGTCATGATTGCTGATTTTATAGCTGCTGGACTCCAATTTTGATGAGCTGAACGGATAAGAGCTGCAATTCCACTAACATGTGGACATGCCATTGAGGTTCCTGACATTACTGAGAAATTCACTCTTCTTGAATCTTCTGGAAGACCTGTAGGACCAAGATTTTGTGGCCATGCAGCTATGATGTTCACTCCTGGAGCTATAACATCTGGTTTAAGGATTGTAGGATTTGAGAAACTTGGTCCTCTAGCTGAGAATCTTGCTACTGCTGGTGCTCTTGACTTTCCTATTATAGTACCTCCAAATTCAATCTTAGCAAGTGGGACTTTTGTGGAGTTTATGTAAGCTTTTAAGGTGACTGATTCATCAAATCCTAGCAATGTTGCAGGCAAGACATGAACATCAACTGAATCTTCTTCTAAGTTTAGTTCTGTGTTTGCTAAGATCATAGCAGCACCACCTGCTTCCTTCACAACTTGACCTTTTTCTGATCTTCCATTCACACCTCTATCACATACCACCATTTTGCCTTTAACTTTGTCCCTTGGAAGTGACCCTTTGAGGCAAAATTGACTCTCACTATCTCCACCAGATAAATAAACCAGCTCAAGTTCTTTGCTATAACTCACTAATCTGTTCACTGGATACATGGATTCTCCATAGAGAACTTTTCCATTCCCCATGTGAACTAAAGCTGGGAATTTTCTATCCAATGTGCTTGCACCAATAGTGGCAATCCAAGGAGCTTCATTGGCAACAGACATTGCCACAGGACCATTATTTCCTGCTGCACAAATAACAGAAATACCTTTCTCCATTGCTCTAAAACTTCCAATGGCAATACTATCATCATATAGAGGCACAGGGAAACCACCTAAAGACAATGAGAGAATGTCCACACCATCTCTAATTGCAACATCCATTGCAGCCACGATATCAGAATTGTAGCAGCCATTGAACCAACAAACTTTGTAAACTGCAATGTGTGCACCAGGAGCCATACCTCTAGCCACACCTTTAGCATAACCAAGAACATTTGCCATTGGAACTGGCACTCCACCAGCAGTGGATGAAGTGTGTGTACCATGTCCAGAAGAGTCTCTTGGAGAGATATATTCTGGAATCTTTGAAGGAAATACTGCAAGATGGCCTTTAGTAAAGTACCTTGCACCAATGAGTTTTCTATTACAATTTGAAGAGTTAAATGCTTGTCCTGATTGGCATATACCCTTCCATTTCTTTGGAACTGGAGGCATGTCATGATCAATGAAGCTAGGACTTTCAGGCCATACACCAGTGTCAAGGACACCGATTATGGTTCCGCGGCCGAAACCAGATTGATACCAACCATTTTCTCTTGCAGGGTTGAGTCCTAAGAACTTGTAAGAATAAGTGGTTTGAATTTGAAGGTTTTTGTCAGGCTTAATTGAGATAACATCAGGTAATTTTTGTAAGTACTCAAGCTCAGATGAAGTTAACTGAGCTGCAAAACCGTCCATGGCGGAACGGTAAGAGTAGAGAAGGCGTGAGGAAGGGTTTTCATCGGAGGAAATAGTTTGTTGTATGAATGAAAGGTGCCATTTGAGTTTGGAGGTGAATAAGGATTTGGTTATGCCATGAGGGTGTAACTGAACTATGTAAGTTCCAAGGGAAGATGCATGAATGAGAGTGAGAGTGAGAGTGAGAGTGAGAGTGAGGAAAAAGAGTTGAAATTTGGATTCCATTGTTGGTAGGTAGGAGTAGGATAATGTGTTGTGTTGGATGCATGATGTGGTGGAGTGGAAGTGGAGGGGTATTTGAAGGTGTTGGGGGAAGAATTCAAAAGTGAAGTAGAAATGGTGAGAGAGAGGAATATGAAGCTCGTGAAAAATAAGAGCTCTTCATCACGAGGATCCTTTGTTGAGAGAAACTGAGAATAACTGGGAATTGAGGAGCTGAGCTTGGTGTAAGAAGTGTCACGAGATGTTTTGCTTAGTTTTAATACAACACTAATTAAGTAACCGTTATTTTTTAAAATTTCAGTGAAGTATTTGTTTCTACTTCTCAAAAAATACTGGTTTGAGAGTGAGAGGAGCCAATTAAGAGAATGAATTTTCAATCATTCAAATGCTTGTTTGACATTGCATTTATTATTAAACATGCATGTGTACGCTCTTGATTTGGCTACTGTAATAGGCTGCCATTGCCTTATAACTCGTGACAATTTACCTCCCTCTCTAAACTTCCAAGTTGGTTGCTTTACAAATCTTAAAAATCCTTTACAGTAATATCAAACAAATAAATAAATTATTTATAATAAACTACTCAAACATTGTGTGTTCATGAAACTGGAAACTAGAATTTTTTGTAACAGATTTAAAAAGTTAAAGTTATTCTTCTAGCTACTAGTATGTGCACAATAATCATTGATAGATAGAGTTAAATAATAATGCTACTATAATTACAGACTAAAGAGATGCGATGACATAAATGCACGAGTGAGACGTTGCGCAAGGAATACATGAGCACAGCGCAGGCGATGATCTCTGGACCAAGTTTGTGTGCAATCAAATTTGAGTGTATTCAAACAGAAATTTTGAACAATTAAATACATCTAGTTTTAATCTGAATCCTTAAATATTTTATACGTAAAAAATAAAATAACACACCTAAGCAGAGAGATAGACACATATCCACATGTGTATCCATTCTATTCTACTAATCTAGGAAGAGGGTAACTACAATAAACTCCTCTTCATTTTTCATTATATTGCCGGTATAGAACAAGTGTCATTTTTATTTTTTATTACTTTTTTGACAAAAGTGCCATTTTTTATTTTTATGTTTATCTCTATCACGTTAATCCTCAATTTATATTTTTAGCTGCTGTGTTACTCATATTTTTTAAGTGGAGTTAATGTGTGATTAAAAAAAAGCAGAAGTAAACAAAACCACCACACTTTCATCGACCAGAAGAAATTTATAACACACAGTAGCTAGCAAGCTCCACAATTTGGTTTCATTGCTAGTTACTCATAACTCATGTAGAAATTCAAAAATAACATACGTAGAATTTGAATATTTTTTGCCAAAAATAGCATCAAAAAAACATTATATCTATTTACTGACAGAGTGTGTAAGCTATTATAATTGGGGCGTGTATTTAAGAATTCTCATAAAATTTGTGATAACCACAAGAGTCCCAAGCCCACAAAAAATGAAACAACACAAGGATTAGTGGACTATGAGAGGGGTTTGACTTTTCCCAACCGCCTCCTACTCACCACACACTCCCAAACCCCTTAAATCCCAAAAATACCCCTCACTTAAAAACACTTCATCTCTCACTCTCTCTCCCAAACACTCTCACAGCCCCTCCCAAACACTGGGTTGGGCACAACTCTCATTCCATTTCAGCGGGTGGGATTAAGGTGTTTATGAAGAAGCAAAGTAGGGTGTTGGTGGAGAAGGGGTTTTGGTGAAGAAGAAGAAGCAGAGTAGGGTGTTGGTGATGTAGCAGGGAAAGTTGAAACCCTATTTATAATAGGTGTGCTAAAATATGAGTCATTGATCAAAATTTTAGATCACAAATCTGAGTCGTTTAAATTCTATTCGTTGTGGCACAATTTCCAAAGGAAATGCCATCCACTCCTTTTTCAGACACGTTTGACTGTTTGTAAGCCGCTGATCAAAAGTGTTGGTGGAATCTGAGCCGTTGAAAATTACAAAGGTTCGGGTGCCCTAGTCCAAACTGATTCGGGTGCAGCCAGTCGTACCTACTAAATTTCAAAAAAGGGGTGTATATCAACGTATTACAGGTGCAGTTGGGCCTAGCCGTATCCGTTCAGTTGCCCATAGCCAAACCAACTCAAATTTTGAAAAAAAATACAGAGGCATTGGGTTCATTAATGATATGCTGGTCATTTCGCATGGTTTAAGAGTGTATAGTGAGTAGGAGGGGGTTGGGAAAAGCATTGCCATATGAGAGAATCTCCCAACCCAACCCATCAACATAAACCTCGTGTTAAACACCTTCGCACCTCTAAAAAACCGAGGATTTAAGCTTGCATTGACATTAAGACATGGAAACAGTTTGACCAAAAAAAAAAGACATGGAAACAGAAAGACTATGGTGAAAGCATATTTTTTTATCAAAATTGTAAAAACATTTTTTTTATAAACATAAACATTTTGAAGAACGTAGAAAACGAAGAAATGCTTATTTGCAGAAAATGAAGAATGCCTTCGGCAGTGAAGGAAACGAAAGGTCAGGTGAGTCGACTCACTCAAAGAAGACTAATTAAATCACAGCCATTTATTAAAATCTAACGGCTCAAAATATATCCTTTCACTCTCACATAAAAATCTCTTTCTCATTAGATATGCCCTACTAGTTATTGTCAAGCTTCACTACTAGTTATCAGTCACATGTGGGAGGGTCATGTATTCCCCAAATCTACTTGATCTTGTGCAACATCCACTAACCCAGAATTCATAAAAGCAATAAAAACAAATGAGGAAAATATCTATCAATCCTTTATCTTAACCATGAAAATTACATAACCAATTTCGATTCACAAGCTCTCAGCTTTAAAAGAATGAACCACACATAAGCTAGTAGGTTGATTGATTGAGCACAAACTTTCTGCATTTACCACTAATTTCACCGGTTCAGGCTTAAGACCTGGTCACCACAACAAAAAAATTCCAGATCAGGCGTCAGATCTCAAATCAACTCTTCCTTCCACATGCAATGCTGACACTTCCCCACGTAGAAACAAAACAATACAGCCACCAAAACCCAGTTCAAAAAACAAACATAACTTGGGAAAACGCCAATCAATACCCAGAAACCTACTGTCAAGAAAGCTAATCTTTTGTAGGGTACAAAACCTGATCCACTACTAAAAGCAGAAGTGAATTTCACAAATGGGAAAGAGTAACCCAGCTCATGAAATAAAACCCCGCATTACTAGTACCACGATCATTTGCGCTACTTCTTGTGCACATCTACTCTGTCATCAGATTCAAGAAAAAAAGTAAGATGCTATTTCATTAGTGCTAAACTGTTTCTAACTGAAGTGTTGTTTCAACTAAGCAAGATGCCACCCACAATCCAGTTTATCTGTTGAAAAATGGATCCCTCCTATAATATTTCTTTAATAACAGAAATAAAATCCTACTCCCTCCGTCTCATATTAAGTGTCCTGTTTGCCATTTTTCTTTGTCTCAAATTATCTGTCACTTTAGAATCCCAATACAACATTTATTATTACTTTCCAACAATACCCTTACTTTAGAATATCAATAACCGTGTCTTTGCACCAACCAAGAAAAGTGTAAGGGTGTTTTAGTCCAACCACATTTTTTTACCATAAAATTTAGCATATCCAATCATTTTCTTAATACTCGCGCATAACCTTAAACGACACTTAATATGAGACGGAGGGAGTATATACATACTAACTTATGCATGAATTGCAAGATACTAATAGTCAGTTTAGATAAACGTATCAGTAAACTTTTACAGCCAAGAGTTAGTTAGTTTAGATACTCATAGCTAATTTCTTTTATAAGCTCCTATAAACTTGAAAAGACTTTTTTTTGGGTTTGAATCAGAAAGCAGATATGTATATGTATATTAGATGAGAAGATTTTAACCTCTACCTAGGGATGACAATGGGTACCCAAACCCGCACATGAGCTCAATTGTCATCACTAACTCTAGTTAGGATGCCTATTAACCAAATAAAACTAGGGTGGCTATCAACCAGAACAATTCTAGCAGAGGATGAGGTTAATTGTGATTCTTGGTACAAAACATTGAGTATACAAGACATGACAAACAATTACAGGTGCACCATGGGATCTTGTTCCTAGGAAAGCAATAGTGACACAACTGAAACAAACAATTACTTACTAAAAATTGGAAAAAAGAACACTTACGGTAACTGTATATTATGTAGCTTTATTTACAGTAACGATCAGCCTTCTTCTTAACGCGATCATCGAGAGCATCTTCGACGGATTTGGGGTTGGTTTTAGGTTCGTAACCAAACTTCTTGGCTTCAACAGGAAACAGTTGTTCGTACTTCATTCGTTTCGCTGCGTCAATCGTGTACGGTTCTTCTCCTCCTGCCGCTGATTCTGAACCCTCGCCCTGTTTTTCTTTGTCAAGGTTTTCGTCTTCCACGACGTTAGGGTTCTTATCCTTTTTTTTCTTTTTCTTCTTCTTGTCTATGGTTTTGGTGCGACTGGCTAGGCTTCCTCCTTTGAATGCCAATCTTCCTGCTTTCACCCGCTCGTATGGATCCGACATCGTTTATGAGATGAGAGAGTTTAGAGAGAAATTCGAATTTGGGGATTTAGGGTTTGGGAGAAGAGATGCGTGGGTTGTAGTTGGAGGAAGAAGACCATGCGGGTCGGGTCTGGGAGTGGGTCGCGTGGTTCTGGGCTGGGTTTGTGTTTGCTATGCGAACTGGGTTGGAACAAAAAGAGGGTGCGATCAGTAAAACATGAGTTGCATGAGTAAAAACAAGTGTAACACTTTAAAAGAAAAAAAAACCTAAATCTGTTTTAAATCATTTCTAATGCCCTATATCACCACAACTATTATTTTAACATCTAAATATCCCAAAATAATTTTCTAAACAAATGACATCTCAAATACTAATATTTTATAAAATAATAAAATAACATTAGTAATATATTAACAATAACCTCCAAAACTACAAATAAATATCAATTCAAAATGTAATAAAAATTCAATTACACATAAAGCCTTAAAATCATTAAACTTTTATCTCAAATAAACAAAAATTGGGGTGTTACATACCATGTTACATGACAGGATTTACTTCAAAAAGTTTAAAGAATGATCTTTGAGAGACAATGCAATATGAAGACTTGGCTGATGTATTTGCTTCAAAAACTTTTAGAAGCTAGGATGGCTATTTTTAAGTAGCTAGAACTAGAATGTTGATGTTAGTTTAAAATTGTATAGAGATGTTATTTACAATTTAAATAAAGAAGTGTTACGAATGATCTTTAGTGAACACTTATAAAACTTTAAAAACTAATATAATATATTTTACCATTTTAAGGACAAGTTATTATTTTCATATGGTTTAGGGACAAAACTGAAGAAAAGATAATGTTAGTTTTAGGACTAAATTAAAGATTTATTCAATTTTTATAAAATTAAGCAAAATAAATAAATTTTGAAATCTTTTTTCTTTGATAAATTATAATTTTTTTGTGAGGCCTAAAGCCCTAGCTTCCGCCTCTTGGCCCAAGGGGTTTTTGCGGTTTTTGGCTTTGCTTCTATCAATTAGTATAAATTATCATAATATGCAAGTCTTTGAGGTTTTTGGCTTTGACTCTATCAATTAGTATCAGTTGACAAAAAAGAAACACATTCATAGCTCTCAAATCATTTTTAAATTCATAGATTGAACGCCATGTGTCACCGGTTCCAAAGACGTATTTAATGAAATGTTGATACCCAGGAAGGAAAGGTTTTCTTAACTCTACAAGAAAGGACAAACTGAAAACTAACATGGCCAAATATTCAGCATTTCCATGTAAGCAAATCCGTCACGGTATGATACCCAGAAGCCAGAGTCACTCCAGAACATGTCAAAAAAACTCTGTAGAGAAACTCCCTCGGCACTATCTCAAAAGATGATTAATCTCAGCATACTGGAGTTCCTTTCATTCATAGGAGTTGAAGTTTGTAGGATGCCGATGGCATTTATCTTACACAGACTAATTATATATCTGACTTGTTAAAGATTAAACATGGAGAATGCTTCCCCTTGTCCCACACCTATGGTAACTGGTAAAAGATATATCAGCACAAGGAGAATTGATGAAAAACCCCATTGGTTACAGAGGAATCTTAGGTGCACTGCATTACTTAAAAACACCTAGCCAGACAGTTCATTCTCTGTGAATAGACATAGCCAGTATATTTAATCCACTGCATAAAAAATGATCCTCATATATTTGAAGGGAATTGGAAGCCAGTCTTCACATAAAACCTTCTCCTTTTTTTTCAATGGCAAAATCATATTTGATAGGAGCATTAGGGGTTCTCCAACCCAACCATACAGAGGCAACAAACCGGGCGAAGTGTGGAAAACCAACACTACCACCACAACAAAACTTACAAAACAAAAACACCAACTAGCAAGGAAGGGGACGAATGCCTAAAACCTTCACCTGATCTTGACATTTCAGGATTTTCTGATGTAGCCACAAACTTGGAAGATAGAAAGTCTGTGCCAAGCTATTGTGTGTTTCAAGGAGAAAAATTGGTTCGCTGGTCCTATAAAAACCAATGAGTAGAGTGTTGAGATCAAGCACGGAATCTGAATATTGTGCACTTGCCGGTCGTGCATCATAGGTAGCTTGGATCATATCCTTGCTGAAGAAAATCAGAATTTCTATGCTCAGACCAACTTTATGGTAATGCAACTTAAGTGCAAAGGCCTTAGCCTCCAACAGGGTGTATCATTCAAGGTCTAAGCATATAAAAGTGGATGTACACTATCAGAAATCAAGTGCTGAATTCTAACAAAGCTGTAGACTCTCAAACTAAATCACTGGCTTAAGCGATAACAATATTTATACAAAGCTTCAGCAACCTTATTATACATTTAACCATTATTTGTTACTCCACTATTTAGATAGTACTCAGTCCCAAGGGAAATACATATCCAAATGCTCTCTATCATAATAAAGTGGAGCAGTTTCAGCTAGTAATGTCTGGTGTTCATGTGATAATAGCAGCATAAAGTAACCAATTCAACAGTTTCTTGCCTGTACAGTAAATGAAGGCCGCCCAACATGCATGCACGATTTTAGACAAACAAATCCAAAAATAGAATAAATGAAAGACATTTATTTTCACGATCATCAAAATAGAGCAATCTCTTAAAAGTTGGCCGAGATTCAATAAGGTCAATAATACATACCTTAGCAGTCTAATGCAGCTGCCAAATGACATAAGACCATTCTAGTGATTGCTTCAACTGACCATCAATCTTAAATTTGTTTATATTTCCTATATGAATCAAGTAAACAAAAAATACCGTATCGATGAAATTATTAGACCTTAAAAAGTACATCTACAAACTACTTGAAAATACATAATGCATAGTTTATATAACAAACTGTAGAAAGCAGTGCACATCTCTCCATGCCGGGGTTTCCAATCCGGAAACCTGCTTGAAAACTCATACATCTTCAGCAGTAAGTTCATAGCAGCAAGACTCATCAACTATTTAACAGCTGCAATGCAAGTCTTCTTCCCCAACTCAGGGATTGAGTCTGCTTTGATCGACATGTCAGGAACCTGCAGTCAGCAGATACGGTTTTCTACATCCCTAACACGAATCATGATTGGTTTCTTTGCTCATTTTTCCAAGAATTTTTCGCAACTTCAGCGGAGGAGGAATCACTGGATTCCCCACTGCCATCCTTGGGTTTGGAAAAGAAAGGATCCCATTCATGAGGTCCTACCTCACGCTGTCCCTCATCCAACAATGCATATTTCCAACTGTTCTCCTCAATGAAGTTTTCATCCGTTCGACCCTCAATAATATCTTTTCTCAAATTGGTAACCTTGTCAATCACTGCTTGTACAGAAACATCAAAAGCATCTTTCAATGTCTCTAATTTCGAGCGAGGATCAGCATACACTAAACTAGGAATGAGTCTAATAACCTCCTCTCTCATGATCCTCACTTGTTCTGCAGATATCTGATTAAGCCTCTCCTCTATACTAACATTCCTCTTCCGAATATCATCCTCAGGAATGAACACAGAATACTTGGTATAATTCTTAGGTAGATGCCAAGTATATTGCGTATACGCCGAACCCGGATGAAAAAACACAGGTATACAACCAGCCAACATCGAATCAAAAGCAGATCTTCGCGTATACGAATCACCCTGAGGTTGAAGGCAGAAAAGTGACCCTTGAAACATCTGCATTATGCTGCTAGGAGAATGACATTTACTTTCCCCAAAATCACACTCCAACAGCTTCCCAACTTTAGATCTCCTGCACTGCTCAATCAACTGACCCCTTATTGATTTAGGGTTATCAAGACGTGGCGCACCAGCAAAAGAGAACAACCATTTCCTCTCCAACCTTCTCATCCTCTCCTGCCAAACAAACACGTCCTCATCTTTAGCAGGGTGGAAATAAGTAGGATAAGGAATCCCAAAATCATTAGCATTCCAAGGACTAGATTCAACAACAAGCATAGACATATTCTTAGCAGCAGGTAAAAACAAAAGCTTATTCCCCCAATCGGTTTCCTCTTCACTTAATCTCCTAAAATCCCAAGTTATTCTACCAGCAACAAGAAAATGATCCTTCCCATTCATAATACTCCATTCAGGTCTCTTCATAAGCCAATCAACAAGTTCAACCGAAGCAGCATCTCGCATAGTAATATTATAACCCCAAAGATAACGCGCAATATCAAAACCAGCATAAAAAGGTACAAAAATAGCAGCAGCAATGGAAGAATCTTGTGTCAAACACTCATATTGTTTCATCCTATTACTGAAAATAACATCAACAGCGAATTGATTGGTAGCATACCAACCTGTATCAGAGAAAACAGAATTGATATTTTCAAGAGGTGGACCTAAACCTGCATTGGTTGTGAACTTGCACATATTGGTCCATAAACTTAAGGTTTTGCAATCTCTTAACATGTCTTCGTTGAATTTAGAAGGAAGATGGTGAACGTAGATGTATTTACCTCCACATGGATCGCTTTTGTTTTCGGCGGTTCTTAGTGCTCTCATAAAAGGGAAGTTGATTTTTGAGTGTGATTGTGAGTCTGTATTGTTGATATCGGGGAAGCCGAAGTTCTTTCTGGGAGGAGTTAGTTGATGTGATGGTGGTGAAATGAAGGGGAGTTGGTTGTTTAAGGTGGTGGCGGTAACGGGGGTGGGTTGGTCGGGGAGGACGACGAAATGGAAGTAGAGGAGGAAGAACCAGAAGAAAGCAGAGAGTGAAGCGAGGAAGCAGATTCTGGAATTACCGGATTTCTCCATTTGGTGGTGGAGAATGGCCGGCATAGGGCGGCGTCTCATTTCATTGGGAAGTTAGTTAGGAGGTTTTGGAAGAATGGAGATTAGATCTGATGAGAAGAGAAGAGAAGAGAATTGAGGCGCACGCTAACAACCACCGAGCTGGCATGGTAACTGTCCGATGTCGGTGGACGAAAGGAGACGGAGAGGTGTTTGTTAATCTGGTAACTATTCACTTCTTCTACTTTACATTAACACTTTGTTTGGATGTTAGGAGAAATAGGAAAGAGAGACATGGAAGAGAAGGGAAATAGAAGAGAAATTCTATCTTCTTTCGATGGATATATTTAGCAAATTAAAAAAGTTCTCTTTTCTTCTTTCCATGGGTACAAATATGAGTAGAAATAAATAACTATAATTAGTAAATTACAAATTTATCCTTATTATAAGAATTTAAATTTTTTACTTACATTTTATATTTTATATTAGTCTTGGCTATAATTAAACACCATATTCATAAGCCACTCCTATTGCTCCATTTTTCTTGACAAGTCTTGCGCATGAATCAGATGAACACTTGCTGCAAAGTCAGATTTACTGCACACCCCACAAGGAAAAAAATATCATCTATTGAAGAGATTAGAGTGCATCATACATACTAGTGGATTAGATAGAAAAAATTCCCCAAAAACAAAAATCAAGTGAGCAAGACAATGGGCTGCAGTTGGAACGTAGAAATTAAAAGGACAATAGGTGTTGCAATTGAGCCAATAACAACAACCAATAAATACAAGTGAGCCAGAAAAATAAAATGTAGAAGGGGGTTCAATGAACGTGGGTGGGAATTGCCGTGAAAATAAAGTGGATGTGAGGGCATAGTGGGAATAACCATGTAACCACACAAGTTCTTCTCCAAATCTCGCCTGTGTTGGGAAGAAATCTTTTTTGTGGGACCCACCCGAAAATACTTCTCTCTCCTTCATTTCTCTCATCTTCCAAACTAGAGAAATGTGTTATCTCTCTCTTTCCTATCTCTCTCTTTCATAAGTCTAGCGAAACAAACACAGTGTAAGCTCACCTCAATAATATCATCTAGAAGCAAACTATTTAGTAACTAGTAAGTAACTAGTAACTCCAGTCCAATTATGAGCGACACGTCATAAAAATAATTTGATTTTATCTCAAACATCTTAAAAGTCACTTATACTACTAATTTTGATTGGTTGATGGCGTAAATCGTTTTACAACAATTGTATATACCAGTTAAACTCGAGTTAATAGGAAACTTGGTTCCTCAAATTTCATAAAGTTTAAAGTCATGGTATCATGTTTAGCAGTGAAAGAGGTGATCATTCAGTTGTCAGATGTGTTCATTCAAACTATGCTTGTGATATGGATGATGGGAGGTCTACAATGGGACATGTCTTTACTCTTGCAGGTGGACCTATCTACTAGAAATCATCAGTTCAATCCATAGTGGCAATGTCAACAATTGAAACAGAGTACATGGTAGTAGCTGAAGCTGCCAAAGAGGCCTTATGGCTTATAGGATTTGTGAGGGAATTGGGTGTTGAGCAATGTGGAGTTCAGGTGCATTGTGACAGTCAGTGACTCATTTACTTGGCAAAAAATTAGGAGTATCACGCCATGACCAAGCATATTGATGTGAGATTTCACAAGATCAGAGAGCTACTTGCATCTAGACAGATATTACTTGAAAATGTTTATTCTTCAGAGAATGCAACTGATATGTTGACCAAGCTAGTCACCATTGACAAGTTCAAGCAAAGCTTGGATTTGTTACTTGTTACTCAGTGTTAAGCAGGAGCTCTACCCTCTAGTGCCAAGGATGTGATTGTCATGTAGTCAATCTTCATGGGGGTTTGATATTCCCCAAGGTAGAGATTATTGAGTACGACTCATATGTGGGCTTGACCCAAACTATTTGTGGCATGCATGGGGGATGTAGGGGGCGTTAGCCCACTGCAGTATGGTTCAGGGGTATTGTTGTAATATGAACCGAGTTATTGTAAGTACCTATTGTAACACTGAAACCCTAATCATTATTCTGAAATAAGACGGAACTACAGCTACTCCATAGTCGCAGACATAAGCAAACATTGGCCGAACTACTAGAACAATATTGTGTCTGTAGTTTTGTTTTCGTTTTTGTTATTGCTTCTTGCCATATTCCAAAATTCACATTTAGAGAATTTTGCATATAACAATTTCTCCCATGAAAACAATCACAAAATGATCCAACAATAATTTTCAAAACCTTGATTCATCAAATCCTTAAAAGCAACTATGGTCGATCACACTAAACCTAGAAAAAGTATGGGTTTAAGTTTCATATATTTTGCTAAAGTAACTTTAATCCCTCTAGTTGTAGCATTTGCTTGTGGCATTTTTCAATTGCTCTATCTATATAATTTCTAACATGCTAGTTTCACTGGGTTTAGATATCTCCATTAATCAGAGAGTATATTTGGAGAGAGGATGACTCATCTATTATCTTCGGATGGTGAACTGCTTGGTAAGAGAAAAACTCACCATTGAATTTTAATAGATGAGTCACTGTCTCTCCAAATGACACACTATTATCACGAGAATCTATTCCAAATCCACTCTTCTTTTCACTTAAGATTCACATGTACCAATAACTAGAAGTTAGTTAGCCGACACTAGGTCAACAAGTCCTTCAATCACGCCTATAATTTATCTATGCTTGAATCTATCAAAAGTGCCTATTCAATCGAGAGTCACTAGTTTGCCACGCTTTTTTTTTGCGTTGCAATTGCATCAATATCAATAGTTTCTCTTATTTGTGTATTGGTGTTAAAAGCTCACGGTTATTTCTCTTATTTGTGCATATATCTTACATCTTGTTAAAACAACTAAATGCAATAAATAATCTACTCAAGAATAGGCTTTCATTGGATCTTGAAGTTAACATAGTCGTGGTTATGGTTTATATATATGTGCATTGAATATTAAAAAGCAAATTAGTACAACCCTGCACGATGAAACACTGTCCTGTGGTTGGTGTGTGAACTGTGAATGAATGATCTTTATCTTAAGAGTGGACAACCACTAACTCTCTTCAAAACCATACATTTAATATATCACGCACGCATATGGTTTTATTGATCCAATGTATGTACTACTCCATTAAAAAATGTAAGTAAAAACTAGTCAACACAAGTTGATGTATCGTATCTGGTCTAAATTTTGAACCAGATACATCAACTTCTGTTGACTAGTTTTTGCTTACATCCAAATTGAACAAAAGTATCAGCACGTAGTTGTTAAACAATTAGCATTGGCATTGCCATGTTAGACCCTTAAGAAAATTCTACATCCTCAAAAATGAATTTAGCATAGAAGCATACCTTGCTTAGAACAACATAATGTGGATTCAGATGACAACAAAGATGATTCTAGTTGAGAAAAGAAGCACCAAAAGAAACAACAAAACTATTATGCAAAGACATAAACAAGTTAGTCTAAGTGTATTGTGGCAAGTGGGAGTTCCTTTATCAACCTTCAAGTTTTCAAAGTATAGACTAACTCCCGGGTCTCTCATCCTTACCTCACTATCATGCAACACAGAATTTGTGACACCCTGAACGTTATTATTTACATAAATGTTTATGCAACAACAATCTTTTCCTTCACCACCCTTTGTGCCTCTCTGGTGCAACCGCATTGTTGCACCCACATTCTTTCCTTCCAAGTTGATGCATTCAAACGAGCCATCCTTGAATTTTTTTGAGTCCATGATCACATATTCAGTCTGCAATTTTGTGTGTATGAGGAATTTATTCAAGTTTGATTATTTCTCCTTTCAAAGGGCTTTTTCATTTTTTCAATAAACATTAGATTCTGAGGTACCCTCATGCTGAAGGAAACCCAATATTCTCCTGAGATGACTTGAAGTACTGTCAAGTGGAAAGAAGAATCTGACCCAAGCTATTCAAGTTAAATTGGGCTTTTCCTAACTCACCCACATGATGTAGAGCACAAAAAAATAAAAAGGAAGCAGCTACATACACCCCAGGTGTCTGACATCCACACCTTCCTCCCTCTAAAATATATTTTAAATACCCAAAATATCCCTACTCCTCAAAAAGAGGGCTTCAACAGTGTAAAAACTAGAGCTGTTAATTTTGGTCCAGCCCAACTGGCAGGCCCAGTGTTATGGGCTCGTTAAACAGAAGCCAGAAAACAAACCGGGCCGCTTTGGCCTAGCCCAATTGGCCATGGGCCAAAATGGCCCTGTCTTTTTATGTTTTTTTAAACAATTTTTATGGTTTCTTTTGTTATTGTCAGTTGGGTCGTGGGTCGGCCCATTGGGCCAGTGTTTCGGGATGGACTACACAAAGCACAATCCAATTGACAATTGGGCTGGCCCATCCCAGCCCACTTACGTTTTGGCCCAGTAAGTTGGGTTGAGTCGGGCGGCCCATCTTGACAGCTCTAGAAACCACAACCATTTCAACCAAAAAAACACACCAATGTGGTGTGGGACTGTGTGTGTATCCGTGATGGATACTCATGGGACATGATTGGATACATGTCAAGTTGCATGTTCCCTTTTTCTTCTTTTTGATGCATTTACATGTGGGACATCATGGGACTCTTGAGAGCACATAAAACATCTTTGAAGCTCTATTCGATTTTTAGTACTAGTTTCCTAAAAAAAGCTCACCAGTAACTCATTATATTTCAATAGACCACAAAAAAGATTGGTTGATTATAGTGAGTTGTTAAACAAGCCAAGACCGTCTATAATTGATTCACAAAGAATGCTATTCATGATTTCTTGACCCTACCACTCTTGGAGTTTTAAAGTACTGGTTTCCTCAAATCTACCACCAAGAGGGAATGTACCCATTTAACACGTTTCCTAGCTTCTGACATTGAATCCTTATGAGTATGTATGGCCCACAATTAATAAGCATAGGGTAGGTCAATGAGCCTTTAACCCCATATCAACAGCTTTTACCTTCAACCCACCTCAATCACATAAACCATCTCAATTCCCAATAGCAAATGGAAATAAGTTTTGCTGCCTTATATTGCAAAAGATTATTCACTACCAACTAAAGATAATGTACACAACAGTTAATTACACTTCATAATAACAAAATGACAAAAAAGCAAGAAAGAAAACAACTTTTTAGAAGATAAAAGATAACCAATATAATTGCAATTGCTTAACTTTGAACTTTCTCTATAAGAAATTGTGGATACAAAAGGAGAGTTTTAACGCTACACTTTTCTAACTAAGAAAAATCCTAATGCCTCATTCTACAAACTACTTTATTGCACATCTTTGCACCCAGTTCAGATGCTCATATTTGCTTTCCTGTATCACAGACCATCTTATTTTGTGTTACAAAGCATGCTAACCATGCATGAATTCCTCAAATTTGTTAAAAGGGAAAAATCAAACTAATTCTCTCTCACTAGACTAGAGTGTTTGATTGATGAGGAGGAAAATACCTCTTTCCCTTTTATTCATTTTCTTTTGATTGTCTATGCATGTGCCGAATGCGGCAGTGGCATGCAATGGAGGCAAGCATCACCTGCTGTTTTTAACTTCTGAACTGTCTTTAAGCTCTGGCTACCACTAACTTTGAAGGTTTCTTTCTAGACATCTTATCTGGTCTAAAATTCTGGTATACCACTCGACCTCGAGGAATACTCAGTCACCAACTTTAGAAACATGGATGACTTGTCCTCTAATAGTCGTAAAGGAGTGTCAAACTCAGCAACTAGACCTGCAAAAGAATAACCAACGGATGTATAAAGGAAGAAAAATATGACAAGATAGACGACAGACACGATACAGCTGTTATTATACACACCATCACTGAGAACCAGAACTTGATCACTGTCAATCACAGTAGGAATACGATGCGCAATGGTGCACACGGTGCAGTCTTTGAACTCTGTTCGAATAATTTTCTGGATAAGATTATCAGTGGCAGTATCGACTGATGCTGTTGCTTCATCGAGTACAAGTATTTTTGACTGCTTCAATAGAGCTCGGCCAAGAGAAACGAGTTGCCGTTGTCCTACACTCCAATTATCTCCATTTTCTAGAACTGCAGGTTCCAAGATACAAGTTAAGATATCTACTTGTGACTCTTAAGACTCTTACTTTTGATGTGTGGGGAAGAAAAGATGTTTTGTATTTGCAATTATTTTAGCTGCCTACCTGGTGAATCAAGCTTTTGTCCTTTCTCACGAATGATCTCTCCAAGCTGAGACTTATCCAGTGCCTGTGAAATATCAAAACCCAACAATTACACAATGCATAAACTTTTATAAACTTGGTTGCTACTAAACATAAGCATGCACATGCACAACCTCTTCCTTCAAAGATATATAAAGTAATACTAACCTCCCAAATGTTTTTATCTGAGTGCTCATTAAGAGGATCAAGATTGCCTCGAATAGTCCCTTCAAATAAGGTCGGATCTTGTGGTATAATACCGAGATGGCTTCGAAGGTCATGAAGACCTATTTTTGAAATATTAATGTTGTCTATAAGGATACTTCCGCTCGCTGGTTCAATTAATCGAAACAATGCTTGAATCAAAGTAGATTTGCCACTGCCAGTACGCCCAACTATTCCTATATTCTTCCCACCGGGAAATGTGCAGGATACTCCATGAAGCACCAAAGGAAGATTTTCTTTGTAACGGACCTTCAGGAGAGACATTGTTGGGGGTAAGAGAATGGAGGTGCAGTTGAATAATCACAATAATGACATTCTAATAAATGTAACATGGCTAACAACTTGGATTAGAGACTTAAGTTAAGAGTAAATGTCATCCTCCATGCAACAATATAAGAAACAATTTCACCTCTAAAAAACAAAGACAAAGTGCATAAATATGAAACTGATATTGGTACCTTCAAATCAATTATTTCAATTGTCCCATTTTCAGGCCATGAGGATGGAGGGCGAGAATCTTCAATAATTGCTGGTGCTTCACTGGGAATTTGGCTGTACTGATAAATTCTTTCAATAGATATAATCTTATTTTCAAGTTTGCAAAAGCTAAGTATCCACCGAGATAAGCGTGCATTTAAATTCAGACCATATGTCACAGCAAGTCCAGCCATGCCTATACAGAAAAAGCAATAGCTATAAGCAACGGATTTTTTTTTCTTTCAATATTAGGCATATTACCTGTGAAAATAAGTAGACAAAACAAGTTATTTGAACAAAGTACTTACTAGGATCAAGACTTCCACGGGGGAAGCTCACGAGTAATAACATGCAGAAAGCGAATACAAAGGTTGACAGTAACTCCATCCGCAGGCAGAGCCACTCAATAGCAGCAAGACTGCAGAAGAATGGTCGTGCAAAACAATCAAGAAGGTAGAGATTTCGCTTCATGAACCTTTTTTCTTGTCCAAATCCTCTGATGGTGGATGCTCCAGCAATTGATTCACCAAAAAGGTTTATAATCGGTGATTTCTGGATGCTTACAATACGGACCAGTTCCCTCGAGGAAGCCATGTAGTATTTCTGCAAAGATATTGGTTCATGATTAGAACAATTCAGAAAACAAAAAACGCAGGGTTATAGGAAAACATTAAAAAAAATATAAAGAATGCGTTGAGATTTGAAAATTAGTAGTCCTTTGACGATGTATTATCATCTCTTTACATCACGAATAATGTTCTCTTTCTTCCAAACTTCAACAGTTTTTTTTTGTTTAAGCCTTTTTATGAAGCAGTTTGAAAGATTTTATGGTGAAAGATCTCTAGTTACCTGCATCCACAAACAAGCAACAGCCATTGGGACAACCAAGAGCAAAACTTGCCATGTAACTTTTGTCATTACGCCAACAATACCAATAAGTTGTATTGTGGTTGAAGCAAACCCGCCAAGTCTAAAAGGAATGTCAAGATCGACAACACTTTGATCAACTGAAACCTGGAGGGATACAGATCGGACATAATTATTGTCTATATACATTACAAGGAAAAACTGGTATAAAGAAGAAGAAGAAAAATACCCGATTCAGGATCCTTCCGGCCGGTGTAGAATCAAAGAAAGACATTGGGGCATGGAAAACACATCTAAGCATCTTCAGAAATAGCTTTTGTGCAGCTGCAAGACCAAATGTAGCCACTAGAACAGACCTCACAAATATAAACAACGAGCTTCCAAAAGCAAGGGCCATGTAAACAAGAAGAAGAGTCGTGGGAGTTACTTTGGGCTGGTCTCCCTCGGTTTGAGGGTTAGCCCAGGCCATCCACCAGTTACTAGCAATCTGAAGGAACTGAAATAATGCTTGTGCAATGATTATGAGTGGAATCAATAAACCTTTATATGCTGCTGCCATGTATGAAAGATACACCTTCATGCTGACTCTACCTCTAACCCTCTCCTCTTCCTGAACAAGCTGTTTTTTTCTCGACCTTTTTCCTTTCTTCTTTTTCTCCTTAACTGCTTTTTGATCTAAAGCTGATGATCCCTCTTGCATCTCCTTTGCCAAACTGTCGACATCGCTGACAGAACAAATAGATTTCTTACTGGACATAACAGATGCCTCCAATGATAAATGTTCATCTGAATCTTCAGAGGAGTGAGTAGGGATATCCATAGCCTCTATGGCTTCATGGTGAGCTGAAACTAGAGTTCTGAAATCTGTTCCTGCTTGTAAAAGATCTTCATACTTTCCTGCCTGAATGATGTAGCCTTCCTTGAGAACCTTCAAAAAAGGAAAGATTAATTTAGAAAAAATCGCATAAGAATGTTAACAAGATATGAGATGAGTTTGAATCATCACATTGGAATACTAGATGTCATTTGAAACCCCGGATCATACATCATGCATGGAATGTACAATTCTCAGAAGCTAAAATGAAGCATAATTATTAACTTTGTCTCTTATTACATATCTACATAACTCACATAGCCATACCAGTATCAAATCAGCAGCAGGGAGAAATTCAACTTGATGGGTAACAAAAATGACTGTTTTGCCTGCTAGTGCGGTCAATATATACTCCTGCAATTCCATGCCATGAATTAAGCCAAATCCAATTCATTTAAACAGTAACATCAACTCTCAATGCTATGGAAAACTAACCCTAAACAAATCTGATCCAGTGTGGGCATCAACTGCACTGAAGGGATCATCAAGGAGATAAATATCAGCATCTTGGTAAAGTGCCCGAGCAAGCTGTACTCGCTGCTTCTGCCCACCACTCAGGTTTATACCTCTATCACCAATAATTGTCTGATCTCCATGTGAGAAAAGTTCTAGGTCCTTTTTCAGTGAACAAGCATGAATAACCTTCTTGTACTTTGCTTTGTCCATTGGGCTTCCGAAGAGGATATTTTCTTCTATATTTCCTGATTGTATCCATGCTGATTGGGAGACATATGCAGCAGAGCCACACACTTTGACCTGCAAAATAATCCAATGCATCATAGAAACTGTTACAAATGAAAATATTAAAGCAGACATAAAAATAGTAAAGAAGGAAATAAACAACATACTTCACCAGAAAGCTTAGGAATTTCTCCAAGGATGCAAGAAAGAAAACTTGATTTCCCAGCACCAACCATACCACAAACAGCCACACGCATCCCTCTTTCAACTTTCACATTTATCCCTGACAGAGTATGCCTGGAACTGGAAGATGAAGATTGGTCCCAACAGAAGAAACCATCGTTGATTTCTATCGCAATGTTAGAAACGCCTTGTGGTAAGACAATAGTTGCATCTTCTTGCAATTCTTCCTCCAGCAGGAAACCAGATAATCGATCAAGAGAAACTTTTGTCTGCGCCATTGTTGATACCAAGTCTGGAAAATTCCTCAAAGGTTCTTGGAGGATCCTGAAAGTAGCTAGAGCAGAAAGTACACCACCTGCAGTAAGCTGACCACCCAACAATATGGCAGTAGCAAAAGTGACAGCTGAAACAAATATAGGAGAGCTCCAGAATATGAAAGTTATGAAAGCCTGAGAATAGAGAGCTTTCCGAAGCCACTTAAACTCTACTCCACGCATTTCCTCCAATCTTATTCTATATCTATCCTCCCAAGCCTGTAACTTGAGAATTCTCATGTTCCTTAGGCACTCAGATGTTTTTCTCATCCTTTCATCTTTAGCAGCCATTAGTTTGTCTTGATAATCTTCTTGGATCCTAGCCACGGGAACAGTGACAACAATGGAAATGATCGTAGCAATCAGTGTCGCAATGGAAGCAATTCCAACATTCTTATACAAAATTGCAAGTGCAAGAATAATCTGCAAAGGAAGCATCCACATGTCATGAAGATACCAGGCATAGTCCCCTACTCTTTGAACATCAACAGCCATGTAGTTAACAATCTCTCCACTTGTATGACTTTGCCTGGCCAAGCTCGATAGCCGCAGCCCCTTTTGATATACCATTGCAGTCAAAGCAGACCTAACATGCATACCCATGATGTCAACTCCTAAATACCATTGCCTAGTTGTCAAGGTCTCCACAAGCTTTGCAGCAAAGAATATCCCTGCAAGTACATACCCCTCATTAGGGTAAGTCTCTTTACCACCCAAGTAATCGACGAAGTAACTTATCATGTATGGACCTACATATGAGACAAGAGTAGTGACACCAGCAAAAATGGCATTACAAGCTGCCTCCTTCCAAAATGACTTGAGAAGTGCCCAAGCCAATGAAGGCTGACTAGATAAGTTTTCATCCTTCAATTTCTCCCAATTGGAATTCAAAACCTTATAATTGGCCTTAGCTCGATCTTTCGGCGCAACAAGGGGAATGTCCTTAAGCTCAAGTGGTCTCTTTGCACCAATTGAAAGAATTGGATTCAACCAAGACAAAGCGGCCAAGCTAAAAAGTCCAGCATCATTATAAGGAGTAACCTTGAGGCAACCGGCTTCTTCTTCTTCTTCCTCAAGAAGTAATGGTTGTTCAGTCTCGGAGTTCCTAAAAACTGTTATACCACTAACACCCCTAAGTGCAACAATGCACAAGAAGGCAAGAGCAGGAGTGGCAGCAAAATTTGCCACAACATGAGAATGAAGGTATTTGGAACCTTCAATCCAAAACCCTCTCCCATCAAAATATAAACTACACAAGCAAACAACAAACAACACAAACCAAGAAATTCTCAACAAAATTGGAAACTTCTCACACACCTTGAATTTGCAATGCAAAGCTGAGAAGCACAACACAGTCCAAACCAAACCCTGCACAAACGGTACACAAAGAAGAGACAAATCCACAACCACAAACTTCTCCTTAGCCCATAAAGCAGCCACATCAAATCCCAACACCAAAACTTGCACCAAAAGAACATAGAAACAAGACAATACAGACAACTTGAACCATGTCCCGATTATAACCTCATGTGTTTCTCCACCAACATTGCCAACCGTGTTGTTATTGTTGTCCTTATAAAAACGAACTCTTTCCCCAACAACACACTCAAACACCTTCCTACCCAGAAACAAAATAAGAATAATCAAGTTGACACATATTGCTACAAGTTCCAAAATAGGCAATTCAAGGATCGCATTCAAAAGGGTATTCAAAGATCCTGAAGAAGAAGTTGAAGGCGAGATTTCATTAAAAGCCATTGTTGTTGTGTAATATTGATGAAAAAAGCGATTGAGAATCAGAAGAAGAATGAGTCGGTGAGAAGTGAAGCGAGTGATGAAAGCATTTCATTTCACCATGTGGAGTTAGATTCTGCACGACACATTGCATTGCACGTTAAAACAAAAAGAGGGAGTAATTTATTTTCTCCATCAACAACACGGAAAACGAAGTGAAAGATAACAACTTGCAGGTGTTTTCAGTTCTGTTATCCAAAAATAACAGAAAGGGACAAAAAGGGTATCACTAGAAATCAAAAAAAAATCTGAAGAAAAACACCAAAAATCAAACCTGAAATATTCTTCTTCTCTGCAAAAATCGCTTGTGATCAATGATGGTGTCTATGTAGAGACACTACACCTACATCACAAGCTTCAACCTTTCGCCACCGAAGAGAAAATCACAAATATAATAATCAACAACGATGATGAAGATGATAACCCAGATTAGTAGGTTAGGTAATAAAAACCAAAAACCCTTTTCATTTATATTCAGCTCTATAAGTAAGTATATAAACAATGCAGAACAGAACAGAGAGAGAAAGAGAGAGTTAAATCTCTCTCTCTATCTCTTCTGTTATTCCTCTTTTTTAACTATGCTACCCTCTTCGTAATAACCATGTGTGAGTTGCAAAAATCGATGCTTTTTAGTGAATGGAAGATAAACCACAAAAGGGTTGGTGGTGAGTGTGATTGATTTTCTAATCTTTTTAGTTTGGCTTTGTATGTGAAGTAACAATGTAATTTATTTATAGGCCTTTCGTTATGTGTTTGTGTAATCTAGATGATAAGTGGAGAATATTTTTTTTCCCAAATTTCTTGAAATTTTTGGTAGCATATAGAATATTGTGGAAAATAATGTTGATGCTAATGCAAATATAGTAGTATTTTTTATTATTTTAAATTAATGTTAATTACAAGGCATGTTTGTTTTGTTCCATGTGTGCGTAATGGGATTGATGAATGATGAGATCATGATATGATATGATATGATATGAAAATGAAAAATGAGATCTCATTATGCGTTCACAAATAAATATACTACTTTGTCTATTATTTAACAAAGGAAGAGCATCTAATACTAGTATAGTGTTAAGATTTTATTATACCTAAATAAAATTCTTGTGAAAAGGAGAGGGGTTTTGTTTTTTTATACTTTACAGTTAATTTAGTGTATGTGTCTAGGTACGTAGCTGTAGTGGGAGATGAATCATATCATGTCAGAAGAGAGAGTGAGTGGTGAGTGTGATACTATAACGATAATTACTTGCTTTTTCAGGATTTGATTTTGAGTCTCTCCAAACATGTTTGTCAAAGTGGAGCATTTAGAACCACAGTTTCATCAAAATCATGTATACCATGAAAGGTTATTTGAGTCAAAAAAAGTAGAAATAAACCTAAAGTAGCAATGAGATGCCAAATTTTGGGGGCTGTATGAGGACATATCCTTTGTTGCGCGTGCAAAATAGTTTTACATCAGCGGGGTCGTTAGATCTAGAGAGAGTTTCTCTCTAGATCCAACAGTTCCTGTTGGCGCAGGACCGTTATGTCGCAGCAGAGTATCCAAATCTGATTTGTATCTGGTGTAGTCAAAACACGGCGTAGAGTCATTGTATTCGCTATATCAAGGTTACTTGATTAAGATTAGATGGTGTATTTTGACCTCATCAAATCCCAAGTAGTTAGTTCGGTTAGCGAGTTAAGGGATACCGAATGAGTAAGAAGGTGGTTCGAGTTCAAACCCTAGAAATTAATATTTTCCCCACTATGGGGACATTGGGCAGCCAGATTTGTACTCGAGTTTAACTGTATGATAGTATGGGATGTTTATTCATCATTTCATCTAAATTAAAAAAAAAAATCATAACTTAATGACTAAGATATAATGTCTGCAAGAGCTGCATGATATTTCAAAAAACTAAGATTTAAGATTAAGAAGTAGCTAGTGGCATCATTGTCAATGACAATTAGGTATTTTTAGTAAGCATGTGATTTGTTAAATAAAATAAAATTGGCAACCCCACTTTATTTATCTTAGCTTTGGCTGTTTCTAATTCTACTAGACTAGATAAAACATAATAACTTGAAAGCACATGAAAAGATTGAAACACTAGTTTTAATTGGAAAAGTTTTCATTGGATGAATATGTTGTAGGTCAATTATATTATAGTTTACCGCTTCACGAAACCTGTGGCTGTGAGGTCTTTATTGACTTTTATAATAATAATGGTTTTGATTTATTGATGTATGGACCTAAGTTTGTCAAAAAAAAAATGTATGGACCTAAGTAGTACCTTAGTTGCATTTGATTGTGAAGGTTCAATCACAAAAAACCATAACAGCTCTGATAATAATGACAGAATCAGCAAGGAAAGTTGCTTTAAATGAAAAATAAAGTTTCGGGTGGGTTAAGTGATAGAGATGTGCTACACATGTAAATAAATAAGATCTTTAGAAGGCAAGAGAATTAGTTTTTATTGTTGAAAATTTAAGTATCAGAAATTATATTTCGCATTAATTAAAAATGAATTAACTGAGAATAGTATGAATGTAAAAAACATATATTAATTATTGACTTAAAAATTTAGATCGAAATTGATATCGAAGTCGCTATTATGGTACGTTACTTAAGCCTCTTAATAGAAGTTGTCACTATTGAATTCTAATAAATTACCATGTCTAATTTTATAAGTATTCATTTTCCTTTTAATTTTGAACCAAGATGTGTTGTTTAATTCCATCAACCGTTCTCACTGTTGGTTGCTTTGACAATTTCAACGATATAGGGATGGGTTTGGTAATTTCAGATCCTCTTATAGGTGTAGAGCATTTCTGGGCTCATGGTTTGCATTTGGACTCGAAGAAGGCGGGTAGATTGAAGTATTTGATATGGATGGCTGTTACTTGGTGTATATGGTTACATCGAAACCATATTCTATTCAGAGGTCGAGTTGGTAATCCGCAGGAGGTTGTTAACCATGTTAAATCTATAACATGGACTTGGTTCATTAGTATAGAGGGTCGTAATTCTAATCTTTCAATTTCTGATGGGTGGGGAAACCCTATTGTCTGTATGAACTCGGTTTGATTGTCTTTTTTAACCTCATTCTTCCTGGGGTACTCTTTCCTCCTTGGGTCTTTTTCCCATGGGTTTTGGCCCAGAGAGGTTTTAATGAGACCCGTTGTATTTGTACCGGTTGGGGTGCCCATTTGCACCCCTTTTAATATAATTCTTTGCTTATAAAAAAAACGACATAGGGACGTCAGCTCCCGGATTGGAACCCGAGTCTGAGCAATGATAGTGTGTGTACACGCGTGGTGTTTATTTGTCGTTTCATCTAAGTAGACAAAAAAAATTCCATCAATGAAAATATTTAGTCTTTTGTGCAGTTCATATCGTCCTATATGTGTTATGTTTGGTAACTCTTTTTTTTTTTCGAGACTAGTGTATCCACCGCCGAACGCAGTGACTAATCCTCTCACTGATTGGAGGGCACCTTGAAGGGTGAGACAGCTGGCCCAGGGATTTAAAGTTGCTCCGTACCCAGTGCGAGGATCAAACCCTCAACACTTGATTAATGAATGATGAGCCCCAATCGCTTAACCACACCCTTGGGTTAACATGTTCGGTAACTCTAAATAGCAAATATAGGAAGTATACAAAGAAATTGTGTTTCCATTTTTGTACAATAATAATTGTTCGTGTCTCAAATTTTTATATTCGAATATTCTTCATACTATTAATACTTGTAGTTCAAAAATATTTTTTTTAAAAAATACATGATATTGTATTTTGTTTACACAATGCATTAAATGTATTAACCCTATGTTTGGATGGAATATTTTAGTTTGCCCTTGAATTAAAAATCTATCAAAACTCAAAAATTTAATTTTAATTAATTATTTAAACTCGTAATTGATTTAAGTTAGTTAATTAATGTAAAAAGTATGTACTAATAAAATATAAAATTATAAATTATAACATAAATAAAAAGAAGGCAATTAATTATAAAAAAATTTGTGTGTGCAAATTGAATAGGTGCCAGGTAGAGCTGTCAAATTTGGCCCAGCCCAATGGCCCAATTATTTGGTTGGGTCGGACTCTAAAAATATAGGCCCAAAAAGCAAGGCTAACTTTTTGGCCCAGCCCAATGGACCCGAACATATATATGGGCCGGGCCGGGCTGGCCCATGGTTGGTGGACTGGCCCATGGGCTGATGGACAAAGTGTTAATTGATTTTTAGAGTCAAAACATATTTAAATTGACTTTTTTTGAGCCAAAACACATTTATTTATCTTATGTATACACTATGTTACTCTCAAAATATTATCTTTATGTATGTTGCTCATTTGTAGGAAAAAACTATGGTCAAAATTCTTAAAATTCAATGATTTGCGGCCTATTGGGCCATGGGCTGGTGTCGGGCCGGGCCATAAAGTATGCAGCCATTAGAATATTAGGCCGGCCCAACCCAGCCCACAAATGCTGTTTGGCCCCATGGGCCGGGCTGGGCCCCCCGGCCCAGCCCATTAACAGCTCTAGTGCCAGGTAGCTCTGCGAGTCAACAATGAGTGAGAAACTACAAAAGATGCAAAATGTTACGGGTATTAGAGGAAAAGCATAAATAAAATTCTTTCTCTTCTCACTTTTTTGCAAAGTTGGTGAGAATTAATTTTTAATGTGGTCCATGTTAGAGGTGAGCAAAGACGGGCTGAGACGGATTATACGCGTCCCTAATTCAGCCCTAAATTTTATAGGGTCATTTTTTGGACTCTAACTCATCTTTAAGCTCGAACAAACTCGATGTTCTTCAAGACAAATTAGGACTGGGACTATTTAGGACAAGATCGGGTTGGCATGAAGGACAATTAAAACAAAATTATAAAGTGATCACTCAAATGTGGCTAAAAGTTATAAACAAAAAACTGATGTTTTTTAGTATTTTACCATATACTTAAACTCAAAACATGACTTCTACAATAGTGTTTTACAATGTTTCTAATTAGACTAACATAGATTTCAAATTGAATATTTATGTATAATAGTCTCATTAACAATGTAATTGAGTTAACAATTAGTGGTGATGAGTAGCTAAGGGACGGGTTATACATAACCCTAACTTGTCCCTAAAATTTGGTCGGGCCAATTCTTTAGACTCTGACCCGTCCTTAGACCCGAATAAACTCGATGTTTTGCGGGTTAAATGAGACAACGGGACGGGTCTTAGAGTTGGGCGGGTCTTGTTCCCCCCTAGTACATGTGATTTTACATAATAAAAATATATCACAAATACCTATGCACATAGAGCAACCAACCGAAAGAATATGATTTATTGAATAACCAATGTATCTGACCTATAAAATTTTATTCGACAAAAAAAACTGTAAGATTTTCTTATAATAGGAATCGGAGGGAGTAGTTTTCTATGTTCACCTACATTCACTTGCATTTTAGTTAGACGATGATGAGAGAGAATAGAGAGAAGAAATTAGTGAGTTAGTAAAAAAGACATAAAATACCTTTCAATTTAGCCTAATTATAAGTAAAACGTAAGTGAATGTATAGAATTATGACTTTAGAGATTCATGGTCCAATAGAATACCAAAACCAAAAAGAAGAGGTGGGATCTTAATTTCTGTGCGTAGTTATTATTGGGCTTAATTGCAATTTTGGTCTCTATATATATAATACCACTCATGATTTTGGTTCCCCAACTTTTTACCTAGAATTTGGGCCCCCTTATTCTCCCAATTTCTTAAATCATCGACATTTCCAAATTTGGTCAAATATTTAGCCGATCTGTACTCACGTATCCTATGTGGTATGCCACATGAGATTTTAAATCAGAAAATATTATTATTTTTGGTTAATTTTGAAAAAACATCTCCTTCATCCATCGAGATCCAAGTGAAAGAATCTCAGTCCCAGGATCCCTCCTCTATCATACAAGTCAAAGAAAGAACGTTGTTTGCTATCATATATCTGAAAAACAAATGTTTTTCACTCGCGATTTGAAGGAGGGGAAGTGATTTTAGTAATTGAGAAAATAGGGTGACCAAATTAATGACAAAAAAGTTGGGAGACTAAAATCGTGAGTGATAATAAGGAGACCAAAAGTGTAATTAAACTTTATTATTAAATAAACATGAAAGAAAAGCCATGAGCAAAACGCATGTACTAGCACTAGAACTCTAGAAGTGAAAATGGCCAAACTGGTTTGGCCAGTAGTAGATTGTACCTTCAAATGTGTCAAGGGATTATTCAAGTGTGCTCTTTCAAAGAGAAAGTTGAATCCTGCAGATGATGAAAGAATAACCAGCATCAACAAAAGGCATTAAGAATCCATAATTGCAAACCATTAAAGACATCATTAAACACTGTTGAAAAAATGATATAACAACAAAAATTGGAGAAGACTCTGTTGGGAGAAACCAAGGTCTCGAGTTCGAATCTTGGGTGTGGCAAAAACTCTGTTGGGAAAGGAGAACCACACAGGCCGGCAAAGCTGGGTACTCGTGGCTAGTCAGGTTCCCCCGCGTAGATTAGTCATCGGTAAAGCCGATGAAAATAAAATTGGGTTTTCAGAGGGCCACTAACACTTAACGATGGAATTAGAGACGATTTTGTTGCTCTTTTTTGTCTCTAAATTTTCATTGTTATTTCAACTTTTTCTAAAAAAAATGAATTACTCGATTCGGAGGATTCGATCGTCTAAAACTTTAAATGGACTATAGCAAGGGAGTGATCGATGGTGTGGTGGATAGATGAAGGTTGACGATGAGGTACATTGATGAATGTCAACTATTGAATAACGTCGCGGTGGAAGGCTCTCTAGCAGTCCGATCATGTGGCAGTGGTGGTGGAAACTTGAAACCCTAATTAGTAAAGAAGATGGGGAATTGTATGTGTTGAATAAGTTATATCATTGATATAAAAAAATATATTTTATATATTCTATGTTTTATAGATTAATTAATTTTATTTTTTTGACAAGAATTAATTTTATTTATATCCATTTGTTTTATATAATATATACTACTTCCGGCCCACTTTATAAGAGACGGTATAGTTTTTGGTATATTTAATAACTAATATATCTGGTGTATATTACTGATGTATCTGGTCCATAATATAGAACATATACTTAGTTATTCAATGTACCAAAAACTGCATTGTCTCTTATAAAATATATTTTTGGTCTTTTAAGTTATTTTAAAATTTTGCTTTGGTTCTTTAAGGTTTTTTTTTATCTAGTTTGGTCTTTTATATTTCAAATTCGTTACACATAAATCATTTTTTGGACATTCCATTCATCTAAGTTAACACATGGTCACGTGTCCATTATGTGCTTACGTGGCACAGGTAATAGCTAGTATTACATGGCAAAAAAACATATCTGACTTGTACTTATCTTTAAATAAATAATCTAGTCCTATCTTCTTCCCAGATTTTTTCCCAAATCAAACTCTAAATCTCCTAATTGATAAGAAAGTTTCAAATCTTGCAATAACCATGACGTCATTTCACAGCAACACATCTAATTCTCATTCTCGCAGCTTCAACTCTCAATCTCGTGGCTCTAACTCAGACAGTGGCGGAGCTTCACCAATAATTTTGTGGCCGCCAAAATGTCTAAGAAATAAACTTGTGTTGTAATTAATAAATTAGTTTAATAATTTAAAAGCAACCATTATATATTTTATAGCTACAAAGATAGAACAACAAATATTGATTGATGTAATGGTAAAGAAGCTTTAAAGTCATTAATGTTGTCCTGGCTGCTGCAAGAATCAATCCTGTGACTCGTAACACACAGCTCACTCAAGTTAACCGCCACACCACTTGTATTTTTTAATCTCTTGGTGCAACCGAACATATACATAACAGTATAGTTATCAAAAAAATTATATAACTATATTTTTAAAAGAAAATTAAAAAGTTTGTAGGGGTCGTGGCCCCTACCCATCTCTTAAAAGCCCGATTCCAAATTTAGTTGAATAGTGTGAAAGTTGTTTTGCACAGTGAAAAAATGTGTGGGTCAAAAGATGGAAACAAATGGGAATGTAGTTTCTTCTGGTAATATTTTTTCTTGATTCATATTTCTGTTTCTAGGGTTTCACCATTGTTGCAGAGGTGAAATTTTACTGTTAATGACTCTGTGTATCATTTTGGTTCTCTATATTTTTATTTGTTTCAAATAAATTTTATAGGTTTGCTCGAAGTTTCACGTTAGTTAATAACTAGTCTGTTTTTTGTGTTGTTTATTTACATAAACTAAATGAGTTGATTCTAGTTGCTTCTTTATTTAAACGTCCGATCCGGTCCGATCTAATTCTCATAACATTAGCACGGACGGGCACGACTGTGTTCGTTTTTGCACTATCCTCGGGCGAACAGCCAATGAAATTTGCTCTGGTAAAGTAGGCCAGTCTGAATAAATATTTCAGTTATAAACAATGTTACTATTATATATTGTCAACACACTCACCAAATTAATGATGTCGGCCCACATTACAACAATACAAAATCTGCCACGCCCCATTGACATTTTGATGCTGTTAGAGCAGATTCATCATCCTATAAACTCTCCAATAGTGCACTGGCTTTTTCTTGCAATGTCTGCCACGCTCCATTGACATGTCTCACTTCTGTCAATGGTGCTCCTACTGCAAAACGTAGAATGTACTCACCTGATAGAACCTGCACATATAATATTGGTTGCTATCATCAAAGGGAAGAACATATTACATAGGTGATAAACAGAATAAAACACTTAAGATTAGTTATATGCATACCGTGTGTGTTATGAAAACACTTCCTGTTGAATTTACTGAGTCGAGCAGATCACGGTTCAGCTTATTACCATTATCTTCAGAGTTTGCAGGAGGCAAAAGCCGAAAACAAACTAAAGAGAATGTGCGAGGTGCAACGACCTGTGTATATAATTCGTTGTAAATTTATTCATGACATTCTAAGAAAATTTAATACAGTAAGTAATTAAGATAAGATATTCTATATTATGCAGTTTTTCCTTGAAGGAAGAATGAATACCTTGAATCTTATGTCTTGACCAACAAGCTCCTCAAAATGAGCCGCCAATGCAATGTGGTTTCTTATGTGAGTTTGCAGGCCTTCCAATCCGTAGAGTCGCATCACCATCCACAGTTTTAATGATCTGGAGCCAAGTGTAGGTTAACAGGAAAGGTTATATATCTGCTGATAATTATGAATCTTTAATGTGTATAGAATTGTTTATTAGAAAGATACAGTAATATATGCTACCAAGGATTTAATTAAAGTCACGAGATCTGGGTTATTATTACCTCTTAAATGGGAAAAGAAGAAAAAAACCACTATACTAGACATACAATTCCATAAAAATCCAAGAAACATTCCAAATCACGATCACATGCAAATTAAGAAGTACATGTGAATCAAAATGAATTAGGAGTCCTAATGCATGAATAATGCTAATTTATGTATGAGAAGATTCTGACATGCATTTAAGGAACACCATATACAAACATGTATAAGGAAAACTTCCAAAGACACACCTAAAGCGGCGCCCAAGAGGAATTTGCCAATCTTTGTAATCTATGACCAGGTTTCCTTGAGAGGCCTACAAATTCAACGCCATGAGCACACAATTAGACAAGGACATAAGGTGATTCAAAAGTTTGAAAACTTCTCACAGCAAAGCTTCTATAATAAAAGCATGTAAATAGGAAAGTTACCTTGTTTTTTAGAAATTCGGGATTTGTAGAGAGTGACTGAATCAAAGCACTCCTGTCCTGTATCAACTCAACATCAACTATACTCATACATTCTTGGTTATAAATTAAATTGAAATGATACAAATAAAGTTTTAGAAGTGACATTGAGAAAGTGTATTATGGATACCTTAACCCAAAGTAGTGAACAGTCAAAGTTTGTCAGAAGCCATTTATGTGCATTCATGTTAAATGAATCTGCTTCTTCAACCCCATCCATGTAGTGGCGGTACTCTGGACATATACAAGCACTTCCAGCATAAGCAGCATCCACATGAAACCAAATTTTGTTGATCTACCAAGAAGACATGCATAACCAAGTATTATCATATTGTATCACTCTCCAAGATGCACACACACACACACACACATATATATATATGGATAATGGATGTTCAAAGGACCAGTCATTCTAAAATCCTAACCTGTTGGATTATTTCCCAAAAATGGCTTCTTAGTCCAACAGGCAGTAAATCCATTTTATAACTTTTCTCTATTGCAATTCGACGGGTATCGGTATCTCCTTGAGTTTCTAACTTACAGCATAATCATTATGGTTTTCATCTATTTGATTGTCTTCCTGGTTCCTTATAAGTCACATACATTTTTTAGCCATTTGGATTTTGGCGTTAACATCCCCACTATAATGCATCAATGGTTATACTAGCAAGTTATATCACTAATTCAATCAAATATATTACCTTAGCAATGTTCGCCAATGCAGGCAGAGGATCCACAGCTGTTGATGAAGTGGTACCAACCTGCATGCATAAATGTAGAAGGTATGCGGTCAATGCCAAAAAATTAATATCCAACAATAATAGACTCTAGTACCATCCTGAGATTTAATATCTGTATAAAATCAACATGCACATTATTCAGCACAAAATCTCCTTACATGGCAATTTTTTATCTAAAAAAGGTATAATTTCATGAGACTAAGGTTGTTAGTATAACCAGATCTGTTTCCCAGAAAGAGACAGTGGAGAAACAGATTTTTATAACAACATATAGGGGGACAAAGCTGGACAATTAAGCATGTAATGCATTGTAAACTAATTTATTACAAACTTATATCAAAGCCCTTCATTTCTTACAGTAGCACATAAGAAAAAGGGTATAAGACCACTGGCAATGTCACTTGAAATTGCTTCAGAAAGGACATCAGGGGAAAGTGCAAAATTGGTTGAAGAATCAGTTTTAAGCAACCTGCAAAGCTCTGGATTAAGTCCTCCTATCTGCCAATGTAAAGTAAGAAAACATTATATTTAATCATAAAAATGACCTTTCTCACAATAAAGGAACCTTCAAGGATACAACCAAGCAACACAAAGAAAGAATCCTTTTCGAAACGGTTAAAAAATATAACCACGGATATACAACAGCTTGTCTACCACGTGTCATCTCAAACCATATAAAAGTTTTTATATTTAATCATACCTGGCAGGCTTTTTGTAAAGCAGAATGTGTTTGATCAGATGCATATGTTACAAGCTTAGGAAGGTCACTCCTTCCAACTCTTCTTAGGATCTTGTCACGGGCAGCCAACAAGACAACTAGTACAGCTTCACTTGCTGTTCCCTGTATTACTCCACCCCCTTGTCCTGCAATATAATCACATACCGTAGCATCCAAATTCATTCAAGGTGCAGTCTAATGAAATCTTAAGCATGAGTTTGCAAGTTGCAACCTCATCCAAACTCATAGAATTTCCTAATACCTTACCAGTAGAATAGAAATCATGAGGCAGCTGTAGTGCCTTGGCAAGCCAATCCAAGACAATCGTTTCGAGTTCAGTTGCAGCAGGAGAAGTTATCCAGCTGAAACCCACAATGTTAAGACCAGCACTTAGCATCTCTCCTAAAAATCCAGCAATGCTACTGTTGGAAGGAAAATATGCAAAATAATTTGGGCTTTGCCAGTGTGTCACCCCTGGAAGTATCTTTTCCTGTACATCTACAACATGAAACAGGAGTATATTTTTTCAGCCATCTCCAAAACAAAATCTATGTGTGAGAAACAGAAACAATAGTCCCATGCCAGCATCATTCATACTTTTATGACAAATATAATCACCGAAAACAAAGTAAGAAAAATAACAATGTATTAAGGAAAAGGTAAATTGAGAAAGCTAAGTAAGAAATTAGACCATTCAAAACATGTTGCAAGGACTCAGGAGAAGTAGGAGCAGAATCTGGTAGAAGCTTGCCAAGATAACCTGGCTGCAACGGGGGGGGAAATCAATCAACAGTGGATTCAGAAATGATTAAATTGATAAGGTAGAAAGAGTGGTAAATGTTATGAACCTGGACTTGGCTAAGTACTGGGAAATTTTCAATGGTTTTGTAGTAATCAGCAATGAAATCTACCATCTGATGAGCTTGCTCTCTAAGTTGCTCAGCGTCCATTGTCTTCAAATCACTTCCTCCTTCCCTGTAAAATTGAATGAATAAATGAAGAGAGAAAATATGATGGTCACTGAAACTGTATGAATGAATGAGTATTGAGTTCGACACAGTTGTGAAGAATTGCGAGTTTGCGACTCACATCTGTTTCTTTCGCGTTGAGAAAGAAGAGAGAGAGGGAAACGATTCCCGAATTCTGTTGGGTGAGGTGAGAAAATACACCACTCACTCACTTACTTACACTCACACCATTCCAAGATCACAAAATAATAATTGTTCACGAGTGAGGGATTAGTTCAACATGTGGAAATTATATTTTTTTTATCAGCCACAAAACAAATAGACATAGACAAAATCGAATGTTTGTTTCAAGTTAACTAAACTTAATCCGGAGAATAACATTTCTAGAACTAATAATTTTGGGTATTTTTTTAGGTGAGATCACTGAGGGTAAGAAAAGAAAAATAATAATAAGGGGAATAATAAAATAATACACTTGATGTGTAGTGTTATTTGATGCCTACATTTTCAGCTTCTAATGTACTCTCTCTTATCTTTATTACAAAAGCTATTTTTACTAAATAGCAGATCATGGCCTCATTCTTGTTGACGGTGACTTATGTGAAGAACGGAGTCAGAAATCTTACCGAAATAAGTCACATTAAGCCTGAGTCGTATACATATAAGTCTGTCGTGTATTGGGCGTATCCGTATAAGCCAGACGTATACGGATACACATTTCCATTTTTGAAGTTTCTGAGCTTCCTAGCAAATCAATGATATCATTGTGTTCCACTCCATCTATTTATTTAATATCCAAATAATGAAATACCACGTTACTCCATTTCATCTTACACCACCAATTCAAAGATACCTAAAGGTAGCGTGATTCATACACAAATGGCGACTTCAACTCTATTGAATTTAATTCATCACATTGACGTGGTTGATGAGTTTTATTTTTTTATAGGATTAATTGAAAAATTATATAAAAAAAGTAAAATTTTCGATATATGCATTTTATTAGTTGTATCAAATGTCCCATACACTATCTAACTATATAGTACACCAAACAAAGGGTTGGATCTGAGGTGGCTAAAACAAATGCTACTATGATACATACATTTAATCGGTAACAAAAATGAATACACTAAGGTATGTGGGATCTTCTCTTTCTTAGGGGAACATCCTATCCTATACAAAAGAATCTGAATGTTGTTCTTAACGTCGTTGGAAATTAAACATCTTGATTGATATGGCAAAGACCAAAGCAAAAACTACTGGGAAAACAACATTAACAAATGCAACCACTCCCAGAAAATCATGCTTGAAACCAAAGTAATCTCTTAGAAATCCTTCCACTGTTGACCTTCCATCACTTGTATCAATGTTGTTCTTTACATCTCCATATTGTGAAACCACCAATCCATACAAACTCCAAGCCAATGGATTTGCCCAACTATACCACCTCCACCACACTGGAATTTTCTGTTTACCCATGCATGCCATAAAGGGAAAATACAATAAAGTCAGTTATCTAGCTACTTCTATGCTTACGATATACTCCCCTCCCCTCCCCGGTTTCACAATACATGTCGGTTTTTAAGAGTAATTTTGTTTCATTTTAGTTGTCGTTTACAAAGTTCAATACAACATTAAGAATGAAAGGAAGCCGAGACTTACTGGTCGTGGTACTATGAATCCTGAGAAGAGATTCCATACTGAATAGAATGCAGAGGAAACTATTGTGGATATGTGCTGGTTTGGGGTCATACCCACTACCATCATGCCATAGAATGTGAAGTAGAGGAAGGTGAAATACATGAAGAATAGGTTCCATAAAACTTTAGCTACAGTCCACTCAAAACCTATCATTGCATAAATAATAAAGTCGTAGACCACAGCTTGCACAAAAACATATGGAAGCTCAATCACAACCTGCAAGAGAAGATGATAATAATTAGAAGAACAAAAACAGAAAGAACATTGGTGAATTATTTGCAAATAATGAAGTGAATAAAAGGAACAAAAGACAAGTATTTTTTTTTGTCTACTTAGATTAAATGGCAAATAAACACCACGCGCACACACACTACCACTGCTCACACCCGGGTTCGAATCCGGGAGCCGACATTCCCATATCGCTGAAAGACAAGTTTTTAAAATAAGGGATGCTTGCTTGCCTGAGCAAAAGCATATGGCAAAGCTGAATACATTCCAGCAGCTCGTTCTCTATAAAAGACTGTTCTCTCAACAGCAACAGTTGTCTGCACTGCATTACCATTCTTAATGCCAATAAGGAGAACAGCAGAATACATGGATCCCATGGCATTAAAAAAATCTTGTTCCTTTTCACTGAAATAATTCATATCAAATTTTTACTATTAGATCAAAGAGAAGTCATGCAAAACATGATTTATAAGACATATCATTTCCAATTTTCCAATATGATCTTACATTTTGGAGCCAAGGTCCCAAAACATACTCCCAAGCAAAACTGCTACAGCTGTTGAGTAAAGAAATCTTATGGCAGTGTATACCGGATTGCGCCAATAAGACCAATTTTGTTTCCATAAGCAAGCCATGCATTGTGTTAAAAAGGATCTTGAGTATTGTGAAGAGAAATAAAGATCTTTCGAACCAGGAGGTGGAGTACTCAATTCATTAATAAGTGTTTTGTTTCTCCTGAAACATAATGCAAAAGATCAGTTTCTATCTATACTATGAATAACAACTTACAACAAAAACTTCTATTTTTTCTAGTAGATTATTTTCCAGTTCTATAGTTTGGTTAAGTCACCTGTATAACTCTGAATTTTTGTACACCTCAGCAAAATCAACTCCCACTTCCCTTTCTCTAGCCGAACTAGTGACTTCCAACATCCATGTTGCTGGATTATAGCCATCTTTAATCTTACTGACACCTTGTATTCCCTGCAAGATAAAAGTGTGCATGAGTTAAATATTAACATGAAAATAACAATTTGAAGCAAAAATATATTCAATATACCTCAAAGTAACTAATTAAATTGGAAGAATTATGTCCAAGTGGCCCAACATATATCTCTCGCCCTCCTTGCTTAAGTAGCAAAAGCTGCATTTCATTCAGTGTGACAAAAACATTAGTACACTTGGTAATGGAAAAGAACAAACAAAGAATTGCTACATATCTGAATTTTCCCTTTTCACCTCATCAAAAGATTCAAAGATATCAATGCTAGGCTGATGGATGGTACAGACAACTGTTCTTCCAGTGTCTACTGTGTTCCTAACTGTTCTCATTACAATAGCTGCAGCTCTTGCATCTAGCCCAGAAGTTGGCTCATCCATGAATATTATAGAAGGATTAGCCACTAACTCAACTGCAATAGTCAATCTTTTGCGCTGCTCCGTCGATAGACCACTGACACCAGGTAATCCTACTAATGCATTCCTTAGTGGTTTCAGTTCCACAAGTTCCATCACTTCTTCAATGAACATCTGATAGCATTAGTCAATTCAAAATTTAGTAATTTTTGATCAATCTTGCAAGTCTTTCTCACTCATCTTTCTGTTTCTTCTATTATTTTTTGACATAATACTTTCAACAATGAATGGGAAATAAATAACACAAGTGTATGCACTTAGCTGCAAAGAAAATTTACTAGCAAAATCTGAAGTGTTCAAACTTGTAAACCCTATGAAAAAAAAATCAAGAAAAGGCATGGGATTCAGATAAAAACCTTTCTGGCTTCAGCATTGATGTCTGGGGACAATCGAAGCCACGCGGAATAGAGCAAGGATTCATAGACAGTAACATGAGGAGAGTGGATATCATTCTGCTCACAGTATCCAGAAATTCTTGCAAAGGTTTCTTGCTTCTTTGGATAGCCAGAAATTGTGATGTTCCCACCAATATATCCCCCAGTTTTTCTACCAGAAAGTACATCCATCAGAGTTGTTTTTCCAGCACCAGTGATACCCATTAAAGAAGTTAGAACACCAGGTCTGAAAGCTCCACTCACACCCTTCAAAAGAACCAACTTGTCCTCAAGAATACCTCGGTTCCTCATTTCCTGTCAAGTTTAGTGCAAGCACTTAATAACTATTACTTCACAATAATGCTATCAATGTTTAATATGCACTTTTGAAAATTTATTTATTTATTTGGTTTCTACGTTACCTGTGGCATGTCAACAGAATATGTTACTTCATCAAAGGTGATGGAATATGGTTCAAAAGGAAGAACCATTCCTCTTTTCCTGCTATGATTTGTTTCTACAGCTACTGCATCTTGTCTTCTGGACAAAGAACCAGGAGAGGTGCTTCCTTCGCCATTTGTCACTGTTAAATGACTCCAACGTTACCCATAATGTATTGTTATGTGAATTGAAAATCAACTATCAACTATTTCTCATCCCTATATTGCTACATTTTTCAGTTGTTATGTGATGAAGTACCTCTATTTGAGTGCTGAGAAAAGCTATGCTTCATGTGCATTAACACATTAATTCCTTTTCTACTACCACGAATTTCCTCATTGCTTTGAGGTTCTTCTGGTGTAAGAGTCTGATGCTTTCCAATTGCTGCATGATCAGTTTTGTGATATTAGTACAAGGACTTGCTTTAACTTGTTTACTATACATTTCAGGTGAAAAAAAATACTCACGATTCAAGAAAGTGAGAGCAAGGATATAGCCAATGTTGAAAAGTAATGTGTATCCAACCAAAGCACCAACACCTATCCAGTACCAATATGACTCAGTGAAGAACCCACGGGCTTTCAAAATCTCAACTCCTAGAGGCTCAGTTGAGTTAGGTAGAACCTTTCATAAGAAAATATATTCAGTAACAGATTATTTATATGATGAGGAAGGCATAAAAAATGAACATATATATTAGTAAAAAAAACTCACGTGTGTCCATCTTTTCCCAAGAAACTCATTATTTACCATGGCATTTTGTGCATACATCATAGGTGATGTCCAAAAGCCCCATAGCCACCATTTTTTTAAGTTGTCTGTGAGCATAAAACAAAGGAAATAGAGGAGCAGTGTTAGTATAGAACATAATGAGAGAAATATTGTGATTGCTTTGTATTGTATTGATGATTCATGATACCTTTTGATAGAACAAAACCACTCATTGCAAAAAGGATGGCCAATGCAAAGGATCCAAATGTTAGAGCAACTGTAATATCCCTCCCAACTGCTGCAATGAATCGGAATAATGAAGAAGCCATCTGGTGTACTAGTATAAGAATAAGGTATTGCCTAAAAAATCTGCATTAGATAGACACATAAATATATGCATCATTATTCGTTTAGTATGATAAGAGTAGAATTCTCATCAAAAAAAAAAAATTAGAGTAGAATATGAGACAGAAGTAAAAACTGAAAAAGTTAAGTACAACTTGGGATGTGTAAAAGCATAGCTCGGTTACCTTCCAATATGTGGATCAAATCCAATGACATAGTAGGTGAGAAATACCCAAACACCCACTTCTATAAAAGTCATCGGGATTTTTAGGATCCATGCAGGTATACCATATGCCCATGGAGTGAAAAAGAGGTATCCCCTTTGCTTGTAGAAAACAGGAAGCCTTGAACAAACCATGGAAAGCTCAGCCATTCCATTGAACATGATCACAACAACAGCATAGAACAATGCACCTACATATATGCCTCCATGAGTCACTGAATCTCTATGCATCTCGGTCCGGAGGAAGATGGTCATGGCAATCATTGCCATTATCGCAAGCTAAAAGGAGAGGGAACAAACCATCAGTAACACACATAGAATTAGATAATAGGATGTTTAAATGTTCAACTTCTAAACCTACTTGGCAAAGCTTGAAGATGTAGACAAATGAATTGCGCTTCATAAGTAAATACTCTCTTGATAAGCAAGCTTTGAACAATTCCCATTTTCCTACTCCATATTTCTTGGTTGTCAAGGAAGTTGGGTGGCTTTTAGACTTGTCAAATTCAGTACCAAGTTCATCACCAAGTCTTCTCCCAATATGAAATGACTGAAATGCCTCAGAAAACTCTTCAGCTGTCACAAATCTATAAGCCTGATCTTTGTCTTCCCAGTACTGCTCTTGGTCTTTCCTTGATGTCACCTATAAGTATAACACAATAATTTTCATGGAAAAATTGGATTGTTATTATATAATATAAATACTAAATCATTGAGAGAAGAGACAATGGCACTCACTTCTTGCAAAAAATCTGCAACTCCTTTCCTATCAGGACATTTAAAACCCATTGATTTAAAAAATTCAAGCACATGTTCCCGGGGACCCTGGTACACAATGTGACTATCAGATAGTAGAATAATGTCATCAAAAAGATTATAAGTCTCTGGCGGTGGCTGCAGGAGTGAGATGGCTGCTGTTCCTTTCATAATGTGGATGTATTGCTTCAGTGAATTCACAATTTGAAAAGTTGTTGAGCTATCCAAACCAGTAGATATTTCATCCATGAATAGAGCTTTAGCCGGTCCCACCAACATCTCTCCTGTTTTAGCAGATTTATAATCATTAAAGATTGATCAATGATCATGATAGGCTTCATGATTGAAATCTTGTTCGCTTTACCTGTTGTAACGCGTTTCTTTTGTCCACCAGAGATACCTCTTAGCATTGCATTTCCTACAATAGTATCAGCACAGATCTCCAGTCCCAAAATCTGCAAATGCATAGCAAATAAGTCTGAGAATTTTAACATAAAATGTTACAATGAGTTCATGGTGATCAGAGACGGTTTTGAAAATATAAATTTTACCCTTAGGACATAATCTGTTATCAAACTTGCCTTCTGGCCTTCAGTTGCTATAGCCTGAACATTATGATTCAAAAGGAGAACCACTTTCATATCAGTCATTTCTATTTGCATGGAAAGTAAATGGATGATGCAGTTAATATCAATATAACTAAATGCTACAGACAGCACAACCCTGATAAACAATGACAATGGTTTTGATGTTACCTTCATATAGACATCAATATCTGGATCAGGCTTGATATTTGCATGCTTTTCTCTTCTAGACAATTCTGCTAGCAAATCTGCAGGATGCCAAAAACAAAACAAATAGCCAAAAAAGTTCATATTTAAGGCACCATCCTATGTTTTGAATGATGAATATAAGCAGAATTTAATTTCGCAGACGAACCATAACGATGCCCAACTCCTTGAACTCTTGCTGAGAAGGCCAAGGTTTCTCTGACAGTCATTTCTCCAATGTGAAGATCATTTTGATCCACATAAGCAGCAGTTCTTTGGGGCACAAACTCATTCATCTCATGTCCATTATAAGTCACCTTTCCATTAAACTGATCAAGAAGCCACACTATATTAATCATCTAGAGATTCAAGATTCAAAACTAAAGCTAAAAGATCTTTAAAATGTGTGTATCTTCTTCTCTTTAATGTTCTAACCTTCAACTTTGGATCAAGTTTTCCAGCCAATGCCAACAGGAGTGTGGTTTTTCCAGAACTTGGAGGGCCTAAAAGCAATGCCATTCTGAGAAGGAGAAAATGGAAACATTTTATATCAATTCTATCATAATGCTATTTCCTCCAAGTCAAAATAAATAAATAGAACAATATATTTGCGTTGTTACCTTCCAGGCTTTATTATTCCACTAACATCCCGGAGAATATTTATATGTTGTCTTCTACTTGGAAGTATATGAAGAGAGTTCAATAGGCCCTTTTAAAAGTTAAAAAGAGAAACCAATTTATAAGTTAGAATCTCCTTCAATAAGAACATAGATAACAAATTCTAGTATTTATAAATGAAAGTTGGTAGTCTTTACCTCCATTATATTAACAATGAAATTAGTGAATGTAGGCAAACCTCTGCTTCCTACATGAACTTCTGCTTCAATGTTAAGGTGCTCAAATCTAACCTCTATTGTAGGAAGATCAATTTCAACTCTGATTGAGATCGTCCAAAGATGAAAGGGAGCCATATCAGTGCATATTTCATGAAGTGTCGAAACACATACACAGAATCTAAAGATTAATCGAGACACGGTCGCACGCACACACGTGGAGAAATAAAGGAGACGAGATTTAACGTGGTTCAGCAAAGTGCGCCTACATATATGGGAGCGGTTGCGCCTATATTTCTTATTATTCAAATAGAGTTGCAGAAGCATAGTATTTATACTGCTTAATAATATGAGAGGGTCTGCCCAACTTTCAAGAACCATATGAGCCATACACAACAAAAAGGAAGCAAAACACCATTAGAGTGGGATCTGTTAGGAATTTAACCACAGGAAAGGCCAATTCCAAGCCGAAGCAGAAAACCATTTCTTGCAAGAACACAAATCAAACACAATTGCCAAATCCTCTAAACGTAGGAATTAAGTGAGTGATTCTGAACTGGATGGAAGACCAAACACCGTGTTTATCTTGCTTTATCTTTATTCTTTGTTTATCGTATTCATTGTGTTCACTATTGTACAAACAAGGTGTTTGATCTGTGTTATAGCAAGAACTAGTTTTCTGCTTCCGTTTGGAATTGGTATTTCCTAAGATTCAATTCCTAACAGTATCCTTATGTCATACCTGTCAATACGATTCCTGAGCTTAAGCAAAAACTTCTCATTATCTTCTTCAGCAAGTTTGACAAGTCTTTCGAGCAAATCTCTTCTTTCTTGCAACCCAAGGTTCTGAATATCAATCTCAGTAGCTCCTCCACCTTCAGGTGAAAAGAGTAAACCTTTTCTCAAACGTGCAAACGTGGGAAGTTTTTGAATGGCAGCCCATTTAAGTGCTTCTTCATCATCCTCTTGATGGAATGAGTTAGAGAAAATCTCACCAGCATCAGTGTTCCTCCAAATTGATGAACTATTACCAATTCTGAAACTACCTCCACCCTCCATCATATATTGTATTGTAGACCCTTAATTAACTAACAACACAAGACAACAAAAGTACTGAGAATCAGTTGCTATATATAATCTCAGTTTGTTTCTGTTGGTTAGTGTTGTTTTTTGTGGTCAAAGGAACTCAGATGAGTCCTTTCTCTTTGGCTGAATGTGAAACAATAAAACATGTTTAGATATACATATATAGAGAAAGAAAGTTACATTCATTTTTTATGCCGTCAAAATTAGCTATGGTAGCATATCTGCGCAAATCATGTACATATTTCATATAGTTTAAATGGACTGGCCATGACTATTGCCAGCTTTACAAGTACTAAGTCCAGTTTATTTTATATTTTACTTCCTTTTGGGAAAAGGAACTATTATATGGATTGATTATGGGTTAATGACATCATTGATTATGTCCTGATTCCTTAATTTTTACAGTAAACAAATATCCAGCCACTGTATGACAAGATCCATGACAGTTTAGTTGACTTTTTTGGGAGAAAGTGTTTTTATAAGCAGTGCTGTCGCCTTGAATATCCCAACTCATGGTTTTCAAAATTTTATTAGTCAGCTTACATATTATTATTATTATTATTATTAAAAGTTATATCAAATAATATAAAAGAAAAGATAAATATAAAACTACTCCAACCAACTCATTGCTTTGCTGGAAATTGTATTTAGTAAATTATTAGTTAATATATATAAAACTTGTAACCAAAAGTTAATAAATTTGAATTCTCAACAATCTTCCCTCCCCCACCAAGTCGAACCCGGCTCTAGCTCTCATACCATTTGTTGGGGGAGTTGGGGAGCACCGAGAGCAAATACAAGTTGATAACCAAGATCAGCAATAGACTTAGTGATAGGAATGCTGTTAAAAAGAACAAGTTTGGTAAAGTTTTTGTTAGGAGGGGCAAGAGAGTCATTGGCTCCAAATAGTGGAGTACCACTCTAACGGTGCTGCTGAGGTGTCCTTAGGTGAGTGGTTCACAATGATTGTGTGCCAGGGAATAAAGGTAGGATTTTTGTAAGAAAGAGACAGGCTAGAATTGGCTGGGATTGGGCTAGGTTGTACGAATTCCTCTCACTGTGAGAGGCTGTACTAGGATAATCTTCTTCTCAGATTTTTCTGACCTAATTTCTCTGTAATTGGTCACTGAATTCAGGGAATAAACACCTCATTTTCTCAGTTTTGCTCTGTTCTTTCTACTGTTTTATTGTTTTCCTATCATTGGTATCAAAGCTCTAGTGCCACCGGAGCTGAAAAATGGTGAGGAAGACTGTGATTGAAGAACGACAGGACCTGCTCGAGCAGAGTTTCGAAGGGCTCGAACAGAGTGTTGAAGCTCTGACCTTGGAAGTTCGAACGAACCAAGCTGAAATGCGTTCACTGCTTGAACGTTTGGAGCTCCGGTTACCGCGAAAGAAGAAACGACGCCGGCGTGCTAGTAGTAGCACCGTCGTGAACGACGGAGAGGAGGAGGACGACGAAGACTCTTCTACGGGTTCCGACGACTCTGAAGAAGAAAGCGTTCGACCCCGTCACCATTATCGGGGGAGAAAGCTTGAAATACCCGTGTTTGAAGGAGGCGAAGCGTATGGTTGGTTGGTGAAAGTGGAAAGGTACTTCAAGATCAACGGTGTGAGAGAAGAGGGGATGCTGGAGGCGGTGATGATCGCGCTCGACGGCAGAGCCTTGAACTGGTTTCAATGGTGGGAAGAACAACATCCTGAACCTACGAGGGAGGAGTTTAAGCAGGCTGTGATTCGTAGGTTTCAACCAGATTTGGTACGAAACCCTTTGGGACCCATTTTGAGTGTGAAACAAACCGGGACAGTGATGCAATACAGGGAACAGTTTGAGATGTTGATGGCACCCCTGAAACGAAGGGAAAGAGGCATGTTAGAGAGCATTTTCCTCAATGGTTTGAGTGAGGAAATCCAAACAGAGCTGAAACTCCACAACACTCGTGGATTGAATGCTTTGATGGATAGGGATTTGCTCATTGAAGAAAGAAATAAGGCTCTGAAGGATAAGGGGAGAAGAAGAGTGGAGGGAATAGGTGGAAGAATGGAGTGATTGGTTCGGGTTTTGAAGTAGGGAAGAACAGAACCGTGATAACTAAACCTAGATTTGAGGTTGGGGGAGGCAGTGGAAGTGTACCAGAGAGAAAGACTCCAGGAACAAGTGGAGAGAAGAAACAAGGACAGAATAGAAGCTTATCTCAGGAGGAGTTGAGAGAGCTCAGTAGGAAGGGACTTTGTTTTAAGTGTGGAGAAAGATGGGGGAGGGATCACATATGCAAAATGAAACACTACAAAATACAATTAATTGATGAAGAGGAGGAGAGTGATACTGAAAAGGAGGAAGAAGGAGAAGAAGAAGTGGAGGCTGAAGAAGAAGTTGAATTGAAAACTCTGTTGCTTTCTCTCAAGAGCAACGAAGGGTTAACTTCAAGTCAATCTTTCAAGGTGTGGGGTATAATTAATGGAAGGAAGGTACTAGTTTTAGTTGATTGTGGGGCCTCAAGTAGTTTCATTTCCTACAAGTTAGTAGATGAGATGAAATTGGATCTTGAAGACACACCTGAATACACTATTGAAGTAGGAAATGGGGAAAAGATCACTCACAGGGGAGTATGCAAGGGGCTCAAGGTGCAAGTGCAGGGGATTAATTTCACTCAGAACTTCTATTTGATGACTCTAGCAGGGACTGAATTGGTTCTTGGCATGGATTGGTTGGCTAGCTTAGGTAACATCAAGGCTAACTTCCAAAACATGATTATTAAATGGAAAGGGGGGGGGGGGCAAAAGTTCAAAATTAGAGGGGAACCATCCCTTAGCAAACACTAAGCTTCACTCAAAACCATGAGGAAGGCTTTGCAAGGAGAGGAAGAAGGTTACTTGCTGCATTACTGTGAGATGCAGAGTGTAGAGGAGGAGGTGGAGATACAGCCAGAAATTGCACCACTCCTTGAAGATTTTGCTGATGTCTTCAAGGAACCAACAGAGTTACCACCAACAAGGGAGCAAGACCATGCTATTGTGCTCAAGCCGGGAGCGCCTACTCCTCACATCAGACCATACAGGTATCCCCATTACCAAAGAGATGAGATTGAGAGATTTGTTAATGAAATGTTGTCTGCTGGAATTATAAGGCCTAGCATTAGCCCTTTTTCTAGTCCTGTGTTGTTGGTTAAGAAGAAGGATGGAGGGTGGAGATTCTGCATCGACTACCGGGTCTTGAACAAATACACTGTGCTTGATAAGTTCCCAATACCCATCATAGATGAGCTGCTTGATGAGATTGGGAATGCTATGGTATTTTCTAAACTTGATTTGAAGTCTGGGTATCATCAAATTAGGATGAGAAGTGAAGACGTCCATAAAACTGCTTTTCGAACTCATGAGGGTCACTATGAGTACTTGGTGATGCCTTTTGGGTTGACAAATGCACCTTCCACTTTCCAAGCCTTGATGAACAGTATTTTGAAGCCCATTTTGAGGAAGTATGTATTGGTGTTTTTTGATGACATACTTGTTTATAGCAAGGATTTGGCTTGTCACTTGGAACATTTGAAGACGGTTTTGAGCATTCTGAGAAGCAACCAGCTGGTTGCCAACCAAAAAAAATGCACCTTTGCTCAAAATCAAATTGAATATTTAGGCCATATTATCTCGGGAGAGGGAGTGGCAGCAGACCCTTCCAAGGTAGAAGCTATGACTAGCTGGCCTACTCCAACAGATGTGAAGAGTCTTAGAGGATTTCTCGGGTTGACTGGGTATTATAGAAGATTTGTGAAAGACTATGGGAAGATTGCATGGCCTCTCACACAGCAACTCAAGAAAGACAGTTTCAAGTGGAATGAAGGGGCCCAGGCAGCCTTTGAAACATTGAAGAAAGCAATGACATCTCTGCCAGTGTTAGCAGTGCCTGAATTCTCAAAGGAATTTGTAGTAGAAACCGATGCTCCAGGAAAAGGGTTAGGGGCAGTTCTCATGCAAGAAGGGAGACCGGTGGCCTACATGAGCCAAACTTTGTCTAACAGAGCTCAAAACAAATCTGTTTACGAAAGAGAGTTGATGGCTATTGTGATAGCAATTCAGAAATGGAGACATTACCTTCTTGGCAGGCACTTTGTGGTGCACACTGACCAAAGAAGTCTGAGATTCTTGACAGAACAGAGATTGATGGGTGAAGAACAACAGAAGTGGGTAACCAAGTTGCTAGGTTTTGATTTTGAGATCAAATACAAGCCTGGCATTGAGAATAAGGCTGCTGATGCTTTATCAAGGAAATTGAACTACAATGCTATCTCCACTGTGCATTGCCAAGAATGGGATGGTCTAGAGGAGGAGATTCAGGCAGATGAGAAGCTGAGACTTATTGTGCAAGATTTGATTGCTCAGGTGAACAGCCATGAAGGTTATGTGTTGAAAAAGGGCAAGCTGTACTACCAAGGCAGGTTGGTCATCCCCAAGGATTCTCCTCGGGTTGGTAAGATACTAGAAGAGTTTCATGGTTCTGCTATAGGTGGGCACTCAGGGATTTTGAGGACCTACAAGAGGATAGCTAGTGTAGTATACTGGGAAGGAATGAGGAAGAGGATACAACAGTATGTTCAAGCTTGTGCCATCTGCCAAAGAAACAAATACCAGGCCCTTAGCCCTGGGGGTCTACTTCAGCCACTTCCAATACCAACTCAGGTTTGGAGTGATGTGTCTATGGATTTTGTAGGTGGCTTACCTAAGTCAATGGGAATGGATACTATTTTGGTAGTGGTTGATAGACTTACCAAGTATGCCCATTTTATAGCTTTGGCACATCCTTATAGTGCCAAAGATGTGGCTGTGGTGTTCATGAAGGAAATAGTGAAGCTACATGGTTTCCCTAGCTCTATTGTATCTGATAGAGATAGAGTTTTCATAAGTACTTTCTGGTCTGAATTATTTGCAACTGCAGGGACAAAGTTGAAGTACAGCTCAGCTTACCATCCTCAAACTGATGGTCAGACTGAGGTGGTTAACAGATGTGTGGAGACTTACCTGAGGTGCCTGACAGGGAGCAAGCCTAAACAATGGGCCAAATGGTTGTCTTGGGCTGAATATTGGTACAATACAAACTACCATTCTTCTATTCAAATGTCTCCATTTGAAGCCCTGTATGGAAGAAAACCACCGGTGCTAGTGAGAGGGGATGAGAACTGTTGTTCTGTGGACGAAGTGCAGCAACTCACTCAAGAAAGAAATGAACTGCTTCATGAACTGAGAGACCACTTGAGTAAGGCTCAAAACCGTATGAAGCAACAAGCTGACCGACATGGGAAGGAGGTGACTTATGAGGTGGGTGAAATGGTTTATTTAAGAATTCAGCCTTACAAATTGAAACAATTGGCCAAGAGATTGAATCAAAAAGTGAGCCCTCGGTTCTATGGTCCTTTTGAAGTGCTGGAGAGGGTTGGAACAGTGGCCTATAGGCTGAAGCTACCACCAGAGAGCATGGTATACCCTGTATTTCATGCTTCTCTGCTGAAGAGGGCCGTGGCTGCCACTGATATAGTTCAGCCACTTCCCAATTGCTTGGCCGAAAACATGGAGTTGCAAGTGGTTCCCGAAGATATACTAGCCATAAGGAAGACTCAGATGAATTCAGTTGAAGTCTTAGTGAAATGGAAGCATCTACCTGACTTTGAGAACTCGTGGGAAGCCGTTAAAGACTTGAAGGAACAGTTTCCAGAATATCACCTTGAGGACAAGGTGGCTGTTTTGGGAGGGAGTATTGATAGGAATGCTGTTAAAAAGAACAAGTTTGGTAAAGTTTTTGTTAGGAGGGGCAAGAGAGTCATTGGCTCCAAATAGTGGAGTTCCTCTCTAACGGTACTGCTGAGGTGTCCTTAGGTGAGTGGTTCACAATGATTGTGTGCCAGGGAATAAAGGTAGGATAATCTTCTTCTCAGATTTTTCTGACCTAATTTCTCTGTAATTGGTCACTGAATTCAGGGAATAAACACCTCATTTTCTCAGTTTTGCTCTGTTCTTTCTACTGTTTTATTGTTTTCCTATCACTTAGATACCTCAGTTATATATTATTTATTTATCTCATACCTAATCGATGCGGGACTAATCACTCACACTTGAAGTCTCAACTGTATTAATAAATATAGTCAAGAAAATATAATTGGCGAATAAGTATTGTATTTACTGTGACATTCCCACTTGTTGCCAAAAAAACTATGATTACATAATCAGTTATGTCAACATAACGGCTTGCAGGATATGATTTGGACAGGAAATCAAATAAAATGAAAAGGAAGAAGCAATGTGTGTGTCAACCGATTGATGAACCAACTTCATCAGTAGTGATTTCATTCTCTCACAATAAAGATATATAAGAGCCAACGACTTTCAGGCTTTCAGCCCCAGACCTATCACTACGAATATACCACGAAAGAATGAACATTCTTTTATCAAAAAACATAAAAAGAATTAATGAACAATTTCTCACTTGACTAAAAGCGACGTGGCCAGGTTACCTCTATTTAAAAATAGGCTAAAATCTCCAATTCATTCTTTCGTTTAGGATTTTTTTAAATATAAAAATATGCCTTCATTATTAGTAGAGATACACTCCCTCGTCCCTCCTTTAGGTTTTCAGGTTGAGTATTAGTGAAGACTTAAATCCGTGACTAGTTACATACAAGTTTTGTGATACTTACTAGATCAATTTCTTGAGGTTAATGATTAACATTATTCTCATCTTAGATGATGTGATGCGATATTTGAGAGGGTTTTATTTTTTGTCTACTTAAATGAAATGACAAATAAACAACACGCACACACACTACAATTGCTCACACCTGAGAGCCGACGTCCCATGTCCGAAATTGCCAAGGCATTGAGAGGGTGTATGTTATTTATTAGTTTTTGTTTATATCATTGGCTATTATTTCTTTTGCGAAATTTTTTCAATGGTTAATGATATTCATTACTTTTATATGTTCATGAAAAATATCACATGTTTCTTAATTAACCTATATAGCAATTCTTATCATACTCGCTTTAAGATAATAAAATGTTAGGCACCTTTTTTTTTTGACCAAAAGTTAAACACTTATCATGTATCATAGTTTTTTTTTTATCTTTTGTATATACACTGGGGGATGAAGATGAGAAAATGCAAATTGGAGCATACCAATTCTAACTTGTACTGCCAATATATATACGATGTCATCAGATTGTGCTCTCCAAACTATCGTGTATCGTATATTTGAGCACAAGTGTCATCCATCTTGTATCCCTTTTTCAGCCAAATAATTAAAATTGTTGATTTTTTTGGGCCTACGAGCCCACTCGAGTAACATGTAGGGATTGTAAGGCTCGAGCTTTTCCCAACCCCGCCTACTCATCACACACCCCCTAACCTCCAACATTCCAAAATTGCCCTCACATGAAACATGCTCCTAAACTCGGCTTCGTACGGTACCTTAGTGTCAAACTGGTACAATACTTTAGTATTGAACCGGTACAGTACGAAACTACTGTACTTCTGCAATTTGTTGTTTTGAAGTTTTTGAATTCTGTTACATTGAAAAGGGTAGAGTTTGTAGCAGTAGTAGATAATATACCATTTAACATTGAAGAGAAATTATATGAATTGAAATCGAAGGAGAGGAAATCATATAGAAGCTCTCTAATTTGATAAAACTTGCTATTTACTCTACTTTTATTAATTATGCTGCTATGCATCAAATTGATGAGAGTTAACCAAACTCATCACTGAGTGGACCCATTATTTGCACATGGTTAACTAATGTCTAATAACTAAGTTAAGGGAACGTTCGTCAGAAATAAGCCGGACCGATTCTGTAGCCCGACGCTGGACCTTTGTAAATTTCAATTTGTGGGGAGGTGTCGCAAGCCATATGCCACGGCACCAGGAAACCAAACCATGTTCGATATAGGGGCGCCAAACCGTGAAAATCCCAAAAAAAATAAGGACGCGCTAGGAACATTTTTATTCATTAAGTGTATTTTTGAGATTTCACGGGGGGGTTTGTGGGTGTGTAGTGAGTAGGAGGGTGTTGTGAAAAGCATGTGGACGAGTAGTGTTGTAAAAGTTTTTTGGCATAATTGTTGAGATAGTTGAAGTTGAGGAGGGTCTAGCTGTGTATTGTAGTGTGCGTAAAAATGGAAGAAGAAGGTGAGATATACGATGGTGTTAGAGCACAATTCCCTCTTTCCTTTGGGAAGCAATCAAAATCTCAAACCCCTCTCGAAACCATCCACAACGCTACTCGTCGTTCAATTCCCACTTCCAATTCCAAAAACCCCAACCATTTTCCTTCCATCTCTTCCTCTTCTAAGGAATTGCTCCATTCCCTTCGTCCTTCCACAAACCCTACCCTCCCTCCGCCTCCTCCTCAGCCCCTTCAGGACGATGCTCCTCTTGTTGGACCCCCTCCACCGCCGCCGCAAGTTGATGACGACGGCGATTTGATTGGTCCGCCCCCGCCGCCGCCCAGTTCTAGTTTGGGCGGGTACGAATCCGAAGATGCTTCGGATCAAGAACAGCTAGGGAACCGGTTTCGTATTCCGCTTAGCAACGAGATTATTCTTAAAGGTCATAACAAGGTAATTTCTTCCTTCCTTAATCCTTACTCACTTTCGCTCACTTAATTTACGAACTCAATAAATAAATCAATAATAATAATGTTCTGGTAGGAAATAAATCAACAAGTGTGAATAGTGTGAATATCTTTTATTTTGGTTTACATTGTGAACTGCAATTGATTATTTTTGGAAGAGTGGGTTTACTACAAATAAGCAAATATAGAAGCTATAACTGCAAGATGGATACTGACTAAATAGACTATCAGTGGTTGCAGAAATGTGGTTGTTTGGAAATCTAAACATTGAGGGAACATAAAGCAGTTGGATTTTAAAGCCTAAGGATTTACACTTTTTTCCTTGTCGGATGAGGGCTCGAGTTTGAAAGCAAAATGCTAACCATTTTAAGGACCCAAAATTTAAATTTGTTCATCGAAAAATTAGCATATAATGTTGTCATTGCCAATGCATTAGATAGTACACTTTTCAATGAATAAAAGTATAGTTGCATTTTAGGGAACTAGATAAGAAGACCCAAGTTTGAATAGTGTGAATATCTTTTATATTGGTTTAAGTTGTGAACTGCAATTAATTATTTTTGGAAGGGCCTGTTTACAACACAAGCAAGTATAGGAGCTAAAACTCCAAGAAGATGGATACCAACTAAATAGATGATCAGTGGCTGCAGCGATGTGGTCGTTTGGAAAACTAAACTTCGAGGGAACATAAATTAATTGTAGTGGTAACATGTTAATGTTGACACTATTGACAGGTTGTGTCAGCTCTTGCTGTGGATCATTCTGGATCCAGAGTACTATCCGGAAGCTATGACTATACGGTACGTATGTATGACTTTCAAGGAATGAATTCTCGTTTGGAATCATTTCGACAACTGGAGCCGTCTGAAGGGCATCAAGTTCGCCATTTAAGCTGGAGTCCAACTGCAGACCGCTTTTTGTGTGTGACTGGATCAGCTCAAGCTAAGGTAGCTAGCGCGCAACATCATTAAGTGTGCATTTCTTTCGTGTTTTAGGCTTTTTCATTAATTATGCCATCCTTGCTTTTCTTGCAGATTTATGATCGTGATGGCCTCACTCTAGGAGAGTTTGTAAAGGGAGACATGTATATTCGTGATCTAAAGAATACTAAGGGCCACATAACTGGATTGACATGTGGAGAGTGGCATCCAAAAACGAAAGAGACCATTTTAACATCATCAGAGGATGGGTCGCTACGCATATGGGATGTAAATGACTTCAAAAGTCAGAAACAGGTTTGGAAATTTTCTCCTTACTCTTCTTCGATGGTATTTTTCTTTTTTGGAGTAGTTTCATGCATTGTGATTCTCTTTTATTTTTCATCTTTTGTTGGGTGAAATAGAACACCTTCAGTAGAAACTTTGTAGGATTATTAATTACTATCTTGAGATACTTGGTTCTTTCCCAAAAAATTAACCTTAGGCGTTTTTAAGAAAAAGTGGCTGAAAGCATCTGTTGCTTCATAGATTTGCTTCTACAACCAGTGGCTGCTGCATCGCTTTAGGTTTCGAAGAGGTCATTGGCATTGTCCTTATAATACCCTTTTTTATCCTGGTTTATCATTGTTAGGAACCCTGAATTGATCTAGAAAAGAATACTGCTTTATTGAAAACGAAATGAGAAAGAATAGGAGAGGATTTCTCCTCCAATGGTTTGCCCTTCACAATAGAGCCAATGCTCTATTTACTAAAATGATTGTAATGTTGAATAATCATCCCTCTAACTCGCTAGCCTCCAATTTATAGATGAGACGGTTGTAACTTCCCATTAACTAACTCATCTTTATCCTAACTAACTCAGCCCTTAACAACCCATTATTACTAACAACCTATTAAAAGCCCCTTATTACAAGTCCTAACAATTATTGTATGGAAAACAACATTTCATTGTTTTATTTGTGACTAAAAAACGTGTGTTTCGGTTATATATGCTTTTAATAAAAACTGGTGATTAGTGTGATAGTAACTAGACTCAGAATTTGTCCATTTTCCCATCAACATCGTTCTACCTTCCAGTGGTACTGAAAGAATATGAATATGTGCATTTAGATTTCTTATGTATGGAAGTTTTTATGTGTCTCTGGATGGAGTTATGATAATCTATATGATGACTTACGTTGCTATCATTCAATGACAGGTCATTAAACCAAAGCTTTCGAGACAGGGAAGAGTTCCTGTCACCACATGTGCATGGGATCATGATGGTAAATGCATTGGTGGTGGTATAGGAGATGGTTCTATACAGGTACCTCTCTTTTCTCTCTGACTTTGGGTAATGAGGTCAACATCCGTGTGCTGCTTTTAGGTTTGGAATATCATTAGCTATCTCCTTATATTGTTTGGAATGTTTAATTAATTTTCACAGATTTGGAATATTAAACCTGGATGGGGGAGTAGGCCTGACATACATATTGAAAAATGCCACGAGGATGATATTACTGGTCTAAAATTTTCTAGTGATGGGAGAATCTTATTGTCGAGGAGCTTTGATGGTTCATTGAAGGTAACCACATGATCACATACTTGAAATCATAGCTTATAGCCTGTTGCTATTTTCTGTCTTTATTAGGCCTGCATATACACTTATCTAATCTTACTGACTAAACCTGATTGATCAATGAATTATATCTTAGGTTTGGGATCTGCGCAAAACAAAGGAAGCACTGAAGGTCTTTGAGGATCTGCCAAATAACTATGGACAAACAAATATTGCCTTCAGTCCTGATGAGCAGCTCTTTTTTACTGGAACGTCTGTAGAAAGGGAGAGCTCAACAGGCGGTTTATTGTGCTTCTTTGATAGAGAGAATCTCAACCTTGTTTCAAAAGTTGGCATATCCCCCACTTGTAGTGTTGTTCAGTGTTCTTGGCATCCTAAACTGAATCAGGTAACATATTATCACAGTTATTTTACTCAACAATTTTCTGGTGTTATCTTACATTCTCTGAAACAGGATTTCTTGCTTCTGATTATAATACTTTTTGAACTTCTTTTTATTTGTGAAGATCTTAGCAACTGTTGGCGATAAAAGCCAAGGAGGAACTCACATACTATATGATCCAACCCTCAGTGAGAGAGGAGCTCTTGTTTGTGTTGCACGTGCACCAAGGAAAAAATCAATTGATGACTTTGAGGCAACACCTGTAATTCACAATCCTCATGCTTTACCGCTATTTAGAGATCAACCAAGCCGGAAGCGTCAGCGAGAGAAGATGTTAAAGGATCCATTGAAGTCCCATAAGCCTGAAGTACCCATGACAGGACCTGGCTTTGGTGGACGAGTTGGTACAACTCAAGGAAGCTTACTGACCCAGTATCTCATGAAGGTATTGTTGTTGTGTATATTTCTTTCTTATCATTTTTTATTGACTTACCAGGTTTCATGCTCTAGAATAGGACAATGGAAGGTAATGATGTTTTTATGTAATTGCAGCAAGGAGGTATGATTAAGGAGACATGGATGGAGGAAGATCCAAGGGAAGCTATCCTAAAATACGCTGATGTTGCAGCAAAGGAACCGAAATTCATTGCTCCAGCATACGCAGAAACTCAACCTGAGCCAGTGTTTGCAAAGTCAGATTCTGAGGATGAAGAGAAATGAGTGTGTTATGAAGTTATAGTTGCCGGTATCGCAGATGGTTAATGCAGAAGGGACCGAGGATAAGAGTCTCTCAGTACTATGTAGTAGTTACTTCATCCTTACATGCGGAGAGCAATCCTGACATGGGTTGCGTGCCCTTTCTGGCCAACCTTAATTAATTCAACCGGAATGATGATATTGAACTTGATAGCTTTTCCAGGTTTTAGTAATCTTCTTTAGTCAGTATTAATCTGTACATCCTGTAATATGTAACATTGAATTTTGAAAACAATCAGAATACTACATTTTCCCTTCTTATTAACCAAAATGATTACGGCTGGCTCACCTTTTTCTTTAATATGCTTTTCTCTTCCTCATGTAATTTTCATACTTACTCTTGTTTTTTCTTCTTCAAATCCACTATGTTTTTCTTCCTAATTTTCGGAAGATTTGAAAACTTGTAAAAATTCTCATAAGGTAGAACTTGAGTTAAGATGATTTGGCGCCACTTCAATAAGTACTGGTAGAAAATAGAAACATATTGAAAACCTTGTAATGATTACGTTCTTTTCAAATAATAATTTCTCATATAAGTTGAAAATATTGTGTCAAATTTTAATAAATCTATTTTACTTAACTTCTCTATAAATAAATAAACTTATGGTAAGTTCCAGGATATATATAGTCTAGGAACCCTACTCACAATTGTTGGATATATTAAAGTATTATAATAATTATATATTATATATTTACGGGAAAAGCAATTCATAAACATTAAAAAGGACTTTTGGTAAAAAAAAACATTAAAAAGGACTCTTAGGAAAAACAAAATTGAATTTTACTGCAGTTGAAAAGTTCCAGGAGTGCACTCTAATTCCAAGAAAAACAGAGTATTAGACAAGAACTAGATACTTAAACAACTGATTTGGTTAGTTAAATTACTGTAACTAATCTGTTTTGACAGTTATGATTAGATTTAACTGCACATGGAGCGGCTCTAAGAGAAAAAAGTTCACCTCAACACAACCAACACAAATGCGATCTGTTTATATAATCTCCACACCCATCATTAACAAACAGATATATTACATATAGAAAATGAGAATCTACTGTGGATAGTGAAACCAACACAGTCACACCATGTTTATAGCTAGAAACATCTAATAGCAACTTTATTGATAAGATACAATCAAAGCCAGAAAAAAGATTAGGACACTTGAAGGAGTATTTTTTGGAATAATTTTCCTTATTCTGTACAACATCATCCACAAACAAACAAGGCCTTGAACATTACTTGCTAGCACAGTTAAACTGACTTTTTATTCTTGCATCCATTCATCTTATCAAGAATGGAACTAAGCACATCTTTGGGCAAGGGTTTCACCTGATACTCATCTAGCCCTGCTTTCATAAATTCTTGTTTTCCTTCTTCTGTAGCATCAGATGACACACCAATAATCATGCTACCAATGCCCATTGAGCGTAGTTCCTTAGTAGCCTACATGCATAAAACATGCAATGCAACAAATGATCAATCTCAATTTCAATGCCCCCCACACACACAAAATGTACGTTTAAACAACCAACATGCAATTAAGGTGTACCTCAATCCCATTCATGATAGGCATATCTCTATCCATCAGAATTATGTCGAAACTCTGACCATCGCGATGAATATCGACCGCTTCTTTGCCATTTTTCACTGCTTGACATTTCACACCAATTCTGTTCAGCAGACCTTGATGAATCTTTCTGATTATTTCTCCATCGTCTACAACTAGTGCTGTTAATTCTTTGTCTGAATTCTGAGATCTCATTAGGCCTTTTCCTTTGTTTTCTTGATCCTCCATACTCTATGCTGTCAAGAACTCCTTTTTGTTCAAGAAGAAACCAAGTTTTGTACAAGGGAAAGAATTAATGAAGATGGACGTTATATACATTAAAAAGCAAGTTTGCTAGAGTGCTATATATACATGTCCTTCCCATGTGTACAAAAGATGGAAAGGAAAAGAGAAGAATGAAGTTAATAAGAAAGTTTCTTTGGATTTTCTGTTACTGACAAACTCTCTATTTCTTTTGCAACTGGTTGCGTGAGTTAGTTATTTGGAAAAACTTTAACTGTATTTGGAAAAAAGCCAAATGCATTTTGTTTTGTATGTTAAAGTAGTAAATAGCATTAGGATTCAGCTTCCAGCTTCTTCTTATCAAGTTGTCTACTACACTCACCCGTTTTTTACATTCCAACAACTCAATCACTGGAGGCCAAAATGGCTTTGAAATGGCTTCTGGCAACTCAGCTTTCGTAATGTATTAAAAAAACCGGGTGTTAGAAGCAACCAGTTGGGGTGCTGAAACTGAAAGTAATGTTTTTAAAACCAGACTAGAACCGGTGAGACCTCCATATCATGGTTCAATAAGTCCACTTAGTTCAACCATGGTTGAACCGGATGACTAATAAATAATAAATAAAGTATTAAATTTTGTGTAAAAAAGTAATTTATTTTAAAAAAAATATCGGTCGGTTCAACTTCGGTCCAACTCGGTTCTAAGCAGTCCAATCGGATTGCAGTCCAATTGGGGTTGAACCAACCGTTGGACTGTCCGATTTGATCGGTTGAACCGTTTGGACGGTTGGTCCGATTCTTGCAACAGTGGCTAAATGCCATTCCCTTTTTTTTTTGTCCAAAGTCATTCCCTTAGCATTGGATCGCATACCAATTGAGATGGGCTTTTGTGCTTGGGCTTTGATGTTGAAAGTAGATTACTAACCGGATTCATTAGATTGAATCACTAGGCCTTGATGTATATTGAAAATTCCATGATTGGGCACTCTTGAAATTGCATTAGCATATGTACACATGCCTATAAAGGAACCCTGTCTAATAAACTTTTTTTTTTTGACAAGGTCTAATAAACTTAATTAACCAGAAAAGAATAAACAAAAAATAAATCTTGGAATTGGGGTTTATGTTAAATACTGCAAACCTCTTTATAACTTAATAATAGAAAGATACAAAGAACACCATAGGGATTACATAACTGAATAGCCACTATATATTATTATTGTGCTCAATTAAACAAGTAGCTATGTACAATCTACACAGAACATAATATAACAGTAGTAGTATTTTACAAGTAGAACTTGACAAACCAATCAAACAGCTGTTTCAAATGCATTTTTCTTGCCACGTTGTTCAAGTTCTTCATTAAACTCATAAGCCAAACCACCATGACTAGTTACATCCAACCCAGCCATTTCCTCCTCAGGTGATGTCCTCAACAACTTCATTTTATGAAGAATAAAGAACAATGTTCCCATTGTAATACTAACCCAAACAGTGACAGACAAAATCTGCACAACATGTGCTGCCAACAATTTCCCACCACCTCCCATAATCAATCCATAAGGTCTATCAGGAAATCCAGGGTAAACCTCATTCACATATTGTTTCTTAGCAAACAATGCAGTGAAAATAATTCCCCAAGTTCCACAACCACCATGAAGTTGTGCAGCTTCAAGAGGATCATCATACTTCAATTTCTCAGCTAACACGTTACATCCAATCAGAACCCAAGCAGCAACAAAACCACATACAATTGCAGCCCAAGGATCAACCACTGAACACCCTCCAGTTATTGCAGCAAACCCACCAAGCAAACCATTGCAAACATCAGTAACATTCCAATGACCAGTTTGGAGACGTTTTCCAAAGAGAGTAGTTAATGCTGCTGAACAACCAGCTAGTGTTGTTGTAACAGCAGTTCTACCAATAGCACTCCATTGTCCATAATAAGAACCACTATCACCATAAGTCTTTAAAATGTTGAGAAATGAACCAGGGTTAAAACCATACCAACCAAACCATAACAAGAATGTTCCCAAAACAACTAAAGTACCACTATGTCCTCTCATTGGAACAGGTTTCCCTTCATGATCAAATCTACCAATACGTGGACCTTCAATAAAAGCACCCCAAAAACCAGCAACAGCACCAACCAAATGAACAACACCTGAACCAGCAAAATCAATAACACCAGAACCAAATAAAAGTTTACCATCTGAATGAACTGGACTACCCCAACCATCAGCTGACCAAAACCAATGTGCCACAATAGGGTAAACTAAACCAGTCAAAAAAGATGAATATATCAAATAAGAAACAAACTGTGTCCTTTCTGCAATAGAACCACTAGTGATTCCAGCTGCAGCAATTGCAAAAGCCCATTGATATAGAAAAAATCCATAATCAAAAGAAGCTGAAGGAAACTCATTAAGACCAAAGAAATGTTTCCCAATGAAACCATTTGAAGGGGTACCAAAAGCAAAGGCAAAACCAAATACATAAAAGAAAATGCCACCAGTGGCAGCATCTAGAACATTGGTAAGCATGATATTGATGGTATTTTTTGCACGTACAGAACCAGCACATAGCATGGCAAAACCAAGCTGCATGGCGAATACGAGGTAAGCCGAAAAGAGAAGGTAAGTGTTGTCGACAGCGTACGAGGTATCAACGAACTTGTTAGCAATAGCATCGAAACCTCCGCAAATATATTCAGCGGCGGCGGTGGCATTTGCACCGACGCCGAGAAGAGGGTGGAGGTTGGAGGCGGAGCAAGAGAAAGCCATTGTGGTGGGGTAGGGCAGGAACTCACCTCCAAACCTCTAGGGTTCCTGAAAGAGTGGAAAGAGACCTACAAGAAAGAAATGAAAGCTCGTAAGAGAATATATATGAAAGAAGACAAGGGAAAGAGTGGTGGTGTTTGTTTGTCTGTTTCGCAGGTAGTGATTGTCTGATACTCTGATGATTTGTATGAATATCAGAATATATATAGCGGAGGGAGTTGCGTCCATTTCGCTATTCCGTTACTGGTAGTTCTGTAACTCAGCTGTTTTTCAAGCTATTTCAACGTTTAAACAGCTGGATTCATTCATTCTAAATTTCACTCAAAATAGTAAGTGATCTTCTCCTTTACTACTTTTCTTTTCACAAATAATATATAATAAATAACTTACTAGAAATTATATAATCAATGCTTCAAAAATAAAAGAAATTATATTATCAAAAATGAAAACTTGGGAATCTTATTAATAACAATAATAATAACTTTTGTAAAAAAAAAACTATTTATTGCATAAAATAAAATAGATTTAAATATGTTTTTACTCCCTATAAAATTTAATTTGTTTTTTAGTTTTTTAAAGAAAATCGACTACTTTTAGTCATTTAAATTATTGTGAACAAGGTTTACCGATTCATGGCTAACTCTTTTGAGTCTCACTGGGGTGCAATCATGAGAATACTTTGCTACGAAAAGGATCCTCTCGACAGGGTCGGCCTAATAGTTATGGAGTTCTAAAGTGAAATATGACATGAGATGAGACCTATAAAATGATAAAATAATGGAACTCTTAGTATCTCATTCAATATAATTAAAACTCTTTATTTTAATTGGTCAAAAACAAAAACTCTTTATTTTAATGAAAAAAATTGTTGAGGATCATAATAACATAACAATCCTGGAGATGAAAGTTGGTGGGATTAAAAATTGAATACGTTTCGTAGCAAAAAAATGATTATAACATATATTACTTTTACATATTTTGTCAAAAAAAGTACCTTTACATATTTTTTGACGGAAGTACTTTTACATATAAATAACATGTTTGATGGTTATTAATAAAGAAAAACATGTTTGATGGTTCCATATCAATTTCCAAGCAAACCTAATCCAAAGGTGGATCTCATTTAGGGCTGGGGAGGGCCCGGCCGCTCCAACATTATTAAAGTTGATATATACACATATTTTTAACTTAAGATTAGGTAATATATATTAACATGACTATTAAATCTCAATTAACATTTGTAGCCTAGTGGCAAAGTGCTTTGCTTACTTCCATTTTGCGCGGTTCGAATTGTTGTAATAAGAATCTCATTCTATGTTTTGATGATAACAAACCAAGTAAGATTTAGGTTTTCTAATGAAGAGTGATGATCTAACATGTTTGCCAAGTGATAACAACAGGTGTCTTTACATAGTAAAATAAGGCTCTACCTTGGTTCAACAAATTGATATTATTCAAGGGTAGTTAAAGCCTTGAGAAGGTTAAACATGAGAAGTTTAAACCAAGTCAAAAGAGGTTTGACCAAGCCTACAGAAGGTTGACCAAAAAGTCAACAGAAGGTCAAAAAATCAACAGAAGGTTGACCCACAAACACCTTAGAAGTATAAGTCCATGCTTGAAGAAGGTTGATGAGAAGCTTAAATGAATGTTGAAAAGGTTGCTGGAAAACACATCAACTTCAACCAAAACACATCAACTTCTCTTGGATGGTTTTCACCTGAATTAAATGATGACATCTTATGTTAAAACATGTCAAAAGTCTCAAGCAACAAAGAAGGAAATGCATGATTATTCTCCTTCTATGATTGAAGTGTTTGTGCCTACTAGGATGCTTGAGAAGGTTCCCTTAAAATAGCTCTAGGCTGGTCAACGGATACAACCTATGTCATAGTTGTTGAGAAGGCAACTAGAGGAGTACATAACCAGCTGGAGACAGTTCAACTCTGCAGATAAAGCATAAAGCCACACTTGAGAATGTTCAAAGGCTGTCATCTTTGGTACTTTCTTCAAGTTACTCCTATGGACCAATGGATATCCCTAACGGCTCTCAACAAGTTTCTAACGGCTATATTCATCATCTTTGGCTATTTAAAGGACTCACTCTGAAGTTCATAAGCATAAGAGTTAATTGCCACCTTCACAAAGTCAAGCTTCTCAAAGCAGTTCAACCTTCTCATCCCACACTCAAAGCTTCTTCAAAGTCAGATCTGGGATCCTTTTTCTTGAGTGTGTGCTACCTTTTGTTAGAATCATTGTTTACGGTGTATTTACTTTGTATCAAACTCTTTAATATCCCAAACACCCCAAAAACCATTGTTGTAATCGTTTGTGTGAACATTCCATCAAACTACCTAGATTGAGAGGTGAGTGTTGGTGAGAAAAGAAAGAGAAACCTTTAGGAAACTAGAAGAGAGTTTCTTAGTAGGTGAATCCAGCTTGGTGAAGCTGTGTAAGAGAACACTTGCTTTTGTATGAAGATCAAAAGAAAGTGGTGTGTGTGCTAGGCTCCTATGTGTGATCAGAAGCTAGTATTGATGTAAGTCTTTTGTGTGTGATCAAAAGTAAAGTGTAATAGCTATTTGGAGAATAGTGGAAATACTCACTTGGAAGTGGGGAGAGGAAGTAGCCATTGTTGGGTGAACCTCTATAACTCCTCTGTGTTCTTTATATTGCTTTCCATAACTATTATTGATATTGCACTACACTAAACACTTTTCTAAACCAAGAGAAGGTTAGATTTCCCAACCTTCTCTAAACAGTTTTAAACACACACTACACCATTCAACCTTCTCTTCTCTTGCATAGGTATTAATTCTTAAGGGTTTACACGTATAACTTACTTCCATAACTAACTCTAACATTCTTCTCTCCAAGTTAAGCTTGAGAATGAACTGTTAAGAAGGTTGCAGGTTAGAAGAGATTTTAAAAAGGGGTACACAATTCAAACCCACTTTTCTTGTGTAACTTAGTCACTTCACGAATCCCATCTAAGGCTTCTTTCTTTTATTTCATTAGCTAACATTATTTTCTAAAAGAATCTGAAAAAAGTACTGGTGGAGATTGAACTGCATAATGCAGCGTAAACTTAACCATCTGAACAAGATGAACTTTTGGTCAAATGTAGGCAAATATTAATATATATTACTTTTAAGTATCGTCCCCCTAAAAAGTCCACTCAAGATATGCCACTGACTTAATCAATGACATGTTATGGTCTTATTATTAACTTCTTTTTTCTACTATGTGAGACCCAACAAATATATCAAAAACCATAGCAAAATAATAGACTACAAGGACCAAACCAAGAACATCAAAAATAGAGATCGGGGCCTTTGCCTATCAAATGAGTTGTGGTTAGTTTTAAGAAACTAGCCCGAACTTCTAGTTTCAGGCTTAAAGTCCTTACTTTAGTGGCTTGTGCCTCATGTTAGCTTTTCCTCTAGAAAAATGTGGCAATGAGACTAGCTCAAGAGAGTGACAGTCGCGAATGATAAGAAACTTGGTTATGCAATTAGAATTAGAACTAATAAGGGCCCGTTTGGATTAGCTTATTTTTGAGTTTATGAAAAACAACTTATGGAGATAAATAAGTTTTTTTGTTGATTCACAAGTTCTCACTAACAACAATTATATCACCACAAGTTGTTTTTCTATAATCTACATTGACAAGCATATGAATAGTACATAAAAACTTATTTATTTGCATAAGCTTAAAATAAGTTCTATCCAAACGGGCCCTAAGTCGGGCGCTTACAAGTGCTTATTATGATTGGTGACTATAGTTCAATGTATCCAAATACATGTAATCAACTATGAGAAATGCAATGAAAATATAATCCTTTGGTTTTTTTCAATGAATTCATGAGTTTTCTTTTGTTTCTCCCAATTTAATTTTTTGTCATTCTTTTCATCTTAGACAAACTGACAAATAAATACCATAAACACACTTTGGTTCGAAGTTGAGAGTTGATTTGTGTTATTACTAAAGTTGTCATTACAACCCACAAAAAAGGCAAGGACACATGAATTAATGAGATATCTTAGAGTCCCACCACAAGCTTATCATAACAGGGAAACAAATAGAGTATTGTCCTATCACATTCACAATTAATGCAACTTTAGCACCTAATGCTTGCAAAAGTGTGGAAACTGAGAAGTGTCAAAAGGAAATACAAAAACAGTAAAAATAAAAAGAAATAAAAATAAAGCTAAATTACTTTCGAGGCCTTTTTAGTTTTTTTTAGCTAGGTTCCTTAAGTTTCAAATTTGTGACCCAAACTTTCTTTAAAGTTTCCACCCATCTCTATTAACGGAGGAGGATATGTGGTTGTTAATAGTTTATGTTACATAGTTAACATCTTTGAGTTTCAATTAGGTTTTTTATGTATATCTTTGAGTTTGAATTGGGTCACTTTTACTTTCTCAACACTGAAAACCCGTAATCTTCATCATCCTCTTCCTCAACCCTAAAATCCCAAAATGATGAGGAAGACAAAATGATCGTAGTTCAATTTTCTGGTGCGGTGGTCGATGGAGAAAGGTGCTCACTGTAAACAATTTTGAGGGCTAATGTAGAAAGGTGATAGTCGGGATTTTGAATCTTAGGTTAATATTTCGGTTAGAGGTCTAGATCATCGAAAAAGAGAAGAGAAGATTCGATTTTGGATTTTTATTTCTATTTTGTTTTTGCTCTGTTTCTGTCGAAACATGGGTGGGGTGATTCTTGTAGAGGAGAAAGAGAAAATACGTCGGTGGTCTTAGTTGAGAGTGGCTGGAATTGACTGGAGAAGCTCAAAACGTGACATTATGCTGGTTTTGGGCGAGTGGAAGTGAGGGATGAAAGGGAATAAGCGATGGGAAGTAAGAGGGAGAAGAGGATGGCCTTAGTTTGGGGAAGATCATGATGAGAAAGTAAACAAGACCTAATTAAAACTTAAACAGTAACATTTGTCAAACATAACTATGCCACGTAACCAGATAATGGTCCTGCCATCCTCTATTATCAGAGAATGATGAAAAGTCCAAAAAATGGGTCACGAATTTAAAACATAGAAAACTTATTTGAGAAAATAAACTTAAAGGATGAATATGTAGATTATGGAATAAATGACGGGACTACAACTTAAAATAAATTAATATTTTACTTTTATCCTCTTCCTAAAATAAATGACGCGACTATAAATATAATGAAAAAATAGATACTTGTAAGATCATGGATTCCCCAAGTAAGTTGCGTGTCTAATTTTTTTCTTCCAAAACATGACCACTGTCTCTGTTTGTTGAAATGAAAGAAAACTCCACTAACCATATTTTCCTTCCCTTTATTTTCCTCTTCCGCTTCTATAATTAGCAACTCTCTATTTCTTCCTCTCTCCCATTTCTCTCGCTCTGTTCTGTCAATGACCAAGCCTTAGGAACCACGAAAAAGAGGTACTACATGTTGTCTTTGTTGTTCTTTCTTGTTCCTCGTCTTTTTCTACAACACAACACAACCAACATTGTTTTTTTTTCCATTTTTCCACCTTTTGAATTTTCCCTGCATTTACTCACTCTTGTTTCCGTTACAAGTAACTAACATGCGCTGGATGAACAAACGCTGCAATTAATTCATTCCCCTCTTTTATTCTTCGCATTCTTTTCCCATTATTAACAAATTTGCCAATTCCATCCTCATTATTATCACACATTCGTTTCAGAATCAGATTGTTGCCCATTATTATTCTGGTGAAAAAGTTTGAAAACAAACCAAAGAATTAAAAGGTGGAATCAAATGATTCTTTGATCGGTTACATTCCATGTGAAAAAGGAGAACCTTTTAGAATAAAAAAAAATGTTGATTATTTCCATCATTCAATTTGAGTGGAATGATCAAAAGGGGGGATGGTGATGGTTTTGGAATTTGTATCAGCAATGGAATAAAGGGTGCATGTGCAATGTGCATCTAATTGATGAAACTGAAACTTGAGAGAATGAGTTAGGTATTAGTGTACGTTTGTGTGTAAATTATGGACCCAAAAGAAGAGTCAGAACCTCATGAAGAAAGACCCTCATCACCAATGTGGGTCCTACAACAATTATCTGAAGGGGCATTTAGAGTTGCTGGGGAAGCATTGCATAGTATGTATTCTGGTGGTGGGTCAAGCATGCCACCAACGGGAACTATTGCACATAGAAGAAGTCAAAGTGAACTTATTCCTAAAAGTTTCAAACGTAGTAATAGCTTTCAGAAGTTAAAAGAACATGTGCATAAGGCATGGAGGTGGGGTGGCAAATCTAAAGAAGAAGGTTACCCTCCAAATTTCAATCCTGAGGTCATGGCAAACCAGAAACGTCAGTGGTATCAGCTTCATCCTAAATCTATGGTATTCAGTTCTTAGAATCCCTTCATTTATTCAATTTGTTTCTCAAGATTTTCCTTGCCTGATTGATCTCCAAATAGTGATAGAATTTAGTTTATGGATTTAATTAGTATGCACTGTTAGTCTAAATATAGTTTACACTTACAACCAATCAAAAATTGACACTTTATCAAAATATTTGATTTATCTTAATTATCTTAAAAGTCTGTCACACGTACCATTTTTTGATTCTTGGTGTAAAAAAACCCTGCGTCGACAGTTCCCACCAATTAAACTCTTTAGTTTGTATTTGATAATTTCCAACCATAGTATAGTAGTATCAATCATAATATATTTCTGTAACTCATGTTACTTCATGTTTCACTTCAGGGAAGAAATCATTTTCGTCTTTCAATTACTTGTTCGTTGTTGTTTAATCAACAAAATCTATTCTTTTGTATAAGCACCTTCTCTGTCCTGTAGGAAATTTAACTATCTATTGAATGCTTGTTTTAAAAAATGTACTTCTTCTGCATGCAATATTTTAAGGTTATATCTGCACACTGCACGGAATTAGTAGCAGTCATCTCATTGTATAAGTTTAACTCTGATAGAAAAAATTTATAGCATGAGTGAACATTTAATGTTGATGCATTTTTGCACTAGCTTTTAGAAGGTGACTTTGTGTCCCTTGCACATGTTTGTCAGAAATGTAAACCTATCAGTCTGTTGAAGCAAGTCACTGTGAATATTACTGTAGGATTGTATAAATTATAAGGAGCCAACCTCGCTCTTTGAACATTTTGTGATTGTGGGGCTCAATCCAGATGCTAATTTGGAAGTCGTGGAGCATGCATTTGCAAGAAGGAAGAAGTGGGAAAAAGAGAAGCAAAAATCTGAATTTCTAGATTACAGAATGCTGCAGCAACAAAGGCCGCCAGAACCAACTTTGGAACCTCAGGTTTGTTAGATATCAGTCTTCTTAATACATGTATTTGAGTGATTTTGGAACCAAGTTTGTCATGATTTTCTGTTGATAAAGTTTTAGTGTTGATTAGTTATAGGCATTGTGCATATCCGGTGTCTGGTTCTCTCCGGAATATCAATCATCGGCTTCATTGTTTCATCACATTTGTGAAAGATCTTTATATATATCACATCTTAATATTTCGTTGGTGAAGGGGAATTATTTAATTCTGCAATCTGCTGCTACAAACCAAATGATCTTTGCTAACAAATAATTTGATGGTAACATTTCCTAGCATAGGAAGTGTAACCAATTCTTCCCAATTATGTCTAAATTTAGTGTATTTCTATGAATGGATGGGTTCTTTATAGCTGATATCTTTTTGTAAGCATGCAGATACTGTTCAAATACCCTCCTGCAAAGAGGTTAACAGTGCGTATGAAGGATTTAGCCTCCTTTTGCTTTCCCGAAGGTGTTAAGGTCTGTTTCACACTATTTATGCTTAATCAGATCTATCATCTTTTAATTTGTTAAATACTGACTTATAAATTGTTTGCTAGTTTTCCGTTGTTTATATTATGAGGTACAAAAAGATCCTCTCTCCTTGTTATATAGTCTTGCTTCTTCTCTGATATGTACATGTCAAAATTCTGTGTTCCTTAGTTCCTTATGAATAATTTGTTTGATTGTCTTGAAGTTAAAAATTTCTATTATACTTTTTGTGGCTACATTGAAGGATATGAACATAATATATAAAAATCTATGGAATCTTGACAAATCTTCATTGGTAATACTGATTAGCATTCATAGGTTATACTAGAATTGACTGCTCGCGTTCTTGCCTTTACTTTTTGTGTTGTCTTAAATTGTAAATACTAAGTTTTCCATCTTTTATTTTGGTAGAATGTGCCATTTTGTTTACTAAGAGGAAAATAACACTTCGCATAAACCGTAAAGCTATCGAAGTTATGATATCTGCTGTTATGTTTCCCACAAGCTGTTTCATTTGTTAAGTATTGATTTACAGGCATCATTATTGGAAAGGACCCCATCCCTAAGTGAACTAAACGAACTTATCTACGGTCAGGTATGCTATATCAATCTCATAGTCTACCTTCAAGAAAGCAAATATTTTTTTCTGTGATTATCTAGTTAAAGTTTATCATCTTTGATTTTTCAATAGTGTTTTCAAATGGTGAGTTCATACTATACAAACCTAATTTAATAATAGGTCTTACTAAGGCAAGCATAGGTAAAGAAATCTTCAGAAGCTCTGCATTTTTCATTTTTGTTGAAAGCTAGAATTGGTCAATCATATTCTTATTGTATAATTAACCTTCCATTGAGCACTGTGTTGCTCACCAACTTTGAGATTAATGATAATAGGGTTTCTTCTTGTTAATTCTCTACAGGAGCATTTAGGCAGAGATGATCTATCATTCGTCTTTACGCTCAAGGTAATTTTTGCATTGACATCTCCTATCTTATTTTGGCTGTTAGCTTGATATGGATCGATTTTGTTCATGTAGTCCTCATTTATTTCTTATAATGCAACTTTTGTATGAGAAATAAACATTGGTGATTGCTTAAAGTTAAACACATTATGTGTACCTTGATCAGGCAGCAGACAATACAACACTTTATGGAGTTTGCTTACACGTGCCTGAAATTGTTCAGAGGCCCCCTGGTATCTTAAGCACATCATCTCCTCGTTCTCTTTCTTCTGGGGTGAGCAGCCGTTTTATGGTTTCTGCACCACGCTGTTACTGTCTTCTGACTAGAGTTCCTTTCATTGAGTTACACTTTGAGATGCTAAACAGGTTAGCGTTATTACTGGCTTATTGGCATGTACTGATTCACATTTCAGGTCAAGGAATGCTTAATTGTGCCTTTGTTTTCCCTAAATCCAATCAAATTCATTATGTCTTACTTGGATGCAGTCTCATCGCGCAGGAGCGTCTGAATCGGATTACCGAGTTTATAAATGAGATTACACTCAATGGTTGCATTCCATTAACACCCAAACTTGATGATCAAATGAGTTCAAATGGTAATTCCCCTGATAGGCAGTCATTTAGTGACTGGATGGCTTGCGCAATACCTATTGATGGTGCGGCAGTCATTACTGCTGCTGCTGCTGGGATTATATCTGATGACGAAATCCCACAGTTATCGCCCAAAAGATGGGATTCTCACAGTCCATCTCCTGTAAGTGTTACTGCTAGTGATTCTTCAGATGTTTGTCATGTTAGGGATATAGATAAGGATGGCAAGAAGAATCTGCAAGATCATGATACTTGTGCTTTTGAGGCACCAGAAATTCATTATTCTGAGGAAACAATGCATGGAAATTGTGACAGTGGCCAATTTTCTCCCAACGTTGGAACACCTGTATCTTACAGGGGTCGTTTCTTGGACCGTCTTGGAAGCTCTGAGTCCCTTTTCAGGTGGTAGATTTATAAGTATGTTATCTTAGGTTTCAATTTTTAGGTTTCAATTCGATTTCAATATCATATTGTTTTCATTGGCAGTCCAGTTAGAAGCATGGTGTCAGAAGATGGGGATGATCTTTTTCCAAACAATGAAAGAGACTATGGAGATGATTTGTTAATGGAATGGGCTGTGGTTAGTGCAGAATAGTTGTCCATTTCTTTTAGATTGGTTAAACTTAGGTGATGGTTGATTAACATTTAACACATTTTCTTTGTTGTGGATGGCTTTGATAGGAGAATAAGAATGATTTGCTACAGATAGTGTGTAGATATCATTCCCAAGCTATTCCACCTCGAGGAAGTGAATTTGTCTTCCACCCTCTCGAGCATCTACAAGCTATTCAGTATATTCGACATTCAGTTGCTTCTCTCGGCTTCAGTGAAGATTGTTTAAATAATTCCAACCCAGCTCAGGTAATTCTTAAGTGGTTTTTAACTCAATATTTATCCACAAATATATTCCCTCTTTATAACTTGGTAAATGGTCAACACGAAGTTGGCAGCTGCAGAAGAAGCCCTTGCATTATCAGTATGGACAACAGCAACTACTTGTCGAGTACTGTCCCTCGATAGGGTAAGCATATATTCTAGTTGAAGTTCAACAAATTTAATGTCTGTCAGAACATCTTTGTAGAAACTGTTCTTAGAAACCATTTCCTGCATGCAGAAAATCTTTTTACATTGATTTCTATTTATACCAATTTTTTATGCAAACTATTTTCAGATTGATTTTGCTCCTGTCTCATGTTTGCCTCGTGTTGCCGTTTGTTGCAGTTTATTTATTCTAGTTATTATACTGGATAACATTCTCTTGACTAATTTTTTTTATACACAATGTTAATGACAGCTGCTGGCAATAGTTGCAGGAGTGTTGTTGGAAAAACAGGTGGTAATATTATCTCCAAATCTGGTAAGCTTTTGAAACAATCATACTAATCATTGGTCATTTTTTGTTACCGTTAACAAATTTCGATTGTTGTAGAGAGGTATTATATCCTGCCTTTCATTTTGGCAATTTTTGACACAATGCAGGGTGTTCTATCTTCTGTAGTGCTTTCACTCGTTCCCATGATTCGTCCATTTCAGTGGCAGAGTTTATTTCTCCCGGTAAGTTGGTGGATTCAGCAAGCCCCGGTTTCAGATATTCCTTGCAGTTGCAGCTTTGTCACATAACTATTACATTATGTTGGCCTTGCTTTTCAGGTTTTGCCTGCAAAAATGATTGATTTTCTTGATGCCCCAGTTCCATATATTGTGAGTTTTCTTTTACTTTATGTTTTATAAAATGTATGTTGCTTCCTGTTATATCCGCTTTGTGCACAATAACTTTTGTACTTAGCATTACTTTGTGTTGAATCAGTTTTGCCTACTATCAATTTAGTATTCATAAGTGGTTCATTCATAATATTCCCCTTTACCAGCGAGAATGATTGATTTTCTCTGTGGTGGGAATTTTTTTGTGGCTGACAATACATGTTTTTAGATTTGTTAAGAATGTTCACATTGTTTATGCAATTTTTCAATTTTCTTGCAGGTTGGCATACAACACAAACCAGATGACTTGTATACGAAAACTACAAATCTTGTACTTGCTAATGTACCGAAGGATCAGGTTTGTAATGACATTTCGAACCGCAATAAATATGGAGAATCTGTTGGAAGCTTGCTAAACTTGTTTGAAATATATATGTTTTTTGACCCTATTGTTGACCATTTTATTTCTAATTAGAGGATAGTATATTCTGCTATGTAGAATTTTTCTCTGATATTTCTGATCCATATTTGTTTTCTTTTTGTAGGTTAGAATGTGTCATTTGCCTAGACTTCCACAGTATAGAGAGCTTGTTTCTCAGTTAGGTCCAATTCATGCCAAACTTTCAAGTGAAAGTTCAATTGCTAGAAGGCATCCTATTCATAGGTGCAACGAAGTCCAGGTTTTATTTTAGTTCCCGTACTGAAAGACTTCTCTCTCTACAATTTAGAAAAATACTCCATCTGGTCCTATTTATAAGAAAAAATTGCAGTTTTAGATTTATTGAATAACTGATGTATTTGGTCTTTATTATTATTATAGACCAAATACATCAGTTATATCAGTTATTCAATGACCTTAAAACTACAATTTTTTCTTATAAACAGGACTTGCGGGAGTTATATTTATTCTATCTATATAAGAGTCATGCATTGGAAACAACTGTTTATTCAGCTTCTAGGCTCTCGTGCTTCTTCCACCAGTGGCAACTGCTAATTTGTACTTGTTGCAGGCTGAGGCTGCAACTCAGTTTTTGAATATTATGTGGCACTATTTGGAGTCACTTTGTTCGGATCTGAAATCACATACAATAACTAGTGTACAATCAAATAATGACAGGGTAACATAACTAACTATGTTATTGTTTATTATATTTGTTTCTAGATATTCCAGTTATGTAAGAATAGGTAGTTTCCCTCATTTTTCTTGGCTCATCCTAGATTGAACTTTTTCAGGTTTCTTTACTTCTTAAAGATAGCTTCATTGATTCCTTTCCCCTTAGAGACCAACCATTCATTAAGGTAACCAACTTTTTACCCTTAAGAAAAATCGTAACAAAGTTTCAATTCTGTTTGGACACTGTTATTTATTATGAATCCTTTTGGCTTTGCAGCTATTTGTAGATACACAACTATTCACTGTTTTATCAGACTCTCGTCTATCAAGCTTTGAGAGTGGCAAGTCATAGTCCTCTATCGAGGTATTTTAGGATTAAAGGGCTGTTTATCTTAGATATATTGTTGATATCAATGGTGATTCCCTCCAATCTAGGTGAAATTTATCTGATCTGCGAGTCCAATGTTTGGAATGACCAACAATGAGTGTGTACATGGGTTCAAAATTTTATGTATCATGTTCATAGGATTTGACTGCATAATGATATCAAATCAATGGTGCTGACCCCAAGGAAAGGATTACCGTCCCTGTTTTTTATTGAGGGATAAGTTTTTGGGTTTAGCTTCTTGATGTTTTGTGTAATAATTGACTAATTGTGAGTATAGACTATCTCTTGTTTAGAGGTCTTTGACCCTAGTCCTAGAAAAGGGGGCCTAGATAAATCCGGAACTCAGCTAGGAGATAAGTAAAATTTGGCTCCAAATTCGAGATTTGAACTCGGCTCCAAGTGGGGCCCTCTCGATATAGCGTACCTATCATTTTTTTTATATGAGAGTCATTCCTGAATTCTTAAATTGAGTACACGTTATCCTATTAAAACTGAGCAGCCTCCAACATTAACTTTTGGTAGCATACCCCAACTATTGCATGCTGCACAATGATGTCAATATGAAAAACCATCAGCATGCATTGGCTCATGAGAATTTGTTTACATACAACAATAGTCCTCCCATGTTGATATATGAGAAAAGATGCAGTTGAACGTAACTATTACAGCAAGCATATATGCATTACCCCTTATTTTCTTCACCAAAATTAATTAAAACGCAACTTTTTTACTTTTTGTTTTCAAAAGTTTGAAACTCAGTCCAGTCTACCCTAAAATACCCACTATTCTTGATTTATCACGACCAATCTTCAATTTACAAATAAACCCCATATTATGCTGGTCTCTATTATAAGCAAAAGTTGGTCAATGAAAATGGAAGTTGATGTATTTGAATCAAATACGTCAACTTTCGTTGGCCAACCTTTGCATCACTCTGAGCATCTTTTAAGGTCAGCATCTGCAATTCGAGCTACACTATCGTGATTGTGACATTGCTTATAATACATCAACTTTCGTTGACCAACTTTTGCACCCAGAGGGAGCATCTTTTAAGGTCAACATCTGCAATTCGAGCTACACTATCGTGATTGTGACATTGCTGTTGTTGGCTCAGAGCAAGCAGCGAGTCCATGCTAGAAAAGAGGTGCTGCCATCAGAGAATGAGAGGGTGGCATCATGTTGTATACCATCTTTATATATACATCCAGGGGTAGTATGACATCAGCATTGATGTTAGCACTCCCACCAATTTTCCACCAATTTGGCGCCAATTCTCCCCCTCCCCCTCCCTTTTGGTGCCATTTTCCCCTCTCCCTCCCTTTTTTTTTGTTTTGTTTTTTTCCCCAAAAAAATCCTTCCCTCTCCCTTCCTTTTTTTTGGTTTTGTTTTTTCCCCAAAAAAATCCTTCCCTTATTTTTTTTTAATTTCTTTCTCCAAAACTCCCTCCTTCTCTCTTTTTTCCCCTTTTTATCCCTCTTTTTTTCCTTCATATTTTTTTTCAATATAGAGTAATTTGTTATACAACAAAAAATGTAATTGTTCAAATATGTGAAAATTTGTTCCTCTATAATCCATATTTTTATGTTTTAAGGGTATTTTATGGTTCAGTAAAAATTTTAGCTGTTCAAATAGCCGAAGTCTATTCCTTCATAATTAGATTAATATCTTCTTCTCTCTTTTTTCCCTTTTTATCCCTCTTTTTTTCCTTCATATTTTTTTTAAATATAGAGTAATTTATGATACAACAAAAAGCGTAATTGGTCAAATATGTGAAATTTGTTCCTCTATAATCCATATTTTTATGTTTTAAGGGTATTTTATGGTTCAGTAAAAATTTTAGTTTTTCAAATAGCCGAACTCTATTCCTTCATAACCAGATTAATAAAAACGAAAATTTTGTTACAAATTACGTAAAGCGTGACGTTAGACAATGTGTTTTGAGATACTTTTGAATCTTTTAAACACAACTTAGTTGTTAAATTTTGACTTCAATTACTATTAGTCTAATTTTGGTCTTATAATGCTTCCGTAAACCCTAAAGCTTTGACCCCGTGCATCGCACGGGTCACGGCGCTAGTATGCAAAAAGAGGAGGGGATTGGGAGGGGGTTAGAGATTGAGATATCTGGAAGAGGAAGATAGGAGGAGGGTGAGAGAAAGGTATATATGAGCTTAAAAATGAGTTTAAAAATGTATCATTTGTTGAATTAAAGGAAAATAATTTTACTACCATACAAATTAAATTTTATAAAGATTTGGAAACAAAAAGAAAAAGTAAAAAGAACAAACAACACTCTTAACTATTAGTGATAACAAAAACCAGAAATCGTTTTTTAACATAGAAGGAAAAACCGGTCAGAAAAAAACATAGAGGAAAATCTGTCATAACTCAAAACCGCCTATCAATTGCAAAGGCCTTCGGTTCAGAGGTTTGCTAAAAGATTTAGAATACCGTCCATATTATAAACCACACCATATGTTTTTACAAACTATAGCCACTCAAGATTATTTAACTGCAACCGCCATAGAAGGAACAAGCAACCCAACAGATCTATTCCACGTGAAACTAGCAAAGGCAAAGACTGGACGAGGTCACCCTATCAATGCATTGCAAGCACACAACGAAGACAATTCCCTTCATGCAAAAGATCAAAAGCCTTGTTGATCTCAGAAAGAGTCAAATTATGAGTAATGTACTCATCAACCTTGATTTCCTGCAAAACAAGTTAAAGCAGAAATCCCATGACTACTATCCTTGAATTACCATTTTCCAACAATGCTGTATTAATGCATTGAACACGTGAGAAATCTTTACCTTCTTCAAGTATTTGTCAACAAGCCAAGGCACTTGTGATCTGCTTTTAAAGCCACCAAAAGCTGTTCCTTTCCATACACGCCCGGTCACCAATTGGAAAGGTCGAGTTGATATTTCCTGCCCTGATGCTGCAACACCCACAATAACTGATGTCCCCCAGCCCTGCCAATTTTCAACAAAGAATATTTTCAACAGTGTGAGATTAGAACAATTGAGACCATGAGACAGCAGTAGCATTCACCTTGTGGCAGCATTCCAAAGCAGATCTCATAACAGAGACATTTCCAATGCACTCAAAACTATAATCAACTCCACCATCCGTGAGATCGGCAATGACCTGCTGAATTGGTTTCTCATGGTCTTTTGGATTAATAAACTCAGTGACTCCAAAGTTTTTTGCTGTAATGTAAGATAGCAAAAGAAGACAACAGAAGAACGGGTAATTACTATCATGATTCTGTAGCACACCAAACCACGAAACCAAGGCTGAGAAAACAACAAACATAAAATAGCTCACAGTAAGACAGTATTTCTAGAACTATAGGTCTATACTGTGTAGCGGTTATGACTAAAAAATGAAAGAATCAATAAATAAATAAAAAACATTTCAGAAGAAACACATATTAAGATCACAATGAAGCCATGTTATACAGCTGTCGGTAAAATTCTTTAAAAGGGTCATCTGCTTCAATTCCTCTTTTATCATATGGCTGTGTGATCCTACCTCTGCTTGAGTAGGGGGATACTCCAGTTATGCGGGTGATTTGATTTATAAGTATCCGCATCTGATGCCAAGTCAAGTGTACCATAAAAATTACTGACGCACTAACAGCAAGAGAAAAGGGGAGTACATGGAAGTTTTCTAACAGAATCTGGAGAAATTCTAATTCCTAAGCCAAGCATTAGAAGAATTGTGAGGAAACATAATCAATAGAAGTCTGTCATTCCAGCTGCTTTATTGCGAGTGCAATTTAGCTTCTCTGCCTTGGTCTTCGTTGGAGTGGTTGGCCCAACTCCTTATACGTATAACTAAGTTAAAAAATTACTATAGGACTGTCAGATGCTAGGTGATAGTCAATATGCGGAAATGCAGTGGGTAGCTAAGAAATGAAAAAAGTGGCAACAAATCACTTCACAAGATTAAATACACACTGTCCAGGTTAGATCAACCAAGCTCAGGACTTACCTGTATCGAACTTCTTGCTATCGATATCAACGCCAATAATCCGTGATGCACCAGCAGTTTTTGCACCCTCCGCAACCTGTGAAGTATAACTTATGAATCATAAAAGTGGCACAAAAACAGGTAAAAACATGAGCATCTACTACTGTAACATTAGAAACTTACAGCAAGCCCAACAGTTCCAAGGCCAAAAATAGCAACAATTGATTCTGGCTCTACTTTTGCAGTGTTCCAAACAGCTCCAAGGCCTAAAAACGTGATAACAAACAGTTATCATAAACTCAAAATAATAAGCTGACATGGTATAGGAAGGATACAAGACCACGTATTAAGGAAGAAACAAAATAACTAATAAGACATTCAAAAGCAAACTGTTTCTTTCAACCACCAATATCCCTCAGCATTTTCATTCAACAATGCAAAGCATTAAGCCAAAATCCAGTGTTAGCATTAAGTGGATATGGAATGAAGACCTCCTCAGCATTAAGAAAGAAAGATAGATAAAAAACATTTTTATGATGTATATGAATGGATAAACTATCAATTAAACAGTGCAGGATCATGTATAAGCAACATCGACCAAACTAGTAGCTCCAATAAGATAAGTGCATGTTATTGTAATCGACCAAATTAGTAACTCAAATCAAATAAATGCATGTCATTGTGAAGGCAGCAATAACAGAAGAGGGAGAATGGTTACCAGTAGGAACACCACATCCAAGAAGACAAACTTTGTCCAAAGGAGCTACAGGATCAATCTTAGCTACACTAACATCATGAACAACAGTGTATTGACTAAAGGTGGAAGTTCCCATAAAATGATAAATGGGTTTCCCGTTAATAGAGAAACGAGACTTGAAATCACTAAGCATGACTCCAGTCCCAGTAGCAGCACGAACCTTGCCACATAGGTTAGTCTTTCCTGATCTGCAAAACTTGCATTCTCCACACTCAGCCTGGTAACAAGGAATCACATGATCCCCTGGCTTAACATCGGTAACACCTTCTCCAACACTTTCCACAATCCTAAAACCAAAAGAAAAAAACACCTCAATCCTATCAGCAATCAAGTAAGTCAATGACTTCTGAAGAAATACCTCAATTTAGTCCCTAAACTAACCCTCAATTTTGAATACAGTGTATATGAAAATACTAACTAAATCTTTAGGGTATGTTTTGGAGGGGATTTTTAGAGGGGAGGGGATATTTTTCATTACAAAATTAAGGAAGCTATAAAATGTCTCTAAACACAAATAAAGTGCGATTAAAAATGTTATACTACTATCTATCATGTTATTTTATTAATTTTTTTAAAAATCTCAAATACATATTAAAATATAGACTAATCATTTCAAATCCCTCCTCTTCCAGAACCCCCTCCCAAACATACTCTAAAGATTTTGAAATCTATTCAATTAGTCTCTAAAATTTCATAAGCAGTATCTAAAGTTTGTGAAATTGGCGGAATTACTAGTGAATTTTGTTTTGCAGAAAAAAATGCAGTATTTTTATTGTTGGTATAAATATACCCTGCAGCTTCGTGGCCAAGAATGGAAGGGAAAAGGCCTTCAGGATCTTTGCCGCTCCAAGTATAAGCATCGGTGTGACAGAGAGCGGTGTAGAGAATTTGGATTCGGACTTCGTTGGCCTGCGGCGGAGCAACTTGAACGTCTTCGATGGTTAAAGGTTTGTTGGGTTCCCAGGCCACCGCAGCTTAAAAACGACGTGGTGGAGTGAGTTAGGGTTTGTAATTCATGTTATAATTCAATAATGTATGAAATAAAATGATCTGGAAGTGGAAACAGAAGAAGAAAAAGAAGAAGTGAGAAGAGATACCTTTGCAGGTAATGACTTGACCTTGAGTACTCGCCATTGAAATGAGATGAGATGAGATGAGGAGAGTGAAGAGACCACAAAAAGAAAGCACAAGACAAGACAAAGAGACGATTGGTATCGATTAAGAACCGGCTTCACAGGACTCTAATCAAAATGCATAATAGTAACGTCAATTTTAATTAATTTTCAACTTTTTTTTTGACACATTTCAACGTTTTATTATTAAACTATTAAAAATTGTGTCAAAAAAAAATTAAACTATTAAAAAATAGTTGGCTTAATAATTATATAGTTTAGAAATTGGGAATTTAGTACCCATATTTCATATTCACGAATTTAGTATCTCATTTTCCCAATTTCTAAAATCAATGCCTCTCCCGAATTTTGTCAAACATTTAATTATTGTTGGAAAATCAATGCCCCACCTTAACAGTATATATTATTGGAAAATTTAACTATTATCCTCGCAAGTTGCGAACAAGTCTCACGAACTAAAACACGAAAACAAGGTAGCCGCGAACTTGAAGCACCGTACCTTTGATCACGTACCACAAACACTGTTTATAGTTGAAGGCGAAAATCGCTAGGATTCAACAAACTCTTCCAAAAAGATTCGAGTAACAAAATTGACGAGAGTATTATCGTTGTTAAAAACAAAGAATAATAAGCAAAATTCTTATACAAAAGGATTAGTTCGTAAAATTTGTGAGTTTTTAGTTATTTTATACTTTATTATACATACCAAGAAGTTGTTATGTTGCATTTGAGCTTTAAATTGAAAGTGATGGTGGTGGCTACGATGAATTCCTGCAATTTGATGGTTTGTTGTGCTCATTTTTTCTTAACAAAAAACAAGAGTCGAAGAGTGATTGATCTGTGGTGGTGGTGGTTCGTCAGAGAAGATGGAGATGATATTTGGAGGAAGTAGATGAAGATGGAAGTTCTTGTGTTTATGTCGATTTGGTCTTTTATATTTTTTTAGTTTCAATTTGCTACTTTTGAATTCTAAATCTGCCTTAACACCTAATACGACAGGTCAGCATTTAACCGCAAGTGTGACGTTAGTAAAGTTAGTGACACATAAACGAAAGATGAGGACTTAAACCCGAGAGAGAGAAAAAAAACCAAGTAAAATTGAAGTCAAAGATTAATAACAAAAAATGAAATTTAACCAAATAAATAAATAAACCCAAGTAACGTTGTCGCGCAAAGCTACAACATTGCGTTCGGGGGTTTTGGTTAGGGTTTTGTTTCGTCACCCTGTCACCGTCAATAAAGCTACAACATTGCGTTCGCCGGTCGATTCCTTCGCTGCGTTCATCCAAGGACACGGTAAGGTCTCTCACATTTATCTTCCTATTCTTTTTCATTTCATTTCATTTTATTGTCACCAATGCTGATATTTCTGGTCACCGTCTTCAACTGTCAGCATTGATTTTGACTAAGTTAATTGTTTATACCTTGTGTTATACAAGCCTCATATATTTGAATTTGAATTTATTTAGGGCTGAAGCGAAGTGAATTCTTTGTTATGGCCGATTTAGAGAAATTGCTTTTGGAGGCTGCCGGGAGAAACGTACATTCTTCCTCACCTTCGAAACGACAGTGTGATGGCAAATATGTGGATGACGGAAGTGATTCAGATGATGATGAGCATGATTATCAAGGCAGAAAGCCCTCTGCCTCTCAAGTTCCTCTTAAGAAGAGATTTGATTCCATGGGAAGAGATGGTGATGATGATGGCCATTCTGACAATGATGGTGATAGCAGTGAGGAATCTGATGTTGGTGATGATCTTTATAAGAATGATGATGATAGACAGAAACTTTCTGAAATGACTGAACTTCAAAGAGAGATGATATTGTCGGATAGGGCTGCCAAGAAAGATGACAAGGATTTTTTGGGAAAGATAGCATCAAAGCGCGAGAAGGGAAAGAAAAAGGAATTGGTATCTAGAAGTATGACTCCGCCTCCTCCGTTGTCTCGTGTGCGCTCTTCTGCCAGATCTGCTGATAGGTCAGCTGCAAAGGATGGTGCGTTAAATGAATTGCGAGCTAAGCGGTTGAAACAGCAAGACCCAGAAGCAAAACGCACAGGGCGTGTTTTACCAAAAGGCAAACCTTTCAGTTCAACAAGTCTCAGTAGCTCCGGGGATAGTGAGAGTGAAGGTAGGTCTAATAGTGATGATGAAGGTTCGGCTGGAGATGGAGGGATTCTTGAAAGTGATGATGACAAGATAATGTCTGGATTTGAAGGGCCTTCATTTGAGGACATAAAAGAAATCACTATTCCAAGGTCGAAACTTGCGAAATGGCTTATGGAGCCATTTTTTGAGGAATTAATTGTTGGCTGTTTTGTAAGAGTTGGTATTGGTAGGTCAAAGTCTGTTCCTATATACAGGCTCTGCATGGTGAAGAATGTTGATGCATCGGATCCTAATCGACAGTATAAATTAGAGAATAAAATCACATACAAGTACTTGAATGTTGTCTGGGGAAATGAAACATCTGCTGCAAGGTGGCAAATGGCTATGGTTAGTGATTCTCCTCCACTTGAGGAGGAGTTTAAACAGTGGATCAGGGAAGTAGAGCGGAGTGGTGGCCGAATGCTGGCAAAGCGAGATGTGCTAGAGAAAAAACAAGAAATAGATAAGATTAATACATTTGTTTATTCAGCAGCTACTGTAAAGCAAATGTTACAAGAGAAAAAATTTACCTCATCAAGGCGACTAAATGTTGCAGCTGAGAAGGATCGGTTGAGAAGGGAATTGGAAATAGCACAAAGTAAGAAAGATGAAGGTGAAGTAGAAAAGATCAAGACAAGACTGCAAGAATTGGAGGCATCCCAACAAGCACAGGAGAAGGATGCCAAGGCTTTGAAGCTTTCTGAGATGAACAGAAAGAACAGGTTTGAGAACTTCAAAATTGCTTCTGAACTGAAGCCGGTGAATAAAGGTTTGAAGGCAGGGGAGGCAGGTTATGATCCATTTTCAAGGAGATGGACTAGGTCCAGAAACTACTTTGCTTCAGAAGCAGGCGAAGAGGTTGCAGCTGCAAATAATGGTTCCAGTGATGCCGTGGGTGATAAAGGCAGCAATGGGACGGGAGCAGTTGTAGCAGCAGAGGCTGGCGTTGTAACCACTGCTGCTGCTTTGGAAGCTGCTGCTGGTGCTGGGAAATTAGTAGACACAAGTGCTCCGCAGGATCAAGGAACAGAGTCAAATGTGCTGCACAATTTTGAGCTGCCAATATCATTAGCCATACTCCAAAAGTTTGGTGGAGCACAAGGAGTTCAGGCAGCATTTATGGCAAAAAAGCAGAGAATAGAAGCAATTGCTGGATTTCGAGTCCCGGAAAATGATGGAGGGAATCATCCGCTGACATTAACAGTTAGTGATTACAAGAGAAGAAGAGGGCTTCTTTGAAATTTGTTGGAGTGACAGTTTTTTGCTAGGTCGACTATTTTACAAGGCAAAGTTGGTTTGTACTTTCTGCACAACAGTTTTGCAACTGATCATTGAGCTTTCATTTCCCTTTTTGATTTTTACTCGATGCTTGGAAGTTGGAAGAGAGTTGGATAGTTGCACAGAAAATCCTGATAAAATATTATTGAAAATATACTTTTTGCAGAACTTTTGTTGGTTTTAATCTACTCAACTCTGTTTAGTACACTAGACACATTTTCCTCTGCTTTTAAATTTTATAAATCTATTTCTTACTCCCGTGAAGTGTGATCGGATTTACTTAGAAACACCTCGTGTTCTCTCTCTTTACAAGATAAATTAGAGTCGGATTTAGGATGCTCTAACATTTTTTTTTGCAATAAATACTTTTAGTTCTAAAGTTGTGTCATTTTGATTTTTTGCTATTCTAGGTTACATAGTTCTTCACCGCCGACCATCAAATTTCAAATTTGAGTCTTGAAAAGCTATATAGTTGTCAAGAAATGAAAGCTTTTAACTTAATGGGAAGGAGAAAATGTCTTGTTTCTTGCCGTTCTAATAAATACGAGAATCTCCTATAATATGCAAAATCATGTAGTAGACTTGCCATATGTGTAAAGAAGATGAAGAAAAAAAATAAAGGGATTATGTTTCTTTCTATAGAGAAAGAGGTGAGAGAGTGAGAGAAGAGATAAATGGGTGAGAAATAGAGTAGATTAAATAGGTTGTTTTGTATGTGAGAAAAAGAATAGAGAGAGGGGAGAGTTCTTCTTTCTCTTTTGTTTGGTTGAAGAGAAAAAGTGAGAAGAGATATTGTATTATTAATCAAAAGACAACAATACACTGCTTCAAAATAAAATATCAAAATAATAAGGATAATATATGAGTTTTCTCCTTTTTTTTTCCTTCTATTTCTCTCTTTTTGCTACTTCTCTTCTCTTCACCCAATTAAACAAGAGAAATGCACTATCCCTTCTCTATTTCTCTCTATTCTACCTCTTTTTCCCTAGATAAATAAAAGATTAACTTATATCCACTAATAGGTTTTAAAAATATTTGTTGCGTATTTCATTATTGAATGAATAGTTCCATAGACCTCTTCTTCTTTGTTGGACGGTGGGATTCCACTAGTTTACAAGTGCCTCACACATGCAACGTGTCAATTGTGCTCTACATTAGTCGCAGTCTAAAAAATCTTATTTAAACAAAAAACGTTTTATTTAGGAATTATATGAAGATAGATCAATATGATTTGGTACTCTTCCATAACTGGTGAAGGTGCAATAGTGATTTCTTCATTGAAAAACAAAAATAATGTGATGCACGCGTGGCATGACGTGATAGGTGAGCTCTTAAATTATTAAATTAATGCACAATATCCTCAATATTTATTTATTATCCTGTCAAAGGTCTTATTTATAAAGTCTTGTCCTCTCTTCATCACAGCACTTACTACACAAGATTCCTTCTTTTTCTATCCAAAAAATCCCACAGTGCATGTTGCCAAAAACCCAACCCACTCCTGTACTTTTCTTTACTCAATCATTTTTTGTTCATAATTCTCTCCAATGGCTTCAGATTCCAATTCTAACCTTCAAATCATTGTAGAAAGAAACCCTTCTCAGTCACGCTTAGCTGAATTGAACATCAAGTGCTGGCCCAAGTATGCTCTCTCTCTCTCTCTTACTCTCTCTTTCTCTCTCATGTACAAATATTAATTGTGTTTATCTTTTTTTTAAATGGGGGGGTTGAAAATATGAAAGATGGGGGTGTTCTCCAGGAAAGTACCAGTTGAAGTATGATGCAGAAGAGACATGTTATTTATTGAAAGGGAAGGTGAAAGCATATCCAAAAGGTTCATCAGATTTTACAGAGTTTGGAGCTGGAGATCTTGTTACTCTTCCAAAAGGACTTAGTTGCACTTGGGATGTTTCTGTTGCTGTTGATAAGTACTACAAATTTGAATCATCTTCTTCAACTTCATCTTCATGATCATCATGTTAATGTTTTCTAATTAATGTAACTCATAATATAATATTATAATTAGTTTTAGTCTTTTGTTATATATAATTCATTGATTCACAGCTAAAATTTACTTTGTCTAATTGTGTGTTGTGTTGTGCTGGGAATTGAATTGAAATGCCTGACAGGAAGAGAGAGAGAGAGATATGAAAATGATGGAATTTATTTTGGTCAAAGAAAGAGAAAATAAAGCAGTTAATGCATGTTACTATATTCAAACCAAACCCTACCCATACGTGTTAGAATTTAGAACGCGCTTTTATTGTTCCTTGGACTGGTCAACCATTTGGATATTTATTTATTTATTTATTGTTTGATTTGTTAATGTTGGGAATTCCTCGATAGACACTTACCATCTCACCTAAGAAGACTTGAATAAGAAAGTAAGAGTTTCTTCCAACTTAAGCAAAATTTTGATTTCAAATTCACCTTTATGCATGCATCTTTTGAGAGAGAAATGATGCAAGTTCCTACCTTCCTGGTTTCGAAAGAGGGAAATGATTTTAAAATACATCAATTTTTTGTGCACTCAACCATGTCATGTCTTTTTTTTTGACAATGACCATGTCATGTCTTGTTCATCATCTGATCTAATGATTATGACCATTTCCCCTCTATATCATCATTTTAAAATACCCAAATGTACACTGTATTTTATTTTATATAACATACATTTGTGTTTGTTAGTTTGTTTTTATTCAAAATAATTAATAACTTTTATTTGATTACCAGAATTATCAATGATAATGTTCAGTGGCGGATTAAGAAAATTTCATCTGTGAGGCAAGAAAATAATTTCATCAGCAGTGAATGGCAGCCTGGATTGTTTACTCTTCAAGCAAACATCACAAGTCTTTTCTAGAGTAACTGTCTTAGGGATCCCCTGCACCAAATTCTTTGAACTTAAATGACCTAAACTTCTAAAGTTTAGATGTCCAAACCTCTTGTGCCACAACATTGTGTCACCTTCTGCTTCTGTAACACTCATACAGTAGCTTTCTGATGCATTGACAGATACCTTGAAGGTTCTGTTCTTCTCCAAAGGTGACTTTAGAATCAATTTCTTCTCACTGTCATACAATATCAATAAACCATCTTCCATGGTTACTGAGTACCCCTTCTCAAGCAATTGACTAACACTCATCAAGTTGATTTTCATGCCAGGCACATACCACACATCAATTATCAACATAGTTCTGCCATCCCTCAATTTTACAACCACATCTCCCATACTTTCAGCATTTAGGTACTCATCATCAGCATATCTGATCTTTGATTTCTTACTAGGATTGAAGTTAATTAACCACTTCCTGTTGCCAGTTATGTGGTTGGAACACCCTGTGTCCATGTACCACCAGTCAATTACTACTCCTTCCTCGTTTGTAGTCACCATTAGCATCACTGGCTCTTCCTCAGAATCATCTTGGGCTATATTAGCCTCTTCAATTTTATTTTCTTTGTTAGACCAACATTCATCAGCAAAGTGACCAAACTTGTCACAATTAAAACATTGAATATTTCTCTTATCAAACCTTTCTTTTCTCTTTTGATAGTTCTTAGGCTTCTTACTGCCTTGATTTGAGGACTCTCCTTTCTCAACATTATTTTCACTATTCTTCTTATTCTTATTCTCAAGCCACACTTGCTTCTTATTCTTCCACTTGTTTTCTTTCAACTTAGATTGTTTATTATAGTTTCCTTTGTTAACAGATAAAGCCTTCAAGGCCTGTGCAGTTTCACTATCTCTTGCTCTCTCAACTACTAACAGTTCATGTGCCTTGCAATTCATCAATCCTCATTGTACTTGTATCCTTTGATTGTTGAATTGCAACCATAATAAAATCAAAGCGAGGAGTTAGAGATCTAAGTACCTTTTCAACAATCACTTGATCTGTAATTGTTTCTCCACAAGTCTTCATTTCATTTGTAACCGTGACAACACGCGATATGTAATCTGCTATCTTCTCATCATCTTTCATTTCCAGATTCTCATATTGCTTCCTCAGAGATTGAAGTTTCACCTTCTTCACATTCACATCACCACCATAGCACCGCACCAGAATATCCCACGCACCTTTCGCTGTAGTTGCCTCCGCGATCTTCTCAAAGACCTTCGCATCTACGCACTGATGGATATAGAACAGCGCTTTCTGATCCTTCTTCCTCGTTTCACGTTGAGCATTTCTCTGTGCATCCGTCGCATTCTCCGGCACCGGCGTGTATCCGTCACTCACGAGCTCAAGCACATCTTGAGCACCGAACAACACACGCATTTGGATCGACCACCGATTCCAATTGCTTCCATCGAATACCGATAACTTCGTATTCAATCCTCCATTTCCTCCGTTCATCTTCTCTGTGTGTGCAATTCACTCAGTTCTCACCAACGCTCGTGTTTACCCTACCCTGAGAATCAAAAATTGTGATTCTCTTCGATTTTGCTCTTCAATTCGATGTGAATCAAGAACACGAAATCACACACGCCTCACGTTCACTCGTGTTTCCCTGATTTTTGATCGTAAAATCAAGGCTCTGATACCAATTTGTTGGGGTATCAGAGCTATTCACCATGAAAACTCACTACTCACTCAAGCACACATTCACGCAGAGAAGGAAGAAGAAGATTACGCGCTGAAATTGATGTAAAAAGGATCTAACTAAAATCTGTTAGGATCCAACAGTGTATTTTTTAAAACTGAAAAATCTTACGAATACATCAGCCCTTTAAAAATGACATGTAAGTGCAGAATGAATTCACCTAAATGTGAGCAAATACAAAATGCAAGTAAACTGTAAAAACCACTAAAGTAAAACAGTAAAAATAAATCAAGTAGGCATTAGTTGACTTGAACTATATCTTCAACAGTGTGTTTGGGTAATTAAATATTAATGGGGGCAAAGCCAATTTTTTAATGGGGACAATTAAAAAATTATTCTATATTTGTGAACAATTTTTTTTGGGGGCAAATGCCCCCATATCCTATACATTGTATCCGCCACCGATAATGTTTATGGATCACGACTTATAAGTTATATGTGACTTTTTTCACAAACGTATCAGTGAGATTTTAAAGAATTAATTCAGTCAGACTGACTTTTTGAACAAGACCTGAAGAAGATCCTAGATAGTTTTTTTTTTTGTATTACATATTTACATGATAATATGTAAAGATAAATTGGTATATAAAACCATTAAATCAGAGTTGCATGCAGATAATTCATTTCCTCCTTTTAGTTTTTTTTTTTGTGTGTATAAAATAGCCATGCATAATGAAGATATCAATGGAGCAATTTTTTTTGTAAGACAATATATTTCAATTTTTCTGTATTTTTATGTGCTTAAATTTGCTCCCTTCCCTCCTGCCCATCACCTCACGGTTATTAGTTATTAAGTTTTTATTATGTTAATGTACTTGTAACTGATTCTATTCTATTAGAGGGGTTGGCCATTATAGACCTTTGTGTGTAATAAAATGAACTGAGAGAAAAACAGAGAGTTAAGAAGAAAAATATTGTATAGACCGAGAGAGGGAAAAACAACATATGTGATTTGTTTTGTATTTTTTCCTTAAAAAACTATTAAAAATAAAAAATAGAAAACATGGTGTTGTGCCATAGGCTAATTTTTCTCTACTTTATTTTATCTCAACCTTGCAATTCTGATCTCCTTTCTCTCTTCTGTCACATTTTATGGTATTAGATGACAAAAAAGTAATCCATTTTCCCTCAAGTCCCAAATGATTCTTGTTATATCACTAACTAGTTCTTGTTGCAAGTGGTTGTTCAAAAAGGGAGAAAATGAGTGCTTGACCAACGATTTGTCTATGGCGGTGGTCTCTGTAAATAGATATGAATGGAAAGACGACCATTTCTTCTTTTAACAAATGAGTGTTCATTTGATATGGTTCCAAAAAAAAGACATAAAGAGAAAGAGAATCCAATATTATTATCAACAAAAATCTCTCAAGTTGAGTTAGATGATTTTAACAGCTTCATTGTAGACATGGATCTTGTTGATGTTCCGGTGTCGGGGAAGAAATTCTCCTGGTTTTGCTTAGATGGAATCTCTATGAGCAGGTTGGACAGGTTTTTGATTTCAGAGGGTCTTATGGTTGATTGGGGGATCACAGGTCAGTGAATTGGCAATCGGGACATCTCCGATCATTCACCTATTTGGCTTCTTCGGTCATCGAATGATTGGGGCCCGAAGCCGTTTCGTTTCTTCAACGCATGGCTGAGTCATGATGACTTTTTACCTTTTGTTCAATCTTGTTGGAATGGTTTTAGCAATACAGGTCATAAGGCTTTTGTTTTAAAAGAAAAGTTGAAGTCTCTCAAAGGAAGCATTTGGAGTTGGAATAAAGAGGTTTTTGGTAAAGTCGACTTGAACATTGATACTCTAGCTCGGGATCTGAATTCGTTGGACGATATGTTGTGTGAAGGGTGGGATAGTGACGTTGTGGCAAACAGAAGAGAAGTTTCTGCCTCGCTTTGGAAGGAAATTCGTGCGAAGGAATCTTTCTTGGCTCAAAAGTCTAGAGCAAGGTGGATAAAGGAGGGGGATATGAATTCAAAATACTTCCACTCTCTAATGAGGTATAGAAAAAGACAGTGTAGTGTGGTTATTCTTAGAGATAACGGGGAGCAAGTGGAGGAGGTGGATGCTGTGAAATCTTTTGTAAAACAACATTTTGAGAAGTGCTTTTCTGAGGCAAATCATAATAGGCCACTTTTGGGCGGTCTTCAATTCAAGCGTTTGACTTCATCTCAAGCGGATTCTTTGATTCAACCTTTTACTGAGGAAGAAATAAGGATGGGTGTCTGGGAGTGTGATGGGGATAAAAGTTCGGGTCCGGATGGGCTCAATCTCAACTTCATTAAGTCTGGTTGGAGTTTCATGAAAGAGGATGTGGTAGGTTTTTTCAATGAGTTTTTCGCGAATGTTTTCCTCCCCAAAGCTATCTCGGCTTCATTCATCGCCTTGGTTCCTAAGAACGATAATCCGCAAGGTTTGGGGGAGTTTAGGCCTATATGCTTGATTGGGTGCATATACAAAATATTGGCCAAGGTCTTAGCTTCTCGGCTCAAGAAAGTTATGCCAAGTATTATTTCTCATCATCAATCAGCATTTATAGGGGGGCGACAAATTCTTGACGGTGTTGTGGTGGCGAACGAGTTGGTTGATTATGCCAAAAGAAGCAAGGAAGAATGTATGTTGTTCAATGTGGACTTTGAAAAAGCTTATGATTCCATCTCTTGGAATTTCTTGTTTTACATGTTGACTAGAATGGGATTCCCCCAACGTTGGATTGCTTGGATTAAGTCTTGTGTGTGTACTAGCTCCATGTCGGTTCTAGTGAATGGTAGCCTAACTCAAGATTTCAAAGTTCAGCGTGGTCTGCGACAAGGGGACCCTTTGTCGCCTTTCCTTTTTCTTATAGTGGCAGAGGCCTTGTCGGTGATGATGAAGGCGGTGGATATTGGTGATTATCAAGGTTTTTCTTTCAATGAGGATTTGAACTTTTCTATTCTTCAATTTGCGGATGACACAATGTTTGTGGGCAAAGCTTCTTGGGCAAATCTTTAGAGTATCAAGTCTACTTTAAGATCCTTTGAGCTTGTTTCAGGTTTGAAGGTAAATTTTCACAAGAGCAAGCTTATAGGTATCCACACTCTGGATGGGTTTTTGGAGAGAGCTAGCACTTTCCTATTTTGTAGAACAGAATCTATCCCCTTCAAGTTTCTGGGAATCCCAATTGGCGCTAATCCGAGGAGGGAAGCAACTTGGAGCTATGTTTTAGGAGCAGTTAGAAAGCGGTTGTCTTTGTGGAAGGGTCGGTTTCTATCCATTGGAGGCCGGGTAACTCTTATAAACTCCGTTCTTAATAGCATGCCGCTATATATATATATATATATATATATATATATATATATATATATATATATATATTCTTTCTATAAAGCTCCGAAGGTAGTAATCAAGAAGATGGTTAAAATCCAAAAAGATTTTCTTTGGGGTATCAAAGAGGGGGAGAGGGGAATGTGTTGGGTGGCTTGGGATAGTATTTGTAAACCAAAGGAAGAGGGAGGTCTCGGGATCAAAAACCTGGAATTATTTAATATAGCTTTGTTGTCTAAGTGGAAATGGAGAGCTTTAGCGGATCCCTGTGTGAGTTGGAGTCGTATGTTATCTTGTAGGTACGGAGATTTGGCCTCTTCATTAGTTCAGGATTTGGTGGATGGTAATCGTCGTAGGGACTCGGGATCCATTTGGTGGAGGGACTTGGTGAACTTGGATGTTAATGTAGAGGAACAAAGAAGGTTTGCTTGGTGTGTTAGAAGAGGTTTGGGTGATGGTGCTTCAATTAATTTCTGGAAAGACCAATGGCTTGGGATTGACCCTTTGTTTAAGGTCTTTCCTCTCCTGTATAATGGTGTTGGACAGCAGAATTTAAAGGTGGCTGAATCCGGTGTTTGGCATAATGATTCTTGGCGATGGTTGGAACCTTGGCATCTCGGTAATGATGCTGTCCGAACAGCTGAGGCAGATATTCTGCGAGATATTCTCCAGCCCGTGGCTCCAACGAGAATGAAGATGGATTCTTGGATTTGGCCGCTCGATAAATCGAAGAATTATTCGGTTAAAATCTTTTATATTCAGCTGGTCCGTGGTGATTTATCCTCTAATGTCTCGGTGCCGCAGAATTTTTTTGCAGGTTTATGGAAATCAATAGTGCCTTCGAAAGTGTTGGTTTTTGGCTGGCGGTTGCTGTTGGATGCGTTGCCGGTGCGCGAGCAACTATTGCGCATGAATGTTCTCCACTTGGAAGACGATGCTCGTTGCTCATTCTGTCACGTTCAGCGTGAGTCCGTGAATCATTTATTCCTCCATTGCGGGTTCGTGAATTCGGTTTGGAAGAGTGTTACATCTTGGATTGGTGTTGCTCTTGATTTGTCTTTGGATGTTATTGGTCTTGTCCACCAGTGTTGCTGCTTGTGTAAGGGGAAAAAAGCAAAACGCACGAAGCACGTGGTTTGGTTAACTACTTGTTGGAGCATATGGCTGGCGAGGAATGGAGCTATTTTCAATAATGAGGAGCCTAATATCGAGATGGTGGTGAATCGTATTAAAAGTCTTTCTTGGTGTTGGTGTATTTATAGATTGAATTGTAATTCCTCCTTTTCCATTTCAATGTGGTGGTCTAATCCACTACAATGCTTAAACAATTTGTAGTCTTTAGGGGGAGAAACAGTGAGTTAGGTTGCTTATCCTCACTGTAGTGGTACGAGGTACTCTTTTTCCTCCCTGAGTCTTTTTCCCATTGGGTTTTGGCTTAGGGAGGTTTTGAGGAGGCCCTCCCCCTTTCCTTTATTCCCATTGTAAGGGCTGGGCACCCCTTGTGCTCCCTTCAATGAAAGTATTACTTATCTAAAACAAAAAAAACAAAAATGAGAGAATCTTAGAAAGAAGCAAATGCCACGCATCAATAGTGAAATATCACAAGTCACCTCTTCGTGACAATTAGCATTTCTCTTTAAAAAAATAACAGCATAAAAATTAATAAAAAATAAATGTGACATGGCACCTGACTTAATATTCTAGTCATACAAAAAGTAATTTGAATGAATGTGTTAGCATGACTTAATATTATTCTACTGTTGCTATATTTCAGATTTTGTGTTTGTGCATCTCTTTCTAATTTCTCCCACTGCGCATAGTGTGTAGTGTGTTAAAGAAAAAGTGAAAGGGAATCTTCAAATTCATTGTTAATTGCTTTCTTTCAAATTTTTGAATCGAGTTCTTCCAAATTCTATGTTCCTACACGTTCCGAACTAATATACGGTCCAATCCACTGCAGAATCTTCCACTTTGCGACTCACTGCGTTTCAACTAGGGTTTCTAATTTGTTACCAACACTTATCAGTTATTACCAACACTTTCATCCCTTAGTTTTATTTGTCTACTAGATTAGCAAGTTTGGATAGTATTTTGTAAACTATGGTTCTGGAAATCATCTTTTTCATGCTTTTACTCGAATCATGTTAAAATCTATGCAAACTTGCTAACATGATTTTGTCAAAACTTTGTTTGTGGATAAAATTCAGTTTGCACACGCTAAACAACTGTGATCCAAAATGCAATTAGTGGTGAATGGTTACAGCTGCCACTGAATGCTTAGTTTGTTTATTTTTGCTGAGTATGAGTGTTGATGAAGAAACTTCCTTCTTTGATATCCTATAACATCCTGAAGGAAGCAAAAATTGATGCTAGTTGTGTGCTAGCTTCTCAGTTAGGTTTCTCAGTATTAAGAGGAATGAGTTTCTCTTTGGTCTACGGAGACTTAGAGAGTGAAATGAAATGGAATAAGATGGAGTGGAATTGAGTATATATGGAATAAATTTACCATTCCATTGTTTGAATAGTTTCATGATGAAATAGAGAAAGAAACTCGTTCCCTCCCTTACCCCTAAAATTGAGGGAAAGAAAGATTGGGATATTGGATAGAATGGAATGGAATGGATGTACTCCATCATATTTTAAAAAATCCAAGCAATGTAACATAATATCATTTTACCCAACATCTCTAGTCTCCTTTTGTCTCCTGGTCCTACAATCCTATTCATTGTTGTTGGGAAATTACAATTTATTGGCTAAACTGGTGTGTTTTTTCCCGACAAGCAAAGTATTTTATTGGCTAAACTGGTGTGATGAAACTAGCTATTGTTGAAGCCTTGGTGTGGGAGGGTGGGCCGTACCTTTTTAGGGTCTATTGTAGGCAGTTTTACCTTGCATTTACGAGAGGCTTCACAATTTGAGCTTGTGATTTCTTATCATGTGCCGACAACACAAGCAATTGTGCAAGCCCCCCCCCCCCCCCTTCAAAAAGAGAAGAAAGATGTTGGGGTCAAGAAAAGAAAAAGAATGGAAGTAATGAGTCTCCAACACTGTTTCCCGAGAAGAGCCTTGTTGAACCCACTTATTTCCCTGAAACCCAGACCCCCTTTCTTCTTAGTCTTTGCCATCCTTGCCGAAGACATCCAATGAATCTTCCTCTCACCCTCCCCTGATCCCCACCAAAACTTTGCTAGCATGGATTCAATTTTCTTACAACAAGCTTCAGGAAATTTGTAGCATCCCATAATGTAATTTGGGATAGCTTGGGCAACTACTTTGATCAATGTTTCCCTACCAGCTCTAGAGAGACACTTCTCCTTCCACCCCTTCAACTTCTTCCAAATTCTATCAATCACAAAAGAGAATATAACCTTCTTGGACCTGCCAAAAGGAACTGGTAGTCCTAGGTATTTATCATGGGATTCCACAGTCTTTACCCCCATCTTGTTACAGATAATGTTTCTATCTAATGCAAGCACATTTTGACTAAAGGAAGCTTCTGATTTCTCCAAATTGACAATTTGACTCGAAGCTTTTTAGTAAGTAGAAAGAATATTAAGGACAATCTTAGTCTCATTAGTATTAGCACGCGTAAACAGGAGGCTGTCATCCGCAAATAGCAAATGAGAAATTGAAGGAGCATTTCGGGCCACTTTGAGCCCATGAATGTTTCCATTGGAAACCTCCTTATGAATCAGCCTAGAAAAAACATTAGCACACAAAATAAATAAGTAAGGAGAAAGCGGGTCACCTTATAATTAATACAAACAGTAGATACAGAAATTAGCTTTTGCTTTAAAAAAATTTCCCATTATTTCTGAAATATAATACTTGTTTAAAAGTTGATAGCAACAAATATTTGACCTTTACGAAATTGCAGCCTTTACTTCTTCTGCAGAGAGAATAAATATATAGGGGAATAATGTTAAAGTTACTGGCTAGGGCAGTGTTGCGCTTTAGTTGAGCATTTAAGACAACCTTTTTTGTTGTCTGGTGCAAAAGTTGTTGATGGCTATGCACAAATGATTGTTACTTCTGTTGGAAGTAACACAGCTTGGGGAGAAATGATGAGTTCGATATCGCGAGATACTAACGAAAGAACCCCGTTACAAGCTCGTCTCGATAAGTTAACCTCTTCTATTGGCAAAGTTGGTCTTGCAGTAGCATTTCTTGTTCTACTAGTGTTGTTAATTCATTATTTCACTGGTAACACAGAAGATGAGAATGGGAATAAGGAGTTTCAAGGAAGCAAAACTGATTTAGACGATGTTTTCAACGCGATTGTTCGGATTGTCGCGATTGCTGTCACGATTGTTGTTGTGGCAATCCCTGAAGGTCTTCCATTGGCTGTTACTCTCACATTGGCTTATTCCATGAAAAGAATGATGGTTGATCAAGCTATGGTGAGGAAACTTTCTGCTTGTGAAACTATGGGATCAACAACAGTTATCTGCACTGATCAAACTGGTACTTTAACATTGAATAAAATGAGGGTCACTAAATTTTGGCTTGGCCTAGAAAATGTTATTGAAAATTTTTCTAGTTCAATGGCACCAGAAGTTCTTGAGTTATTTCATCAAGGGGTAGGTCTTAATACAACTGGTAGTGTCTATAAACCTTCATCAGAATCTGAACCTGAAATCTCAGGCAGTCCAACTGTGAAAGGTATACTCTTATGGGCTGTATCAGATTTAGGTATGGATATTGATGAACTTAAGCAGAAGCATAAAGTCCTTCATGTCGAAACATTTAACTCCGAGAAGAAACGAAGCAGCATTGCTATAAAGAAGGAGAGTAACAGCAACAACAGAATTAATGTGCATTGGAAAGGAGCTGCAGAGATGATACTTGCAATGTGTTCTAACTATATTGATAGTAATGGCACAACGAAGTCGCTTGTCGAAGAAGAACGAAGTAAACTCGAGAAGATCATTCAAGGCATGGCAGCTAGTAGCCTAAGATGTATTGCATTTGCTCATATGGAGATTTCAGAAGATATTGATAGGGAGAATTCACACCAAGTCCTAAGAGAAGATGGCTTAACCTTGCTTGGAATTGTTGGCTTAAAAGATCCATGCAGACCAAATGTTGAGAAAGCTGTGGAAACATGCAAACTTGCAGGGGTTGAAATCAAGATGATAACTGGAGATAACATATTCACTGCAAAGGCAATAGCTACAGAATGTGGAATACTAGCTCTTAGTAATAATGATCAATCAAGTGCTGGAGAAGTAGTCGAAGGCGTCGAGTTTCGAAACTATACAGACGAAGAGAGAATGGAGAAAGTTGATAGAATCAAAGTAATGGCAAGATCATCTCCTCTAGACAAACTTTGGATGGTTCAATGCTTGAAAAAGAAAGGACATGTAGTTGCGGTTACCGGCGACGGAACAAACGATGCACCAGCATTAAAAGAAGCTGATATAGGACTTTCAATGGGAATCCAAGGCACTGAAGTTGCAAAAGAAAGTTCTGATATTGTTATCTTGGATGATAACTTCAATTCTATTGCAACTGTTTTGAGATGGGGAAGATGTGTCTACAACAACATTCAGAAATTTATTCAGTTTCAACTAACAGTAAATGTTGCAGCGCTTGTGATAAATTTCATTGCAGCAGTTTCTTCAGGTGATGTACCTTTAACAACAGTTCAGCTTTTATGGGTGAATCTTATTATGGATACTTTAGGTGCTTTAGCATTGGCTACAGAAAGACCTACAAAGGAGTTAATGCAGAAAAAGCCAATAGGTAGAACTGAACCACTTATCACTAAAATTATGTGGAGAAATCTTTTAGCTCAAGCTTTGTATCAGATTGCTGTTCTTCTTGTTCTACAGTTCTATGGAAAGTCAATCTTCAATGTGAGTAAGGAGGTAAAGAATACCTTGATTTTCAACACTTTTGTTCTCTGTCAAGTTTTCAATGAGTTCAATTCAAGAAGTATGGAGAAACTTTATGTGTTTGAAGGCATTCTTAGAAACCACTTGTTTCTTGGAATTGTTGGGGTTACTGTTGTTCTTCAAGTGTTGATGGTTGAACTGTTAAGGAAATTTGCTGATACAGAGAGATTAACATGGGAGCAATGGGGAATTTGTACTGCTATTGCTGCTTTGTCATGGCCAATTGCTTGGCTCATCAAACTCATACCTGTTTCAAATAACAAGTTCTTCAGCAAAACTAAGTGAGTAAGTCCTCAAAATTCAAGACATTCTTTGTGTTCGAAACATAGGGAGGGAATATTGAATTTCCATTTGCATTATATTTGAATATATGGATTTCTACCACACAATTTATTTAGGCTTGTAACTGTGAGTAGTAGTAGTAGTTGAAATTTCTTTAAATGTGAAAGTATGACAATAATAACTACCTTGTATCTAAATTTTGTCCTTATGGAAATGGGATTTCATGGGAATTAAGGTAAAGGTGATAGATTCATGTTTACTACTCTTACATGAGTACTGAGTAGTGTTGCATTCTTCATAAGCCTCTAGATAAAGTCTGTCATTTGTTTATTAGCTAAGGTTTTGCTATTGACTATGGGATGAAACATTGATTTAATGTTTGAACCACATATCATACTCATTGATTTAATGTGACTTCTGTATGTAATATTGTTTTCTAATGTTGTTGCTGGAAAGCTATATGAAACTTGGAAGTGTTGCTTAATTATCCATTTTTTCTTGGCATTGCTCTTTCCCTCTAGGAACATCAATGCCCGCATTAGATTTCAATATGACACAACTAAAATTATCTTTTTTCTTTACCTTCAAAGTTATTCTCTTTTTGTTTTTTGAAAGAGGATCAATAGCGGTTCTCCAATTTCCTCATGCGACTCGAACTCACAATACTATGTTTCAATGGAAAGATCATAGCCGCATTAGATCTCAATATGACACGACTTAAAAATATCTTCTTTTTTTTCACTTCAAAATTATTCTCTTTTTCTTTTAATTTTCAAAGGGGATTAGTAGTGTGTAATGACCCAACCCAAGAGAAACAAACCCAAATACCTAAGAGACTATGTGACCAAAGAAGAAACATCTAACAGATTCTAGAAGCATACGAGTCACCATTTTGTATTCTTTTATTTTGTCTTTTAGTTAGACAATAGATTCCTTATCTTTTTAGCACACTTTGTATTTGAAGTGCTATATAAACCTTGAATGTAAAAGACAAATCCATCAAACGAATGTTAAAAGTTTTTTTTTCTTTTTAAAGGAGGCCACTCCCCGCGAAAGAAACATTTTATTTTCGGTGCATTGTGTTTTGAAGGTTTACCCATTTTTGGGTACCTTACATAGTGGTTCTCCGGTTTCCTCATGTGACTCGAACTCACGACCATTTTTTAGTATAGCCATGTAGGTGAATATGCTTTTATCCTTCAAAGTTATCCTCTCTTTTATCTTTTTTGATAAAATAATTACTCCTTTACAATTTTATCTCAAGATTCTCAACTTATTAATCCAAAGACTACAAATTAATGTTTATAAAAACGAATCAGAGATCGTATTGTTGAAACCTTCATATCATTATTCAATTGGTTCAACCAACCACGATTGAACCGGATGACTTACAAATGAAAAAATTAAATTAAATAAATAAAAAGGTATTCAATTTAGGGCAAAAGTAAATAAAAAATAATCACACTAAATAATTCAACCTGATTCGATTAGCAATTCAACCACATTGTTAAACCCTCACATTTCGGCTACTTCCAATGCTCCACCTAGCACCTTGATTAGTATAACTTCCCTAGTACTAAGGTTACTTCTCTTGGCATAACTAGGTTAGAATCTCACATTAGGGATTTTTCATTTAATAAGAGTTTCCAACAATTTTTTCAAGCATTGATTTGCCAAAGTTAATGAAGTATTAGAATCCCATCTCACCAGCCTTTTTATCTTTTGGGAGTATTTCCCAACTCATCCAACAAATCTTGTTTCATTCCTTTGATCCCCACCAGAATCTAGCAAACATGCTCTAGAGCAACCCTCACGGAGTTTGTTGAAGGTTGTGATATAGTTTGGTATAGCTTAGAAAATAGCTTAGAAAAGGAGTGAGAGAGAGAAAAAAAAATTGGTATTTTTATTTTTTTTGAGTGATGAGAAACTTGTACTGTGGTTTTATGATATACATGAATTTGGATTTTTGTGTAGTCACTTGCCCTCAATTCTATCTGGTACTTTGAACTAGTGTTATCAGAACCGGACCGGTCAAGGCATCGGGTCATTGGGTTTTTGGTCAGACTGACGGGTCTTTGGTCGGGCCGCATGAGCCGGACACACTAAAAATAGACTTGATATGTATAAATTTGTAATCTACAAAACAAATTCTCAACACAAAATTAACATAATTCTCAACACAAAACAAATTCTCAACACAAAATTAACATAATTCTTCAAATTTACTATACAAGTTCAAATCCATAAGGACCATAAGTCTGTAACCACATCATAAGTACCTAATTAAATAAACAATCATGAAATAATAATGGTCTCAACATATCCAAATTCATAATTAGTACCTAATTACATATACTTTACGTAAGATATATAATATATATAATGTTTGTAAGCTTATTAACAATGTATGAAGCTACCGCAGTGGTTAAGAGGTGCAGCACCACCTTTTGTGGCAGGGTTCACTTCCCGTAGGAAGTCTTAAGCTTTGAATAGTTTCCAAATCAAACAAAGTACAATTAGAGACCCTTAGTATTTAGTAAATCAAAAACAATTGATATAGTTATTTTTTTTCACACATTTCGAGGGTGCAATATCAAAATTAAATTTTTTATATTTAATTTACTCAATTATCATCCACCATCCACCATTCAATTAAGATCCAACGATCCATTTTGTTGTGCAATATCCGACTTTATCCCCTTTCTTTTTCTCGTTGTTGGCTTGGCGCCGTTTTTTGTCTTAATTTTTGATTTTTGAAGACGCGACGACGGTTCGGAGGATCTAGAAGCGTTGCGACACTCTGCGACGACGGTCGAGCACACGGGAACGTTGAGCAGTGCGAGAGCTTTGTGAGGTGCGTGAGATGGAGGAATGTTTTTGTGCGGCGAAAGAGGCTTGTGTTGGTTTAGCCAGGGATAAGTGTTTGGTTCCTTTCAGGGATGCGCGGATTAAGGTTGAGAAAAGGGTTTTGAATTCGAAGGAAGCTGTGAAGTTGATTGGTTGGGCTTCAATGCCTGAGAGGACAAAGGAGAATTTGTGGGTAACGAAGTGTCTTGTTGATGGTGAATTGCTGGGTTTTGATGATTGTGTGCAAAACATTTTAGGTCAGCGGCAACAAGGAGCTAAAAATTAAAGCAACACATTCTGCATGATTTTGTTATCGAACACTCGGGTAGCATTTTCAAGTATCAGTACTTCTATTTAAACTTATTGGCTTAGCTAAATGTTTTGTCATGCCTGTATGTAGGATAAAGCCTTTGCCCTGTGCAGATGCACTGTGCACAGGCATTTTCACTCTACTCTAGTATGTGAGATACTCAGGAAAGTTGGATGTTTATGTTTGGAATGATAACATATATAATGGGAAATTGGAACATAGGTTACCTAGGAATCTAAGATTTCTACACTTGGGTATTCTATGTTTATGTTTAAACACTTTTAAATTTGGAACTCCCAGGAATTAATTTTCAGTCTGGTGCTTTAGTTTGAATTTGAAAACACCAGCACACCAAGAATCCTAAATTTATTTTTATCAATTGATGTTGCACAATAAGTGGTATTAATATTATCCTTCATTGTCATAGTCTCATAGACATGTATTTGTATTTGTAATTGGATCGCGAGTCGTGACTACTAGAGATAATATTCAACATCTGATGTCTAGCATAGTATATTAACGCAATGTTGTCTGAGAATGATAAGAGCTGGATCAGAAAAACAATTGAATTGAAACTTTATTGGGAGCTATGGTGTTTTGACCCAATAAAGTTGGGAGCTATGGTGTTTTGACCCAATACAAGTACAACATTATTTATCTCTTTTGCAGATAGGTTAACGTTGGGATGTTAGATGCATCTATGTGGTTGAGGGTTCACATTGAGATGTTAGATGCCTCTAGGTAGCCGAGGGTTCATGTTGGATGCTAGATGCATCTATGAAGTTGAGTGTTACAACTATGAGGTTGATGTTTTGTGCACTATGGAGCCTTATCATCCAATTGTTTCATTTTGAGCTTTTTAAAAAACGCTGAACCACTTTCATTTGGGCATATCTGGGGAAAATAACTGTTATGTTGTAAACTTTCGGTCAACACTCAAACTTGTAATCAATGTGAGTTCATATGAGTCCCTAAGTATACTCAAGTTTACACAAACGATTTATCAGCTAGTTAACTTGGGTTTTAATACTTAGAGTTGCAACTCAAGAGTTTCACCATCATGATCACAACACAACTAGCGAACAGTTAGTTAGTTGTTCCATTACACTGTGTAACTGTGTTAACTAATTTAGCAGTTGGGGTCCCCCGCCCCCTTCTATTTCTCCTTACGTTCACCCTCCCAAATCCTTATTGGAGGCCATTGATTATGAATACCCTCCTAATAGAGCAACCTTGTCGGCTTGTCCTCAAGGCAATAGTTAGGAATGCTCCTTGAATGCTGGATGCAGGATCCCAACTAATATCCCAAACTTTTCTTCTCTGTAAATTCTGCAACCCAATCTGTCTTGAGTTCAAGAGAACCTCGAAAAGATTCTAAGCCATTGAGGGATGTAACCTCCTTAGTCCTTATTGGTGTGACCCTACATCCCTCCTAAGACCGGTTCGGATAGCAACCTCTGAAACCAACTAAGAACTCTTCATTCTAGTGCTACTATGACCATCTGCACTTCCTCTTCTATCGCTTCTTTAGTGGAAAAATACCACTTAACTTGTTGACCCAAACATAAGCATCATTGCCCGAAAACTTCGGAGTGTCCAGTTTTGTCCAATGCTCATCCAGATGCAAACTAGCAACATCTCCTTATGATACAATGCGCTCCTTTGCCAGGGCTGAATCCCGAAGCATGTCTCCCTATTGAGCCTTCTGCTCATCAATTGGGCATCATCTATTCCCTCATCTCAATTCTATTCCCTGAGCACACCTTCTTCATGAACTCCAACCTCCCCTCCATTCTTGTGGCAACCATGAATCCTGCTTCACACAATACCCACAACTACTGGATGAAGCTGCGATACTAATTGATACGAACTGGATTAGAAGACAATTGAATTGTAAATTTTGTTGAAGACCCCTGATTCCCAAATGTATACTAGTGGGGTAGCAGAATTAGGCTAGGGCAAAAGAGATAATGAATTCTACAACCCCTGGTGAGAGACCAAGATTCTCCCACAACAATAATCAACTCAATGTCTTCCCTCTCCCCTCTGATCTTCTTTTAATTCTCTCCCCTACTATACTATCACAACTATCAGTTACTTAGGTATGCTGTAACACTTTGTAACTGTCTAACTAATTCAGAGACCAGGATCATCGGCTCTCCTTTTTCTCCTCACACACACCCTCCTAATTGGAGTCTGTTGCTTATCAGCAAACAACTTTTATGTTTCATTATCTGACCAAATTTTTTTTATGAAGCCCATGGATTGGTAGTAACTTATTTCTTCTTTGGTCGGTGCAGAAGTTATCAGAACTGCCATCTCATAGTCATAGAGCTTGGTGAATCAAGTATCCAGGTTTTGCTTTACTCTAATTTTTGAAATATGTTGACTTTTATTCAGTTAGCAAGTTACTAAAAGGCCTTTTATTGTTTAGTGGTATTATAAGTTCAAAAACAAATGGACCATAGTCCCCATCTTTATGACTTGAATCCATAATGTACATAGACGACCAGTACTTCCTTTATTGTCTTACTGAATTTTGTGAGTGCAATAATAGTCTGCTTATCACACGCACGCACGCGCACACACACACTCACAAGTTTGAGTCTGCTTTTCAAATTGACTCGCTCAAGTTGTTTGATTGAGTTTGGATTGGAGTTTCATTTAGTTTAGGAGACATTCTGTCTCATCACTTGCTGGTGTCTTTGGCAAGAGTTTGGGAGTGTCCAGTAAGTAGAGGGGTTGTATGAAGTATGACCCTAATATAAGCCTAAATAATCTGTTCTAAATGCGCGGGACTTTATGGGCCATATCTAGTTTGCAAGTCTTGCCCCTCTAAATAAAAAGTTGCAGCCCAGAACAAAATTTTAATTTTCATGGACCACAAACATCTAGTCGTATTGGGGGGTTGCTATTTGCACCCCCTTTTACTAATACACCCATAGCCTTTTCATCTTTTCCCCGAAAATAACCTGATTCCGAAATTAACTTGTAGAAGCTATATTTTCATTTCGGAGGTAAATAGCCTTTCGGACGCTAACTTCTGTACTATTAATCACTTTTGAAGGTTAAGTTGTTAACTTTACGGGGTGTTAAATAACATAACTTAAATCCGGACAATCTCATAACATCCAAATACAAACTTTTGGGATGTAAAGTTGTAGAGGTTCATTGAGAGTGAGAGCACAATTGGGTGGTAAAACACAAGTGCCGTGTGGACACCGGAAGTGTAGGTTCGAATCTGCAATGCTCCACATTCCCATCCCCTACCCTGACCATTGAACTAAGGACAAAAAATGGATTCCCTCACCTGGTAATGAAACTTCGCTGTCCCTTTGTCCGTCCTTCACTAACATGGCAGATGGCATTTTGAAAGAATTAGATTTTCTCCTATACTCTCAAAAGGCAGAAAGATGTATTTTGCATATCAATATATATATTTTTTCTGTAACAACCAGATCATTTCTGATCAGGTGGAGTCTGATGCATGAATAAATTAGTTGTCTTGTAATGTGTTAGGTGTGAAGATAGATCATTTATTTCTAAATCTTTCTTAGTCAATGTTTTTATCTCTAGTTATTGGATATCCTTCTCTCCTCATATTTGTTGTACTAGGTTTATTTTTTGTTAATTAATTAATTAATTGCCTAATATTTACTTTCACACAACATTACAAATTTTGTATCTATGCAGTAAAATGTTTCTTAAGTGATATTTTTCAACAATCCTCCTTTTCAAAAATAATTATACTCCCATAAATTATAATCCTATTGTTGATGCAGTTTTGTTACGGGGGGTGGGTAACATAATTATTAGAAAACAAAGACTGGGTCATCAGGTAAATGGATATTTTCCTTTTATGTCTTCGGCTCGACATTGACATTGGAAGGTGCTGCGAAGTTACACTTACGTGATGACAACGAAGCATTTATATCACTTATTATCAGGTTTCAATTCATTTTTGCAAGTTGGTGGTTTAATATATATATATATATATATATATATATATATATATATATATATATATATATATATAGTACACTAAATAAATAAACATCTGAAAAGTCATTAAATATTTAGTGACGAAGTTACTAGGTAGTTTCGGTAGGTCAACAATGACTACCCATCTTAATCTTTCCATGAATAAAGTACATAGTGCCAACTGACAAGTGTTGAAGGGTACAAATAAAAAGAAAGAAGAAAATGTGATACGACAAATCTCCATTCCATAAAGTTAATTTAATATAAAACTTGTAAAATGTAGATAAAAAGTCTGCTGGGAAAAGACATGGTAATTGTTCTCCAATTAATAATGTGTTACCTAATTCATTTCAATGTGAAGTATCGTTAACTTGTCCTTTATGCTATGTTTGGATAGTGGAAGGAAAAAAAGTAGAAGGAAAGAATATTGAAGGAAAGAATGTAAATAGAAAGTGAGATGATTTTAAGGTTGTTTGGTTGGAGGAAAAGTAGAGTGGAAAGTGAGAGGAAAGAAAGGTGTATATTTAGCAAATTACATAAATACCCATTAATATAGAAAATAGAATAATATTAAAAAAAATAGAATTAACATAAGAGTGTGGAGAGTGTGAGGGCATACATGAAATAAGTGAGATTTTCTCTCTACTAGAGGGAGGAAAGGTTTTCAATGGGCCCCACATAAAAAAGTTTCTTTCCTTCCATTTTCATGCATCGTACAAACAAAGGAAAGTGCATTGGAATTTGTTCTTTCCCTTCCTCAACTTTCTTCCCTCCTACTTTCCCTTAAAACAAACGATGTGTTAAGGTTGGCCAGATAGTTTAGTCACAGGTGCGGTCTTCTTAAACAAAAATTGTTGATTCTTCTTATTTCTCATTTAACTTATCTTGTGGAAATGAAATGCATCTTTTCTGCATCTTTACAGGATATTGTCGTTTTATTTTAATCATATTCCACAAGACATGTTTTAGTCCCCTACCAGCCATTTTCATAGTTGATAACTGCTATTGACTTTGGATGTTATTAGTAACCCCAAGATTTTTGGTCTCTGTAAAGTATGCTAATTTTGATATTGATTTTTGTAACCCTTTTTGGTTTTGATGTCTTGATATCTTAAATCGCTGTATTCTGTACCTACCATTAACAAATCTTTGGTTTCTTAAAAAATAAATAACAAATCTCAGCTGAATGTTGAGATGTCTCATGAAATTCTAAGAATCCCCAATTGACATTCAATATGCAACATGTTACCCAAGAAGGTAGCCCACTTAGTGACCTAAGGGAGTTGGAGGACTTTGAATAAGTAGGTCTAGGATTCAAATTTTGTAAATTAACACTTCTTCCACCTCTTAACTAAGTAATTTTTTTTTAAAAAAAAACAAAGAGAATTTAATTAAGAGAAATACAAGAAATACTCAAACCTGAGCAAATACACGAGGACTCCGTAAAACCTCTCAGGGCCAAAACCCAGTGGGAAAAAGACCAGAGAAAGGGAAAAAAAGTACTCCACAAGATATGTTGCCTCTTAACTAATTACTAACCATTAATACTTGCATATAAAAAATTAACACACCACCATCCCCCCAAATTAGTATGATGAGGGCAAGCTTCTGAGTTCGATCTTATTCGGCCACAAGTTACCCTCTGTGATTTTCACGATCTTATCCCTCCCGACCATTAACAGACTGGATTCCCTGTTGTGCTGTTGCCTGTAACGATCTAAGTAATCATTAACATTTAATACTTTTTTTTGGTTCGGACCATCGTTTGCTACCCAAAGAGTGTCTCAACGCTTTCAACGAAGGAATAATCTCATCTCGTGCTTAGGATCAAATTTCGCACTGGCCAACACCAAGTTGTCCATTGCGAGAATCAACCCAGGAGCACCGAGTCAACCTCTCGTATCCCATGGTAGATTAAGTCATTAGGCTAACGGTGTTGGTTATTGATATTAACATTTAATACTAATGTAATGGTTCGAGCGATGTGTGTATATATCCCTCAAGTCGGTATAAAACCATCTCGTCATACCGTTTGTAATATCTTAGCCTTACGCACAGTGCTTGATAGGTCATTATACAATGTGGATATTGTTACTCCAAATTTTTTGAACATGCTAGTATGTAAGATATAAAAGTACTAAAAAGCATAATTAAATGTGAATTTTGTAGAACATAAAGAGATAAGAATAGTAATATTTATTTTCTTAATAATTTTAGTATTTTTAAGAAAAATTTAATGTTGCCATACATTTCATGGGTCTTTTTATTGGTTTGTTGCATAGAAATTGATGATCAGTTCTTTCAAAGAAAAAGAAATTGTTTTTTTTTATAGGCAGTGTTAGTGGGGGTGGGGGAAATGTTAGTTTCCTGGAATTGAACCCCAGACCTCCTTCTTGCACTCTTTTAGTGCACTCCTTCAGTATCCCTTAGCTTGCCAACTGAGCTACTTTCAAAGAAAAAGAAATTGTTTTTTTGACAAAGAAAAAGAAATTGTTGATTAGTGTTAAATTTAATAAATGTCTTTGTCATTAAATATTTCATAGTTCTCGCAGCAATGAAAATCGACATTAGTCATGATAGGATGTAACTCTACAAGCACTCTCTTCTCTTAAAGTGGGTCTGTACATCTCTCTTGATAAAAAAAAGTGGGTCGTCTATTTTTAATATTAAAAAATGACGCGTGGTTACTAATGCAACCTATTTAATTTTTTTAGATGTTTTGTTGAAGGGATTAAGTGCTCATTAAGTATTAACATTAGAAAAATAACCAATAAATTAGGCGTATATGTACGATCATCCACTTAGGTACTCAAATTTGGAGAGCTCATTGTGTGGATGCTCAGGGCAGAGGTAAAGCCTAACGAGTCTTTCTTTTATTTCTATTATGAAAATAATTACATTCATGTCGGTTAAGAAAATCAGATAAATGTAATTAGTTGTCTAGCTTTCCTACAAAAAAATTAACTAAATTTAGCTAAATTAACCTTTGTTTAATATTTAATGAAAAGGATCCCATAGTTTCCACTTTATTGCCCATCTATTGCATACTTGTTTTTTTTAAAATATAGCCTTATGCTACACGTTATTAGGATAGTGATATTCTTTGGTCGAGACCAGGGTATCCACTACCGAACGCAGTGACTATTCCCTCGCTGGATTGGAGGCACCTCGAAGGGTGGGACAGCTGGCTCAGGGATTTAAAGCTTCTCCGTACCCAAGGCGATGATCGAACCCTCGACACTTGGTTTTCTAATTATAACGCTAGTGCACTTTATAAGTAAAACTTTTCTCCTCTGTATTTCACGTGCTTGGGTATAGAGCAACTTTAAATCTCTGGGCCAGCTGTCTCACCCTTTAAATCTCTTGTTGCATGTACGCGAATTCTACGCGAAATCCATGTCGATGTCCGTCCAGGACGGCGCATGTTATCCCTCGGAGCTTTTGAGAAGCTTTTCAATAATTAATTTAACTAGATTTTGCACCCGTGCATGCACGAGTAAAGTAGATTTAAAATCAATTTAAAATCATGTTTATATATGATTATTTTTTATTTTGTTGATTTTTTGATAATATATGTCAACCAATATGAAAATAATTATAATGCAAGTATGTTGTATAACTTTCTTTTACACTCAATACATAAAATCATGTAAATAAAAGCAAATGAAATTACTAAAACTTTCACCATTGGAATGTAACGAAACAAAAAAGTGATCATTGTCAACATAATGAGGTTATTATACGTATTCGTTAGGAATAATGTCAACTTAATACCTTTTGTTGAGAATGAGAGGATTTTCTCCCTTTTTTTCCTTCAAGCCACATACACAGCTCATTTCTGGCCTTTACTTTTCACAAAATCATCTTTTTGTTCAAGTTGGGAAAGTTACCTCACAACCATTGATTTTGTGTTTTAATATTTGATGGTCAAGAGGAATATTGGCTACCTGCCTAATTGGTTTATGTGAAAATTTATTCCATTTGCAGATTGGTCAACTTTATCTCTTTTTTGCATTATTTTTAAATGTATTTCAGTATGTCATGTCACCAAATTTTTATTAGTTCAGTGAACGTCCTTTATCGTCCAAACTAATTATACAATTAAAATGGACAGAGTAAATTTTGTCGATAAATGAATTTAATGTGTTATAAAAAGTATTATCATTATTAATTAATGTGACAAAAATTGGTTATAAGTTTATTTTAGTTCCTTTATTTTTTTTGATAAACCAATATATCCCCTGCGCGTGCAACTGCGTAGACTAATCCCCCAAGGTACTGAGATCCATTTAAGGGGTTGACTTCTCCCACCAGGTATTTTTCCATACGCACCGGTCAGGGATCGAACCCTTGACCAATTTTAGGTCCTGTATAATATAGAGCTTTTATTTTTAACCTCTAATAAATTTTTATTAATGGAGTAAAAATTATGAAAAAAGAAAATGAGATTTAATATAAGATATGTACCCCCATTGTGGCTCCTGTTGGCGCAAAGCTTGGTGCTCCCATTGTTTCTCCCGTTGGCGCTCTCGACCTCATTGTCAGTCTCTCGTTGGTCGTTGCATACGCACGGGTGATACTGTATCTATTATAATTTCTTTTGAAATTATAAGTACGTTGAAATTTGCAAAATATTAAAAAAAAAAAGGAAAAACTTGATAAAAGGCTATATTTTCAAATTTATTATTTGTGTTTGAAAAAGTTTAAAAAAATTTGGTATTTCTTATAATGTTAATAATGGAGTTAAAATGAAGAAAAATGAAAATGAGACTGTAGGTAAAATATGCATCCCCGTTGGCCATCCCGTTTGCATCCCCGTTGGCCCTCCCATTGGCGCTCCCGTTGGCGCTCTCGTCACCTCTATCGTTGCCGCTCTAGTTGCCGATCCCATTGTCAGTCTCTCGTTGCCACTTTCGTTGGCACTCTCATTGCCGCTCTAGTTGTCGTTCCCATTGTCAGTCTCTCGTTGCCGCTCCCGTTGTCACATGTTAACTCATATTTTTCTATATGATTAAATATTAATTAAATCATATTCGTTTAATTAATTTCGTTGCCGCTCTCGTTGCCACGTATTATGACTTATTTTTGTATATAATTTAATCATTCGTTTATTTATAAAAATTTATTTTGTAATTTTTGGTAGTGGTTAATTTTTTTTTTACAATTCTTTGTGGTTAAATTCAATGATTTTAATAGAGAAATTATAGTATATAGTAAATTTTGATTATTTAATTATTGAGTATAATATTAATTTAATTTTTGAAAAAAATTAAATTTAAACTTTTGTTAAAGGTACATCTTTTTTGACAATGGATAGTGGTTAAAATAATTAATTTTACCATTGTCAAAAGAAATGATTAATTTTAGTAGTTCAAGTAGATTTAATAAAAGTTTACATAAACCTAAAAGACAAAACAAACATATTTAATGGTAAATATAGCAATTATTTTGACACCAAGTTGTGTTTTATTAATTCATTTTTTTAATCTGATAGATAAATATGTTTATTTGTGTATTTGTGCGCTAATCAATTTATCAAAGAATAAAACTAAAAATAAATGTGTCAAAAAAACAAAATAAAGTTGAAAAAATGTGAAGAAAAAAAAAGCTTTACGTTTCCATTTCCCAATCTCTCTCGGTAGAAAAAAAGGTGAAAATAAAGTTGAAAAATAAATGTAATCAATTTCCAACACACACTCTCATATCCTAATCTCTCTCAGCCCCACCACTCCTTTGCGTTTCCCATTCTCTCTCACCAACTCCTCACAACCCCATTTCATTTATCTCTCTTTCTCTTTTAACTGACCAAAACACAACTCCATCTTCCTCTCTATATACCTTTCTTCCCAAATCTTCTTATGTTGATTTTATTTTCTCAAAAAATACTCTTTTGTTTTTCCTCCTTTCAAGATCCGCAAAGAAAGCTTCAAAGTCTTGAAATTTAATCCATGAAAAGAGAGTAACCATTGTCCCACCACAACCATCCTTGGTGCAACCACCGTGAGGACCTCCCCCGGCCGCCGTCGCCGCCGCGTGCAGCACCGCTCCGCCCCACTGTGCCTCCCCATCGCCCCGTCCCTTATCTCTCTCTCTCTCTCTCTCTCTTTCTCTCTCAGTCTTCTCTCTCTTTTCCCGTTGAATTTCTGTGCAGTTTTTTTTCTCTTTTTGAAGGAAGAGTCAGTTCTGCAGAGCACGTGATTGGGTACAGTGTTTTTCTACTTTCATCCCCTTAAACTGTACACAAACTGTAGTGGTTTTTGACACATGCAAACGTGTACTGTAGATCAACAGTACCACCGTCACTATTCACCACATCAGTCCACTATTTGCAAACGACAGGCAGCTGATCATGTTGCTCCATCCCTGGTTGCACCATACATCTACTCCCTTGTCACTCTGATTGAATCAATATGAAAACCACACTCAAACCTTCATTCTCCTTTCCTCTTTCCCAATACACAAAACAGTCTGAACATCAATCATGTGCACCTCATCAACTGTTTACACCCACATTTACACTATTGTGACCAGCCTAAAATAGATAAAAAAAACAGCTGACATTATTATCACATCCATAAAAAACTACACACACACACTAACTTCCAAAATAGCAATTCATCACATTCACACACTCACGCAAATAATAATAACTCCAAGAAGGAAGCAGCCAAATCACCACTTAATCACATTCACACACTCACTGTGCATGGGCCAACCCCTTTCCAATCACTTCAAACACCACTTCTGGAAAACAACTTCAAATTATCACCGGCGGGAATGGAAATTGCGGCCAAACTTTGCTGAATTTTTAGATTCTAAGACATATATATATATATATATATATATATATATATGGCAAAAGTGGTGAAAAATTGGAGGAAAAACCACTCTTTACCTTTTATATATTAAGATTTCTGAAAGGCAAACTCAATTTAATCTTCAGATTCAACGTAGAGCCATGATCCCTACTATGCTATGCGAAATCCATAATTATTTATTATTGTCGAGAATGACTATAATATATATTTAATTAAAGATGAAGTTTAAATAATATTAAAATATATATTTAATATTTTAAATAATTAAAAGCATTTAATAAAGTGTATATAGCGTTCTTTAGGCAGCAACGAGATACTCGCATCACAGTATTCCTTGATTTAACAGTTTTCTACACTTGGTTGGTGGGATAATTTAACTTCCTTCTACCAGAAAAGTATTCCCTCCGGTCCCTCCGGCTCTTATTATAAGAAAAAATTGTAATTTTAGGTTTATTGAATAAATGAGTATTATTAGGCTTATATATTATAAGTTAGATACATAAGTTATTCAATAAACCTAAAATTGCAAATTTTTCTTATGATAAAGACTAGAGTAGTATTATTTATTCGATTCTCGCATTGGGCATAGAGCAACTTTAAACCTCTAGGCCAGCTGTCTCACCCTTTGAGGTGTCTCCAATCTAACGAGGGTATCAGTTACTCTGCGATCGACGCGGTAGATACTCTGGTCTAAAAAAAAGAGTAGTATCATTTAAATTTCCACACGGAGTTCGTTGAAGCAAGTGCATTTTTATCTTTCTCTCTCAACTTCCACCTATTTTGTGCTATATTGACTATTGAGATAAGAAATAGAGATAATGGTAAGGACAACTCATTTCTAAGTCGACTACATGAAAATGTATCCCACTAAGACCTTAATTCATTCAAAACATCAACAAGTTTTTTTGTTTTAAAATTATAATTCCCACTATGCTACACTTTCATTTTCATGTGAATAGGTATAGGTATAGGTATTGGTATCCAATTTGCAACATTCTTCTCATCCGGCCACCAATTAAATTCTGCCGCAAGATTTTATATATATATATATATATATATATATATATATATATATATATATATATATATGAAATAACTCTTTAAGCATTTAGAAAATTTGACTGACTTACACACACACACAAACACTGTTTAGAATGCCTAGTTTTGCAGGGAAGTTACCAGGAAACTATCCCATGTTATGGGCCCTCTAACAAGAAACATCATATCCGTATATAACTATATATCTATATATAGATATAGATAACAATCCTTATATCATTAGAATGAAGTTCTTTCCTTCTCATTCTCTAAATGTTGCATCCCTTGTGATAAATTTCATTGCAGCAGTTTCTTCAGGTGATGTACCTTTAACAACAGTTCAGCTTTTATGGGTGAATCTTATCTGCACCTTAACATGACAGTTCAGCTTATATTTGGTGTTCCAAATTTCCATATCTTGATACTTAAAAAAACCCAATGAATGTGATCGCATCCCTCTTTCATTTCATGAATACCACAAATATAACCTTCATTTCATGAATACCACAAATTGTTTTAGAATTGAAACTGATCGCATCCCTCTTTGCCATTTTGTTTTCACATCTTTTCCTGTTATACTTGCTTCTCCAAGGGATGACTTGATCATTGCTTTGTCTCTCTTTATTTTGTTCTTGGATTTTGTTATTTATATGTTTATCAACATTTTAATGAATCATATGTTCATAATTTCCTGATTCTTATCTCTAACAAATCACTTAACTTTTTGTATGAGGTATCTTCAATACTACTCTAAATCATTTGAACTACCTTTGTCACTATTTGTTGTTTATCATTCAACAGTTTATTAATTCAACAATTGTTTTTAAATGTCATATACTGATGACCATTACATGTTGTTTCATCTAGGCTTTTTTTTTGGGGTGAAAATTGGTGTGTGAAAAACGTGTGCAAGTACACACAGTCACAAACAAGTAGTATAAAAGATCGAACCCACAGAGATTGGATTAACTCTTATGTGTTGTTGTAAAGAAAGGCAAACTAGTGCGACTACACTATTCAAAATGTTTTGGTTTTGGTTGAAGTTGAAATGAACATAAATAAACAGAAAGCAAGTAAATTGTGTGAGAAATCAGTTGAGAATGAGAGTTGGGATGTTTTCACAAACTAAATCACTCTTGAGAATATTGTGTTTTCTTGTGGTGCAATTGCACCTAGTGCAGTTGCATCAGTGTGTGCTGGTCAGCTACTTTCGTCAGAGTTTCGTTACAAGCTCTATATGATCCTGTTTTTTTGCGGTAAAGAGTAGGGATGTCAGTGCCTCTCTCGCCCCCTTACAGATGATCTAAGTTGCTTAAGTAAGTACACTCTTGTATCTTAAGATCTCTACACTTTTGTTGTAAGGACTATGTTAATCTTAAGCTAAGAATTAACATGGAATTAACAAGCTAACTTCATTAAAGCAAGTTTAACAAGAAGCTTTATTAAACACTTATCCTTACTTAGTTCTTGATTTCTAGTTATAAGCCAATTAAGTGAATATAACTCTACTTGTTCTAAGTGATCAATCCTAAAACAAGATTAAGAATTTAGACACAAGAACTAAAGTGCACACCACTTGAAAACACAATAACTTTCCTCAAAAGATCATTGGAAAGCTAGAACATCCAAACTCAAAAGAGTTTAGCTCATGATGAGCATGATAAAGCAAATATAAGTGAATGAAAGCATATTGCAATGAAGAAAAGTACAAGAGGTTTCAAAATAGTAACAAATGGAAAACTCTTGCATATATTTGCTTACAACTAATTTCTTGCACCTATTAGCTCCTTGAAGAAGTGGAGATAGAAGTTGTCAAGTTCCTCTCACCTTCCTCTCAAACTAATACTATGAAACTATAAGAAAATAAAACTTTGAAACTAAAAAAAACTAAACTAAAAAGAACATAAAAAGATTATATGAGATATGTGATCTATGTGATATTAGATATTCTTCAAGTTAGGAATTTGAGTCCTATTTATAGCCTTGGAGGTTTCCTTCATGTTGAGGTTTTCCTTGATGATCAAGCTGACCAAAAGTATTAACCATGGTTACTTTTAAAAAGTAAGAGATCATCTTCAATTTCAGCACTCAACCTTTGAAGAGAGGTCCAATTATATGTTGCCACATGTCTTGTAAGATAGATTTTTGTGAAGCCTTTTTGATTGTAGGCGCCTCCTTTGCAAGTGACCATGTGACCCCATGTGACTTCTGAGCTAGCAGCACTCCAACTAAGCATTATAGCAATGGTATGAATTGAGGTGCTTCCAATGTGGGGTTGTGAGCTGCTCTCGGTACAGAGTGGTGCAATTGCATCTAATGCTGTTGCACTAGCTGGTGCAATTGCTCTAAATTGCGGCTGTACTAAATAAACACATCAAACATACCAATATACAATAAAATGCTAAGTTATGGGCTTCTCTTATCCTAAAACTATAAATGTTGTTATTTTATTCATACTAACATATTTAACACATATTACACTTGATTTTAGGCAGTTTATCTAAGTGTAAAAGCACAAATAACTCTATATAAAATAGAGTTATCACACCCCCAAACTTAAATCGTTGCTTGTCCTCAAGCAATGACAAAAAAGAAAACACAAATAAGATTTCCAGATCATTTTCGTAAAATGATTTTCAATAAATGCAACTTATGAACTTCATTTTTCAGAGAATTTTGTCTTTGTGCCTTTGAATTCCAAAACATCCAAAGCTATTAAAACTCATTTGTGTGAGTGTGTGCCCCACTGAGATTCAATCAGTTCCAAAGCCAAGTAACAAGTTTCTCCTAGCCTTTGAAAAATTTAGATCACGTTCGGTCAAAACAAAGATGTTTCAAAATATAGAGTAGACTAACAAAGTCCTCAAAAGTGGGGGCTTTAAGCACAACAAAGGGCTTGGATAGAGTATTTCAAAACTGTTGAGTCAATGCATTTTTGTATTTTTGGTGGTTCTTTTTCTTGATGCAAATGCAGTGAGTGCAAATACATCATTTTTCTGAGGTGCAATTGCACTAGGTTTTTTTTTTTTTTTTTTGTATTGGTGCAATTGCACTAAACTTTTTGACGGTGCAGTTGCACTTAGTACAACTGCACTTGATTTTTCTTTTCAAGACTTCTAGCTAATATTGCCCTCCTCACTGTCCTCCTTATGCATACATTTTTCTTTGGTCAGTTCTGTCTTCTTTTCTTCTTTTTCTTTTTCTTTGAATTTTTTTCCTGACCGAATGCACTATTGGAACAGGTACAGTTTATGACTCAGGCAATATAGCTTTTTTTTTATTTTGAGCTCTTTTGGTAACCTATATGCATTGACTACTCTAAGTTCTTCATACTCTAGCCTTTGTATTCATAAAAACTCCCCCAAACTTAATTCTTTAAGCTCTTCTATATTTTTAATAAAAATTTGCTTTTGACCTTAGTTTTCTAAAAATTCCTCTTGCATCAGATAGCTTATCACATAGCAAGGTTCTTTTCAAAAACTCAACTTTGATGTGTCAAAGTGATAATAACAATGGTCATTTTTGGAAAAATAAGGTTTCTTTTTCTTTTTCTTTTTCTTTTGTTCATCATAAAAAATCAATTCGTAAATTGCATTTTTCTTTAAGTTTTTGAAAAAGATAATAAGCTGATCATGCTTCAAGATTCATCAAATGCTTTATTAATTCTGATTTACTTAAAACTGTTTTGACAGATTTTTCTACTTTTTTAGAACAGTTTTATGCATTTCAAAAAAATGCTTTGTTAAGTAAATCTAATACAAATTAAAACATGACACTTATTAACAAAACACACATAATAGACACAACAACTGAAACAAACACACATAAGATATATACTAACACATGCATGAAAAGTTTGATGCTCTCCCCCCAACTTAAAAGTGAGCAGTGTCCTCACTGCTCTTCAATTGAGTTTTCAAAAGGAATTAGTTCAAAATGGGGGAGGGGGTTAATACATGTGGAATTAAAACAGATAACACAGTTATATAAGTTCATAAAGTATTTGAAAATATAAAAACAACATTTAAAATTACTCGGGTTTTGCTCCAGATCTGAGTCTGTTGCTAGCCCTTGTTGCTGCTCTTTTGACTTGTAATTTCTTTGGCCTCTTTGCTGCTGCTGCCTTGGATTGTTGTTTTTGACCTTCCTCCATTTCCTTTGCTTGCACCTCAGATGTTTCTTTAGCCTTTCCTTTTTCACCAGATTTGTCCACCTCCTTTTCAGCTTCACCTGTTGCTGGGGTCTCCTGAGTAATTCCAGCTGCCTCAGCAATTCCTTGGAGGATTCTTGCAGATTCTTGACTCCTTGTCTGCTAATTCCTTCAGCACTACAGCAATTGTGTCATGCACATCTGTTGAGTAGGTGGTGACTGTTGGAATTTGCTGGGATGCAACTGCACTTGATGCAGTAGCATTAGGTGCAGTTGCACCAGTTGCTGCTTTTTCAGGACCTCCAATTCCAGTTTCTTCCCCTGGTTCTTCATTGATAACCTGCAAATTTTCTTTCAAAATATTGGGGTTAGTTGGAATAACAGTGGTCTCTGGTTGTGTTGGTGGGGTTGGTTCTTTTGGTGATTTGTGTTGTGGTGATTGAATTGGTGAAATGGATGGGGATTTTTCTTGTTCAAGGGTGATTTGGGGTTGTTGTTTGGATGGGTTTATTGGAGTGAGAATTGGTTCTACTGGATTTTTAGCAGTCTTCTTTTTCCTTAACATTTCCTCCATGGTCAAATCTAAATCTCCTTCATCATCAGATACAGTTTCATCACTTTCCACATCTTCATTTCTTTCCATCTCTTTCATCATTTTCACTGTTTCTGGGTCTTCATCAGTATCCTCCAGGTCTTTATTCAGAATTTCCTCCACCTTCTTCTTCTTTCCCTTCCATCTTCTTTCTGTTTCTTTCTTTCTTTTCAATACTTTCTTCTTTTTCTTTTCTTCTTCATTTTTTTCTTTATCTGCTTCTTCTTCTTCTTTTTTATCTGCTTCTTGTTCAAACACCCATGATGGAAACTCTGGGGTGTCTAACACTGTGGGTAATTGAGAAATTTCCAAAAGCCTTTGTTGTAGCCACTCATGCTGTTCTTGTTGGAATTTCCAAACAGCTTGGTGCTTTTGCACTAGGTGCTCTTGCACCAAGTTTGGTTGTTCCCTTGCAGCTCTTCTTTCTTTCAACTCTGCAGATAAGGCTCCAGGTGGAAATTTTCTGTATTGATGTTCTTCAACAGTGATATGAACCCCTTGCTTCATACACAGTTCAGTAATCAAACATGGAAAATAAAGGAATCCTTCTGTTTTTTCTGAGCAATCTATGATTTCCTTGTTGATGATTTTTCCAATGTTTACATTCTCATCAGTCAAAATTGAATCAAGAATGATCAATCTATCCTTAGAGACTGTGTAAGCGTGTGAAGTGGGCAAAATGGAGCAGTTTATGAATGTGTGCCAGTTTCCTAACTCAGGGATGAGATATTTGGTTTTCACTTTAAACTCAGTGTGAGTGAACTTTTCCCATGGAGCATTAGGTACTGCTACCCTAGATTTAATAATCTCCATTTGTTTCTTCCCATAGGTTTCCATTTTTTCATCAAAATTAGGACCATTATATAACAGATTATAATGATCATTTAGTTTCTTTTCATCAAAAAAGATTTTTCTACCCCTAACAACAGAGAAGTTTTGAGATTTACCTCCCTTGCTATTTAGAATTCCAGCATAAAATTCCCTCACCAGTTGCTCCAAGTAGTAAGCCCTATGTTGAATGAATAGATCCCAGTGTTGAGCATCAACGGTTGCTAAGAAATTTGGGTGTGCCCTCATAAGATTGTATCCTCGTTCTGGCCAGAATTTCATCTCCCAGAAGTGTGGGTTTGCCATATCAAGTGTAACAGTTACTGATGCAGTTGCACCAGAAGATTTCTTTGATGGCTCTGCACCTGCGTTCTTGCCAGAGGACTTTGTTGCTACCTGTTTGCGTGCCATTTTGTGAGATTGGGGTTTGAATTTGTTGAGAGGTTGAAGATGAACAGTGTATGAATTTGGGAATTTTCTGAGAGAGAAGAGATTGTGAGAAGTGGTTACTGTTTGTGTATTGAAAGAAGTGGTGAACGGTTACTTTTGGGTTAGTGGGATGGTTTAATGAGGTAATGGCATGAGTGGAGGTTGATTTGATGGATGTTTCTAGCCGTTAGGCTATGTGGGCTAACATGCAAGGCTACACGTGTCTGATTAGGTGAATCCACACCGTTAAACTGAATTACGTTGTGTTGCGCTGGAACTTCACCAAAATCATCCTCCCTTTTTGAAATTGTTGGTGCAGTAGCACTGGAAAGTGGTTCGGTGCAATTGCTCCTGATGAGTAATAGGTGCAGTTGCACCAATTCCTGTTTGTCTATAAAACACTTAAAAAAACATCAAATTGCACAAAATATTTAAATATTTATCAAAAAATTATGGGTTGCCTCCCATCAAGCGCTTGTTTTAATAGTCTTTCAGCCTGATTTTTCCTTGTTTGTTCAAGGATTTTCAAAATGTGTGGTGCTTTCATTTTGCACCACTTGTTCACCATAATACATTTTGACTCTTTGCCCATTTACCTTGAAAGTGGTATTTGAGGCTGTATCATAAAGATCAACTGCACCATGAGGATAGACTTTAACTAATTTGAATGGTCCTTTCCACCTTGACTTTAATTTTCCAGGGAACAATTTCAACCTAGAATTGTATAACAGAACCAATCCTCCTTCTCTAAGTTCTCTCCTTTGGATTTTCTTATCATGCCATGCTTTAGTTTTAGCTTTGTAAATTTTTGCATTCTCATAAGAGAAATGCCTAAATTCTTATAATTCATTAAGCTCTAAAAACCTCTATTTTCCTGCCCTATTGAGATCAAAATTCAGTTTTTTAATAGCCCAATATGACTTGTTTTCTAACTCAATAGGCAGATGGCATGCTTTACCATAAACTATCCTATAGGGGGACATACCTAATGGAGTTTTAAATGTAGTCCTATATGCCCATAATGCTTCATCTAAGTGTAAGGACCAATCTTTTCTTGTTGGTCCAACCATTTTTTCAAGCATTCTCTTAATTTCCCTATTAGATAATTCAGCTTGTCCACTTGTTTGTGGATGATAGGCTGTAGCAATCTTGTGTTTGATCCCATATTTTGCAAGAAGTTTTTCAATAAGTTTATTGCAAAAATGTGAGCCTTCATCATTGATGATTGCTCTTGGGGTGCCAAATCTTGTAAAAATGTTTCTTTGAAGAAATTTGCTAACGGATTTGGCATCATTATTTGGTAATGCTACTGCCTCTATCCATTTGGATACATAATCAACAGCTACTAATATGTATTTATTGCCAAAAGAAGGTGGAAAAGGACCCATGAAATCCATGCCCCAAACATCAAAAAGCTCAATTTCTAAAATATTAGTTCTAGGCATTTCATGTTTTTCAAAAATGTTTCCACTTCTTTGGCATCTGTCACAGGTTTTGACCCAATTATAAGCATCTTTAAATAAAGTGGGCCAGAAATAACCTGACTGCAATACCTTAGCTGCTGTTCTGTTGCTTCCAAAGTGACCTCCATATGGTGCTGAATGACAGTGCAGAAGCACTGCTTGCTGCTCTGATTCTGGAATGCACTTCCTCATTATTTGATCTGGACATATTTTATACAGATAGGGTTCATCCCAATAGTATTGCTTTACTACGTGGAAGAATCTCCTTCTTTGTTGATAGCTCATGTCCTTTGGTACAACTCTACTTACAAGGAAATTGACTATGTCAGCATACCATGGTGCAGTTGCACTTGGTGTAATTGCACTGGCTGGTGCAATTGCACTTATTGAACAAGCACTTATTGCATTATTGGTAATTGCCAACAACTTCTCATCTGGAAAATTCTCCTTGATTTCTTGTGTACCTGCATTTTCACTTTCTAATCTAGAAAAATGGTCAGCCACTTGGTTCTCCACCCCCTTTTTGTCTCTAATCTCAAGATCAAATTCTTGAAGGAGGAGAATCCATCTAATTAGCCTTGGTTTTGCATCTTTCTTTGCAAGCAAATACTTGATGGCAGAATGGCCAGTATAAACAATAACTTTAGTGCCAATCAAGTAGGATCTAAACTTATCAAATGCAAATACAACAGCTAATAACTCTTTCTCTGTCACAGTATAATTCATTTGAGCTTCAATAAGTGTTCTGCTAGCATAATAAATTGAGTGAAAGATTTTGTCATACCTTTGCCCTAGGACAGCTCCTACTGCAAAGTCACTAGCATCACACATGAGTTCAAAGGGCCTGCTCCAATCTGGTGTTACTATCACTGGTGCAGTTACCAGTGCCTTTTTAAGCTTTTGAAATGCTTCCATACAGAGTTCTTCAAAGTGAAATTGTGTATCTAATTGTAAAAGAGTACACAATGGTTTAGAAATTTTTGAAAAATCTTTGATGAATCTTCTATAGAAGCCAGCATGGCCTAAGAAGCTTCTGATTCCTTTGACAGTTGATGGAGGTGGTAACTTCTCAATGACCTCAATCTTGGCCTTATCCACTTCAAGACCTTTTTTTGAAATTTTATGCCCAAGCACAATGCCTTCTTGTACCATGAAATGGCACTTCTCCCAATTGAGTACTAGGTTGGTGTCTTCACATCTTTGGAGAATTTTTTCTAAATTTGATAAACATAATGGAAATGTTTCTCCAAAAACTGAAAAATCATCCATAAAAACTTCCATTGATTGCTCAATGAAATCAGAAAATATAGACATCATGCATCTTTGAAATGTAGCAGGTGCATTACAAAGTCCAAAAGGCATCCTTCTAAATGTAAAGGTGTAAAAGTAGTTTTTTGTTGATCCTTAGGTTCTATTGCAATTTGATTATAACCTGAATAACCATCTAAGAAACAATAAAACTCTTTTCCTGCTAATCTATCTAACATTTGGTCAATGAAAGGTAAAGGAAAGTGATCTTTCTTTGTGGCCTTATTGAGTTTTCTGTAATCCATACAGATCCTCCAACCTGTGACAGTCCTAGTTGGAATCAACTCATTCTTTTCATTGGCTATTACTGTCACACCCCCTTTCTTAGGAACACACTGTACAGGGCTAACCCATGCACTATCTGAGATGGGGTATATGATTCCAGCATCTAGCCACTTAATTATTTCTTTCTTTACAACCTCTTTCATTATTGGATTTAGCCTTCTTTGTCCTTCTATGTAATTTTTAGAATTCTCTTCTAAAATTATCCTATGCATGCAAATTGAAGGGCTAATTCCTTTTATGTCTGCCATTTGCCAACCTATAGCTTTCTTATGCTTTTTTAAAGTACTAATGAGATCATTTTCCTGTTCTAATGATAGCTCAGATGAAATGATAACTGGAAGTGTATCACCTTCTCCTAAGAAAGCATATTTTAAATGTTGAGGCAGTTCTTTCAATTCTAATTTGGGAGATTGTTCAATTGAGGGTAAATTTTGTTTAAGGTTAGGGTCTTCCAAATTAAGAGATTCATAAGTTCTAGCCCATACCTTAGGTGTTGGTTCTTCCTTTGGCAGTATGTCTTTTTCCAACATTTCTTCCTCAGGAAGTGCAGATGCATCAAGTGCAAGTGCACTGGTAAGATGATCATACTGTTTGTTGAACTGCTTTTGCACCAAATGATCAAGAGAGATGACTGCTGAACATTCTTCACTCTCCTCTGCAGGATATTTCAGAGCATTCATTACATTGAATTTTACCTCTTGATCATTTACTCTCATGGTTAGTTCTCCTTTTTGCACATCAATCAATGTTTTCCCAGTTGCTAAGAATGGCCTTCCAAGAATAACTGGTACTTCTTCATCTGCAACAAAGTCAAGAATAACAAAATCTACAGGAAATACAAATTTGTCAACCTTTACCAAGATATCTTCTATGATTCCTTCTGAGTAAGCTATTGACCTGTCTGCAAGTGACAATGTTAAAGATGTAGGTTTAGCATGTCCAATTCCTAACTGTGTAAAGACAGATTTAGGCATCAAGTTGATGCTTGCTCCTAAATCACACAATGCACGACCTGTATAGTAATTACCTATTGAAAATGGAATTGTAAAGCTACCTGGATCTTTCAATTTTCTTGGAATTTTGTTTTGCAAAATCAAACTACATTCTTTAGACAAAGCAACTGTTTCAAATTCACCTAATCTTCTTCTTTTTGAAAGAACATCTTTCATGAATTTAGCATAATTAGGCATTAGTTGCAATGCTTCAATCAAGGGAACATTAATATGCAATTGTTTTAAAACATTTAAAAACTTACTGAATTGCTTCTCCTCATGTGCCTTTTTTAATCTTTAAGGAAAAGGAGGAGGAGGGTATTCAGGAACTAACCTTGGAGTTGGAACTTCATGTGATGCAGATGCATCAGGTGCTTCTGCATTTTGAGAACTTTTTTCATTTTTATTTTCTTCTCCCTTACTTGTACCTTCATTCTCATAAGGTTCTGTAAGATCTTTCCCATTTCTGAGAGAGATAGCTTTCACTTGTTTCTTGCCTGGCCTCTGAGATGGACTTGCTTCTGTATTGGATGGTAATGTACCTGTTGGTCTTTGATACAGAGCAGTTGCTAACTGACCTACTTGATTCTCCATATTTTTAATTGAAGCTTCATGAGCTTGCCTAGCTGTTCTAGTTTCACTAATGAATGCTTCATGGGTTTGCCTAGCTGTTCTGGTTTCGTTAATGAAAGATTTAAGCAAACCTTCTAAGGAGTTATCAATAGTAGGTTGTTGTTGTTGTGGCCTTTGGTAGTTCTGAGATTGAAATCTTGGTGGAAGAGTTGGTGCAGTTGCACTTGGTGCAGATGCACTAGTATTGTTCCATCTGAAGTTTGGATGGTCCTTCCAACCAGCATTATAGGTATTGGAGTAAGGGTTGTTATTCCTATTATAACTTACATAATTTACAGAGACAGGGTTGCTAGGGCACTCCTCATAAAGGTGACCTCCTCCACAATAGACACAACTTACAGTTCCTGGAGGGGCTTGTTCTATTGCTGCTGCAGTGTTCTCTACTGGTGCAGCTGCACTAGATGTAGTTGCACTGGTTGTGGTGAAGTTTTTGAACATATTTGCTAGTGAGGCTACTTGAGCAGATAGGGCTGATATTTCACTAATTTCATGTACCCCTGATGATTTCTTTTGGGTACTTACCCTCTCAGTAGGCCAACTAGAACTATTAGTAGCAATTCTATCAATCAATTCACATGCTTCATTATAAGACAGATTTAACAATACACCACCAGATGATGCATCAAGCATTATTCTAGTTTGTGGTTCCAAACCATTATAAAATGTTTCCATCTGAATAATGACTGGAAGACCATGGTGTGGACATTTTCTTAAAAGTTCTTTCCATCTTTCCCATGCTTCAAACAATGATTCAAATTCTTTTTGTCTAAAAGATGTAATATCATTTCTCATTCTGGCATTTTTGATAGGTGGGAAATATTTTGACAAAAACTTTTCAGCCATTTCATTCCATGTATGAATAGAATTAGGCTCCAATGAATTTAACCATGATTTAGCCTTATCTTTCAAAGAATATGGAAATAGCTTAAGTCTAAATGCATCTTCACTAACACCAGGTATGATAAAGTTACTACATATTTCTAAAAACTGTTTTAAATGCTCATGGGGATCCTCATGAAGAAATCCACCAAATTGACCAATTGTTTGCAGCATTTGAAACATCATGGGTTTAAATTCAAAATGGACAGACTCTATGTGAGGTCTTGCTATGCTTGTTTGCATGTTTTGATGATCAAACATAGCATAATCTCTCATAGGTCTATCTCTATCATTAATCATACCTATTGGTCCCATGCGAATGAATTGATTCCTGTGATCTGCTTCAGCATCTCCTTGTGATCCAGGACCACCTCTGACTGAGGCTGGTCTTGAGCATTCTCCGTCACCTTGTTGAGACATAGTATTGCTGCAACTTTGAAGTTTTTGTTTCTGGAGTCTACGCAACCTTCTAAACTGTCTTTCTATTTCTGGATTTATATCAAATTCTGGTGATTTGTCTCTGGGCATAAGCTAGTGCAGTTGCACTAGGTGTAAATGCACCTGTTTCTGCACAGAAAAACAAAATACCAGAATAACAAAACAAATAAAAAAATAAACACTAATCTACTATCTTTAAAACAACAAAAATTAATGACAATCCCCGGCAACGGCGCCAAAAACTTGGTGTGTGAAAAACGTGTGCAAGTATACACAGTCACAAACAAGTAGTATAAAAGATCGAACCCACAGAGATTGGATTAACTCTTATGTGTTGTTGTAAAGAAAGGCAAACTAGTGCGACTACACTATTCAAAATGTTTTGGTTTTGGTTGAAGTTGAAATGAACATAAATAAACAGAAAGCAAGTAAATTGTGTGAGAAATCAGTTGAGAATGAGAGTTGGGATGTTTTCACAAACTAAATCACTCTTGAGAATATTGTGTTTTCTTGTGGTGCAATTGCACTTAGTGCAGTTGCATCAGTGTGTGCTGGTCAGCTACTTTCGTCAGAGTTTATTTACAAGCTCTATATGATCCTGTTTTTTTGCGGCAAAGAGTAGGGATGTCAGTGCCTCTCTCGCCCCCTTACAGATGATCTAAGTTGCTTAAGTAAGTACACTCTTGTATCTTAAGATCTCTACACTTTTGTTGTAAGGACTATGTTAATCTTAAGCTAAGAATTAACATGGAATTAACAAGCTAACTTCATTAAAGCAAGTTTAACAAGAAGCTTTATTAAACACTTATCCTTACTTAGTTCTTGATTTCTAGTTATAAGCCAATTAAGTGAATATAACTCTACTTGTTCTAAGTGATCAATCCTAAAACAAGATTAAGAATTTAGACACAAGAACTAAAGTGCACACCACTTGAAAACACAATAACTTTCCTCAAAAGATCATTGGAAAGCTAGAACATCCAAACTCAAAGGAGTTTAGCTCATGATGAGCATGATAAAGCAAATATAAGTGAATGAAAGCATATTGCAATGAAGAAAAGTACAAGAGGTTTCAAAATAGTAACAAATGGAAAACTCTTGCATATATTTGCTTACAACTAATTTCTTGCACCTATTAGCTCCTTGAAGAAGTGGAGATAGAAGTTGTCAAGTTCCTCTCACCTTCCTCTCAAACTAATACTATGAAACTATAAGAAAATAAAACTTTGAAACTAAAAAAAACTAAACTAAAAAGAACATAAAAAGATTATATGAGATATGTGATCTATGTGATATTAGATATTCTTCAAGTGAGGAATTTGAGTCCTATTTATAGCCTTGGAGGTTTCCTTCATGTTGAGGTTTTCCTTGATGAACAAGCTGACCAAAAGTATTAACCATGGTTACTTTTAAAAAGTAAGAGATCATCTTCAATTTCAGCACTCAACCTTTGAAGAGAGGTCCAGTTATATGTTGCCACATGTCTTGTAAGATAGATTTTTGTGAAGCCTTTTTGATTGTAGGCGCCTCCTTTGCAAGTGACCATGTGACCCCATGTGACTTCTGAGCTAGCAGCACTCCAACTAAGCATTATAGCAATGGTATGAATTGAGATGCTTCCAATGTGAGGTTGTGAGCTGCTCTCGGTACAGAGTGGTGCAATTGCATCTAATGCTGTTGCACTAGCTGGTGCAATTGCTCTAAACTGCGGCTGCACTAAATGAACACATCAAACATACCAATATACAATAAAATGCTAAGTTATGGGCTTCTCTTATCCTAAAACTATAAATGTTGTTATTTTATTCATACTAACATATTTAACACATATTACACTTGATTTTAGGCAATTTATCTAAGTGTAAAAGCACAAATAACTCTATATAAAATAGAGTTATCAAAAATCTAGGCTTAGATTAATCTGTCTTGGTTTTTTGTTCAACAGAAATCCTTATCTCCTATTTTTTATCCATCCAACTAATATGTTACACTTTCATCATGTTTGTTTTAGATCTAACTTATTCAAGTTGAAATTCCTAATGAAAATGATGTTGGATTTTCAGTTAACATGTTTGTAGTCCAAGGGATATGACTTGATTAAGAACCCCTCAAATCATCCTCTTTAGACTTTTGTGATGTGGTTTTTCCCAAGAGTGATGAGGTTGGGCTGGTGTTGATTGATCACTATGGGAAGCCATGGCAACGACCAGGTCCCTCAGAATCAAAAGATGGAGATCAAGTAACAAAGGATGTTGCTGCCACAGTAACAAACAATGTGAAGAGAACAATTTGAAAACTCAATGAGAGAAGAAATTGCATGTAACCAAAACTGGAGATTGTTAAACCAACTTTTCATTATAAAAGTGGTGCATCTTTATCACCATCTTCTAAGTCAACAAATTCCACTAGCTATCCTCCAACTTACCTTCTTCCAAGTCCCATTAGCCCTTTAACAATGTTCTCTCAATTAACTCTTTTGGTTCAGAGTTTGTATAGATTGAGTTATCTGAAATAGGTAGGTGGGTATGAAGTGATTTAGGCTAGATGAGTGGAAAAAGCACTATCTGTATGTTAATACGTAAAATGTTTTGTTCTTCATTATACTTTAAATGGTGATGAAGAGGGATAGTTTGGGGTATTGCGTTACATAAAATGGGTAGGTGGGTATGGAGAAGTTTGGGCAGTGGAAAGAGCACCATCTGTATGCTAATTTTAATAGGTAGAACTCTAAACTTTATAATGTACTATTTGATTGCTAATTATAATTTATTTATAATCAACAAATATTAATTGAGTTTTTATATCCATTGATACTAGCTCACCACAGGCAATGAGGCTAGTTTATTTAAATTAGGTTAATAAGTTTTTTAAGTAGTTAAATAAACTATTTATCATTTTAAATATTAAAATTAGGTCTTTCCTTTATTTAAGATTGATAGATGGTGAGTGATGTTATCAACACACTCTCTAGCACTTATTTATCAACACATTTTTTCTTACCGATTGACATTTCAATACGTTTCACTAAATTATACGAGTCTCATATAAATGTGATAGGATCCATGTAAATATCAACTAGTAAAAGATGGATAAGTTCACAATATGAAGCCCGGATACGGGATACGATACGGGATACGACACGATACGAATACGGGGATACGGCACAATTTTAAAAATCAAGATACGATACGTCTAGGATACTTTAATAAAAAATTAAATTAAAAATTAAATATATAAACCCAGTCTTAAAAAATTAATATTTTAATACTTGTTTCTTAATTTTTTAATTCCACCACCACAACTTTGATCAAAAAACTACAAACTTTCAGGTTTGATCAAAAAAACTACAAACTTTCATACTCACCTATAAAATTTTATAATATTTGTCAGCCTTACTTTACATAAAACTTTTATAATATTTTAATACCTATAAAATTTAACCACAAGTCCACAACACACCACCGTTAGGGAAAAATTCAACTTTCGTATCTCAGTTTCCCTGGATCTCAGTTTAACAGACCCATCGGGCAACAGCTAAATAAAAAGTAAATTGGATAAAAGACTGAAAGAAGAGGATAGAGATTGAAATTGAACAGAGTGAAGTCATTGTATATTGATTATCAATCTGAATTTTCAAAATACACTGTTGATAGAGTATTTAAACTAAGCTTAGAGATACAACTGAACAATTAACAAACTAACTGCATCTCTAACTATCTAACTATATTCAGTTGCTGACTATTTTACGATCTGTTGACTTGGCAGATGAGTCAGCATCTTGACCAGTTGAGTAGTTGACTTGTTGTGTTGTCTCATTCCCTTTTACTCCCCCCTCAAACTGAAGGTGAGGTAAAGGAAACACCTTGAGTTTGGTTCTTAGTTGAAGAAACTGAGGTGCTGCCAAAGGTTTTGTTAATGTGTCAGCCAACTGATTTGTACCAGGAACATGTACCACTTTGAGTGCATTGTTGAGGACTTTTTCCCTGACAAAGTGAATGTCCAATTCTAAGTGCTTTGTGCGTGAGTGTAACACTGGATTGTGTGCTATGGATACTGCACTTTTGTTATCACACAGGAGCACTGGAGAGTGGTGTTTGACCTTGAGTTCAGTGAGAAGTGACTGAATCCAAAGCAATTCTGCAGTGGTGTTTGCCATCCCTCTGTACTCTGCTTCTGCACTGGATCTTGCTACCAATGTTTGCTTTTTGGAGCTCCAAGAGATGAGATTTGGTCCTAGAAATATACAGGAGCCAGAGGTGGATCTCCTGTCATCAGGATCACTCCCCCAATCTGAGTCACTGTAAGCCCTTAGAGTAAGAGGTCCTGTAGTGGTTGCTGGTTGAATGAGCAGACCAAGGTGCATGCTGCTACTGAGATACCTGAGTATTCTTTTAACAGCCCTCCAGTGAGTTTCCAGTGGTGCAGACAAAAATTGACAAGCTTTGTTGACTGAGTAAACTATGTCAGGTCTAGTGAGGGTTACATACTGCAGAGCCCCAACAATAGACCTATACTGATGTGCATCAGGAAGAGTATCATTACCAAATCTGCTTAGTTTTGTACCAGAGGCCATTGGTGTGGCAATACCTTTGCAATCAGTCATGGAGGCTCTGTGCAGCAGATCTCTGATGTATTTGGATTGAGTGAGAGTCACTGAGCCATTTGGGTGATGCTTCAGTTCAATTCCCAGAAAATAGTCAGGTTTACCAAGCTGTTTCAGTGCAAATTCTGAATGTAATTTCTTGATCAAATCATGTATTAAAGTGCTGGTTGATCCAGTAATTAAAATGTCATCTACGTATACTAAAGCATACAGTTGTACGCCTTGTGATGAATGCACAAAAAGAGCAGGATCACACCTGCTTGGTTGAAAGCCAAATTGCTGGAGAGCTTTCTTGAGCCTGTCATACCAAGCCCGTGGGGCTTGTTGCAAGCCATAAATTGATTTGTGAAGCCTGCAGACCAGTGACTTGTCAGAATTAGTGAATCCAGGTGGTTGAACCATGTATAGTTCCTCTTGAAGAGTGCCATTGACGAAGGCGTTATTCACATCAATCTGTTGTATTTCCCACCTGTTGGTGAGAGCAAGAGACAGCAGTACTCTGATGGTAGTGGGCTTGATCACTGGTGCATATGTTTCTCCATAGTCAGTACCAGGCAGTTGGTTGTAGCCTTTGGCCACCAATCTTGCTTTGTATTTGTTGATAGATCCATCCGGATTTTCCTTTACTCTGTACACCCATTTGCAGCCTATGGCTTTTCTATTTGGAGGAAGGGTGGTGAGAGTCCATGTCTTGTTGTCAGTGAGTGCTTGAAATTCTGTTTGCATAGCACTCTTCCATTGAGGGCTAGTGAGAGCTTGTTTCACACTAGTTGGCTCTATGTGAGCTAGAAGTACTTTTGGTTTCAAAGAACCAGTTTGTAACCTGGTGATCATGGGGTGAGTCTTGGTTGTGTGAAAGGTTGGAGGTGATGGAGGAGGTAAAGGAATGGGAACAGGGATTGGTGAAGGAGGGTCAGGCTTAGCACCAGAGGGATTTGTGTGTGGTGTATTTGTGTCTGTGTTGAGTGGTGAGTCTGGTTGAGTGAATAATGAAGTGTCTATTTCAGTGGGTGATGGAGTATTGGTTACTGGTGGGGAAGTGATGGTGGTGGTAAATGTAGGAATAGGCAAGGAAGTCATAGATGGGGTTGGGTGTGTGTCTGTTTTCTGTAGAGGGAATAGTTTTGGATAAGGGTAGGCTGTCTCATTAAATGTAACATCCTTGGAAATGATAATTTTGCCCTCAGATGTTAAACATTTGTGTCCTTTATGTACAGGGGAAAGACCTAGGTATATGCATTGGGAGCTGCGAAATTGAAATTTGTGTTTGTTGTAGGGTCTTAAATGGGGATAACAGGCACACCCAAATGGTTTCATGAGATGGTAGTGAGGCACAGCTTTGTACAAGGCTTGGAAGGGAGATATAAAGGTGTCTAGGCCAGTGGTGGGAATTCTGTTTATGACATGTACAGCTGTGGTGAAGGCATGATCCCAATAAGTCAAAGGAATGGAGGCATGGGATAACAAGGTTAGACCAATTTCTGTGATTTGTCTATGTTTCCTCTCCACGGTCCCATTTTGGTGTGAAGTGTAAGGACATGTAAACCTGTGTATTATTCCCAAATCAGAAAGAAACTTGGTGAAAGGTTGGTATTCCCCTCCACCATCAGATTGCACAGCCTTTATAGTAGCAGAAAACTGAGTTTTGACATATTGGTGAAATAAAGAAAATGCTTTCAATGCATCTGATTTTTGTTTGAGAAAATAAATCCATGTAAACTTGGTGCATGCATCTACAAAAGCTATATAGTAATGATAACCTGAGCTAGAGACCATAGGAGATGGCCCCCATAGGTCTGTGTGAATAAGTTCAAAAGGGACATTGTGAGGTGTATTTGAAGGTGGAGCATATAATTTGTGTGATTTACCAACTTGGCAGGCACTGCAAAACTCAACAGAGGATTTATTTGATGATTGCAAATTACATTGCTTCATTACATGAGATACAACTTGTGAATTGGCATGAGCAAGCCGTGTGTGCCATAGAGTGTGAGAAGACAACTTTGGTGTTACACTAATAGAGTGAACAGAAGGTAAATCAGACAACAAAGTATTATCTAAAGCAGGCTTAGTGTGCTTAGCAATGGGAAGTCCCTTGAAGACATAGAGACCATCTGGTTCTAATGTCCCTTGCAAGACAACTTGATCAGAGTCCTGTGATTTAACCAAACAATGTGAGTTGTGGAATTCAAAATAAACACGATTATCACGAGAAAACTTGGAAACTGACAGTAGGTTTTTGGTTATTGTAGGGACATGCAATAGATTATTGAGTACTAGATTAACATGTGGATGTATTGGTGAAGTAAAGATGGAAGAGCCAATTGAAGCAATTGTGGAACTATTTCCATTGCCCATTTTTACTCTTGTTTTACCTCTATATGGCCTCTTAAGATGTAGGTGTGAAGAATTGGCAGTGACATGGTGCGATGCACCAGTGTCACCATGCCAATCTTCATCATCAGGCCTTTTTCTTTTACGAGAAGAGTACAAGTGTATACCTGTTGCTTCAAAGGGAAGTGCCTCAGCCATATTAACTGTTGGTGTAGCAGAGGAATTATCACCAGCAGCATTAGCAGATGTTGTGGCCGTAGCAGAGGATGGTTGAGTTACAGTAGGTGGAGGTACAAAGGTTTCATCAAACCTGTACCAACAATCCAAGACAGAGTGACCATACCTTCCACAAAGTTGACAAGTAGGTCTCGATCCAGATGTGGTATTTGTGCGTCCTCGTCCACGAGTGCGTCCTTGGCGTCCTCGACCACGAGCATGTGAGTTCTCTGAAGCATTTCCTCGAGCGCCTTGGAAGCGATTATTGCCTTGATATCGTCCTTGACCAGATTGAGTTTGCACCAAATTTGCAGAGACATTTGCAAGAGCGAGTTCTTGCCGGAATTTATCCAACTACGATTCCTGAACCAGAAGGAGAGATTCAATTTGTGACAGAGACGGAGCTTCATCTTTGCCAAAGATCATCATAACGAACGGGTTGTACTCTTCGGGCAGACCATCAAGGAGGACATCGGTGAGATAAGAATCAGAGATTGTTTCTCCAGTGGAAGTTAAGGCATCAGCGATGGAATGAACCTTTGTGATGAACTCAGAGATAGAACTCGAGCCTTTCTTTGTGTTCTTGAGTTCATTGCGCAATTGACGCGTTTTTGCTTTCAGATGCGCAAAGTAGTGTTGTTGGATCTTCTCCCACACTTGCCAAGAATGATGACAAGTAAGAACCCTAGGTAATGCAGATTCTGATAGTGTCGAGAGAAGCCAGGTGAAAAGTGTCTGATCTTGCACAAGCCACCGTTCGAACTCGTCGGAGACAACGTCGGCGAGGCGATCTGATTCAGAGGCATACTTCTGCGGAATTACAGGATTTACCAGCAAACGATGCAATTTGTGCATCTTGACCACACCTTCAACCTGCTGGTTCCAGAGGAGAAAATTTTTGTCATCGAGTTTGATTGACAATTTTGGACCAGAGGCAAAATGATGTGTAGAAGCCGTTTTTGTGGCTCCTTGGAAGATAGATCCTTCTTCGTTGGAAGCTTCTGGTTGCGAATCCATAGGTGAAGCCGCCATTGTTGTGGAAGTGCACAAGATCAGAACGAATTTGGGGAAGAAATGCGGAAGCGACGAAACGGCGCGCAGGATCTTGATTAGCGAATGATACCATGAAAGAAGAGGATAGAGATTGAAATTGAACAGAGTGAAGTCATTGTATATTGATTATCAATTTGAATTTTCAAAATACACTGTTGATAGAGTATTTAAACTAAGCTTAGAGATACAACTGAACAATTAACAAACTAACTGCATCTCTAACTATCTAACTATATTCAGTTGCTGACTATTTTACGATCTGTTGACTTGGCAGATGAGTCAGCATCTTGACCAGTTGAGTAGTTGACTTGTTGTGTTGTCTCATTCCCTTTTAAAGACTACTTTACTGAAAAATCAATTTCTCAGCACCAAGGTTGTCAAAACCGGACCGGACCGGCCGGTTCAACCAGGAACCGGACCCCTATCCGGTCCAAATGAACCCCAGAATCGCCTGGGGTGAAAACCGGGAATTGAACCGAATAACCGGCTGAAAACCGGGAACCGGACAGGAAACCGGCCAAAAACCGGGGAACCGTGCAGAAAACCGGATTTGGTTTATTTTCCTTAAAAAATGGTATACCAAGTTGATTTTTGGAAAAAAATGATAAATGATGTTGATTTTTGGTATATGAGATATTTTTCATCATTTTTTATAATTAAATTGATGTAATAAATAAATAAATAATTAAAAAACAAATGTGTACACTAATATTACTATGAGAGTATTTACATTATAGTATCTAATTATCTATGATTGTTGAATATTATAGTTTTATTATGTCATATTATGATTCTTTTTTGTTTTTTATCCTTTATATATTGTAAAAAATATATTAAATAATCTATTTAATTAACTCCGGTTGAACCCAAGAACCCCTGAACCGCTACCTCTTCCGGTTCAATGTCCGGTCCGATTTTGATTACCTTGCTCAGCACCACATTCAACAAAGCTTCTTTCTTTCCCAAAGTAAATTGGTCAAACAAAATTGTGCCTCACGACGTCTTCTTCCTCTGTCTTTTTCGTAACTATGGCCAGTTGGCCACTGTGCAAGTAGATCGAAAAAATGAGCACCATCCAACACAGAAGGAAGATGTCTCACTGAAGTAGCACTAACGATTTAAGGTCATGGCTCTCCTCCATTAACTTCTCCCTTCATTCCTATAGCTACCATCTACCTCTCTCTCTCTCTCACTCTCTCAACTTGCAAGTTGGAACGTATCCCGTGCGTATCCGTCATGGCAAGCCGTATCCCGAACGTATCAACGTCGTATCCCGAACGTATCTGCCATTTTTCTTTTTAAAAAATAAATAAAATATATAGGATACTTCCTGGATACGTATCCGGCCGTATCGGACACGTATCGGTATCAGATACGTATCCGATACGGATACTCCGCCTATTTTGGAGTATCCGGGCTTCATAGGATCACATTTGTTAGTAAGATATGTCCCCAAATATGACAATAAGACTCATCAAGACATGTAAGAGCATCAAAAATTGTGAGTGCTTGTATTATCTTTTTTTCTTACTTAGCACCATTCTAAATAAGCACTACCAAGAGGAGTGCTTAATTATACATTTTTCTCTCTTGCTTTATGCGGGTCCCATTTAAAAATAATGTGAGTTATTTGTTGATAAAGTAATGATGTGTAGTTATCTGTAAGACCCATGTGAATAATTGATTCTCTCTCTAACACACACCACACATTCTCTAGCTAAAAAAAGAAGGTTTAATTCGATGTTCAAACCGTTTATGAAGGTCCACAGTTTTTTTGGTGTTGGTTGGATGTTTGATGAAGGTCCACTTAAACTCCAAAGTTATTAAAGTATAGGACTTTTTTAGTGAGTTATTTGCCAATCAAATTGGTCAACCAAGCAAACACAACGTCGTTGTTTCTGAACTATATTCGGTACATGCAGGGACGGAGGGACATGTATGCCTCCCGTGGCTCCAGCCCCCCCTATTCCAATATAATTTTTTTAACATGCCATATCATGTAAAACTGGACTTGTGTTGTGGTGATGTTATTCTAGCTTTTACCCTATAATTCCATTTTGAATTTTTCACACAATTGTTTAGTTATATAGTAGCTTGAAAATCTAAGATGTCATGTCACCGAATGGATGTTGCAAGTTACTTTTCAATTAGGATAAGAAGAATTCATCTATTTTTTAAAAAGTAAACAATTTAAGGGATAAACCTTTTATTCCCACGCATGCTACTACAGAGCAATCCTTTAAAAGTGTGAATATAGTCTAGACTACACTTCACAACAATATTGTAGAGGAATTTTAGAGTGATTCTTTTGATATACATTAAAAGGAGAATTGCAGAAAAATTCAGTGCGTATTTTAACAGAAACATTGTGCATTTTAATAGATTATTACTATAACTAACATTTTTGAATTATATGTGTGATATCATTCAAGAAAGCTTTATATATATATATATATATATATATATATATATATATATATATTTGGTTTTAATATTTCTAACTCGCCCCTGCAGCCAAAGAATCCTGGCTTCGTCCCTGGGTACATGGACAAGAGTCGTTTTATTGCCCTAGATTCAACCCATCATCGATAGAGCCAAACTTTTTTTTTTTTGGTCAACAAGAGCCATCTTTATGGAATACTTCCAAGAAGTGCAATTAAAATCAATGAGAGACGAGCAAGATATATTTAATTTTGTAGGATTGTTGATTTCAGGATGAACTTGTTCTTCCATGGGGAATACTAGATTTTTGAAGAAGAATTAAAGTGAAAAAAAGCTACAATAAAGGCTTATGAATTTTTTCCCTCCGAAATTTGAATTTTTTTAAAAAAAATTACCTAATACCATATGGCTAGCCGGAGGCCTCCCCAACGTAACCTTAGTTGCTGCTGAAACAGATGGCGCCACTTGCACCAGATTTGAGTTCTCATGCAATTTTAATTGCCTCTCACCGTAGGCCCCCTCCTGTAAGATGCACCATAGAAGAACCACTTTTATTCTCATGCAATTTTAGTTGCCTCACCGTAGACTCCCCTTCTGAATGGTGCACCATAGAAGAGCTGCTTTTATTCTCTTCATTGTTGTTCTTTAAGGAAACAACGTGTGTCATTTTTTTTTTGACGCAAAACAACGTGTGTCATTTGGTGTCTCTCTCCTGACATTATTCTCCATTTATTGCCTTTCTTTTTGCTATTAATGTCACTTGAGTAAGTTTGTTCATACATAAATTTGTTCATATAAGCCTTGGTTCCATGCCTTTATTAAGTGAATAAACTGACTCCACCAACATCCAAATATGCATTTATTAGAGAAAAATATAATTTTGAAATTAATAATTGTTCAGCACTATCACCATTAAATGCATTTGGATGTGTTAAGATCAATACTGATGTTGTTAAGGATTTTATAACTTGGCCAATAAGAAAAAGTCAATATATTATGAAAGTGATGGTGAGTTGAAGCCCTCCAAGCAAAAGAGCTTTTTTTTTTTAAGCAAAAGAGCTTGAAAACAGTAATAGCATTGAAATTTTAGCACGCGTTGTGCCAACAAACTAGGATAATAAATGTTCCGTGAAAAATGAAAATACTACTCCATCAGTATTGATCAAAAAATACCAAAATAAATCATAATTGACAATGAAATAATTGGACCACAATATTAATTATAGCTGATCTTGAAGATCTCTATTTTATTTTACTTTTTGAAGTAATCTATTTTTAAAGGAAAGTAAGGTGGACTTAGCTAATAAATAATAGGTTGTCAAAAAAAAACCTAATAAATGTGCAAGGTGGCAAATTAAAAAACAAAGACAGCATTCATATTCATATTCAGAAAAATTACAAGAAAATAAAAAATAACAAGAAAATTAAAAAAAACAATAAGACTGTGATAATATTATTCAGGAGATGACGAATCCTCTTATGCCACTTTCTCAAGATTAGGAATCCTCTGCTCGTGGCTGCTCTTCACCCATATCTACAGCAAAAATAATAAATGAAGGTTGTGATAATAATAATAATAATAATAATAATAATAATCGAGCTTGCCCATTCTAATATGTAGGATGTATTACTTGAAATGTAGTGGGTAGCTCACAGAACCAGTGTAATTCTGTGTTACAAGAAGAAATAACTTGCAGAAATGTAAATGGTGACTATGGCACTTCGAGAGGCCAATCTCTCCTAAGGAAGATATTTCCACTACAATATTCTCAATGATTCTAACTAACTCTCCAGGCACTATTTCATTCTCACCTTTTCTCTCTCATCACACCTTACAACACCTGCCACGTCAGCCTGCAGGGGCGCACTACCCAAGTGCAATCATTCAATCAGTTATTGGAGCTAGCGATGGCAAAAAAACCGAACCCGCGGATAATATCCACGACGGGTCCAGGGCAGGTAGTCAAACGGGTACCCATGGGTCCAATAAACAAATAGTCAAACTACCCGTTAGTAAATGGGGCGGGGCCGGGTAACGAGGTACCCGTAGCCGCGGGTACCCGGACCCATGAAAAATTATAACTAAATACCCCTCATATATATATATATATATATACCTATCTCAAAAAAAGTCAAAAGAAAAGTATCAATTATTTCAATGTAATAAAATATTTTAATTAAATATTCTAAATTTGTATAATTTATATCACTTATGGAGATACAAAATTTAATACTGGTAAGTTTTTGCACTTATAAGACAAAATTAAGAAAACTCCACTGAAAAATAAATTAGTCTTTGCATAAATAAATTACTAAATTTGAATTTTTAATTATATTTATTAGAGATATAAACCTATCATTTTGTAACCTAAATTTAACCAAAAAGAGCCATAGTTCCCCTTTTTCCTTTATAAATGTTATACCCCAATTTCGTCTGCTTCTTTTTTACCACTCGAGCTTATTTGGTCCTACGTTTGTCCAATTTGGGCCTGACTTTAGCGCTTGTCTAATTGGGCCTAATCGGGCCCCCTTTTTTTAGTGTTTAGCTGTAATTGGATCGGCTTAGTCTCTTCATTTGGATCAGGCCCAGCTTAGTCGTTTTTCCATTTAATCAAAAAGCCATAAAAATCATAAATAAAAGTAATTACAAAAAATTAATTTACAATTGTCCAAAAGTCCAAAAATAATAAAATTACATAATACAAAAAATTAATTAATTAAAAAACGAAAATCACAAAAAAATAACAAAAATAGCATTAGTTGAAATCCAACCCATTCTCCTTGCTGAGAAAGCCTCCACCACTCTCCTTGCTCACCAAGTATCCATCTTCTCCAAACCCAAGCCCAAAACCTGTAAAATAGGAAACAAGGATCAAAATCAAATCGTAGAATTTAATTTCCTAAACCTAAAAATGCCTATAAAAACAGCTCTAATTCACAGAGAAAAGGGGGGACAAAAAATGCAAAAAATAACCTAAAGGATTAGTGGTTCACATCAGAACCCTAATCACTAAAAATTGCCTAAAAATTCTGAAGCAAGAAAATGTGGACGGCGGTAGCAATAAGCAGCAATTAGCACAACAACAAATCAATCTTCATTCACGTAGCCAGGTTGGTAAACTAATAATATACTTTTGTTTTTCTAGTGTTAGAACATTAGAATATAGAACTTGAAATGCTAGCATATCTATCCATGTTGTAAAAAAGGGGTCTGAAACATGCTATAACAAATGGAATTAGGAATTAAAAATCTACAAGAATTTTATTGTTAAAATTTTTTAGAATAGATTAGTCTTCAAAGGTTTAGGAAAAAATCAGTTTATAAGAGTTAATTAGGAGCAGTGTTTCCTTTAGAAATAGATTAGGAAACTAACAACAATAAAATTAGGAATAGATTAGGAAGAAAAATCAGAATTAAAAGAGAACAAGGAGGAAGAAGAGAGCAGCATCGTGAAAAACTAAAACAAAGAGAATGGAACTCACCCCTTTAGACTCCGACCACCGTCGTAGACGGTGGTCGTTGGCTGGAAACACCGTCGTTACTCCCCGTGACAGGTCCTCCGTACGCGTATTCTCTCCCCGGCGAGAGCCATCATTGCTACGTCGTCGTCAAACCCCATCACCACCGTAAGCCGTCTGTCGCTGTACCTGGCCTTCCCTCCTGCGACGTCGCCACCTCTGGCCACCGTCACCTTTTCCTTCCTTGACCGTTGCATTCTCTCTCTCTCTCTCCATGAAATCCTCTCCCTAATTTTTCTCCCTTTCCTTTTTCATTCTAAATCCACTCTCTCTCTCTTTGTTATGTTGGCGGCGCTGGGAGTGTAGGAAATAGGGTTCCCACTTTCTAAATGTATTTTAAATATATCTCTGCATTCCTTTATTTAATAATATTTATTTTGTTTTAAATTTTTATAATCGGATCACAATTTACACCAATCTTTCTAATAACACCCCCCCTTTTTGGCCCATTAGCAAGCTATATTATTAAAAGCCCAAAAATACATTAGTTTCATTTCTGCACCCCTTTTGTCAATAATGCAGCACCCGATTACACCTCCCTCATTTATATTTTACAACTTACTATGTTTTACCTATTTTACTCGATCAAAAACCATTTTCTCATTAATAAAAAATACCAAACTCACAAATATTTTCTACCCCAAGAACTACGTGTGATTTGATTCTCTACCAGGAGATACGTAGGAGCGGCGGGCGGCCGACCTCTGTCAATTTCACTAATAAAACCATCTTTTTTTTAGTTTTAATTATTTCTTTCCTATCTCTCAAAAATGACAAAAACAACTAACTATCTCTCGAGTCTTTTATTTTTAATTTGTAAAAAGGGTAAAAATCAATATATTTTCAAATTAACTTTTGTTTGCACATTTAGTTAAAAGGTAACCTTCCTTAGGAATGATGTCGTAGGGTGCTAATACCTTCCACGCGCATAACTGGCTCCCGAACTCGTAATTTGGTTCGTATAGACCTGTCAAAGGGGATTTATCAATGTTTGCCCCTTTAAACTTAAACCTTGATGGCGGCTTCATTCCAAGACCTCGAATGATCCCTCCTTCGAATTTTTTGGTCGCTACAATAAATACCTTCACCTTAACAATTGAACCACATTAGCTTTTCATAAAAAAATGACTTCAACCACCACCAAGCTCTTTGTTTTGAGTTTATTACTTGTAATTGTTGGGGTGGTGGTTTCTGCCTCAACCAATTTTAGTAAACATATTTCCCCCAAGGGAATCCAATAATAATTGTGTACCATTGTGGCTCATGTAACTGCCCACTCTGCCCAGTCATTCCTCCTCGTGAAGAGCTGAAAGGTTTGGGTCTTGTGGCCCTTACCCAGGTGGTTACACTCAGTTTGTTTGAGTTTAAGAAAGCCATTTTTAACTTATTGAAGTTCCTCTTCAACTTATTGAAGAGAGCATGGAAAAAATTACACTAAGCAGTTAAATTTTTATACTTTTCTAATTTTTATACTCTTTACCTGCTATTTTTTTCTATGCTTTTTTAAATAAGTTGAAAATGAACTTCAATAACTCAAACAAACTGAGTGTAACCAACTGGATAAGAGCCACAAGACCTAAACCTTTCAGCTCCTCACGAGGAGAAATGGTTGGGGAGGGTGAGCAGTTACATGAGCCACAATGGTACACAATAATTTGATTCTCCTTGGGGGAAATATGTTTACTAGAATTGGTTGAGGCAGAAACCAACACCCCAACAATTACAAGTAATAAACTCAAAACAAAGAGCTTGGTGGTGGTGGAAGTAATTTTTTTATGAAAAGCTAATGTGGTTCAATTGTTAAGCTGAAGGTATTTATAAAGGAAAAAGAGGATCTGTGAACACTCAATTTTAAACCGATATAACTCTTTGGTTTTACTCGTTTAATTAATTGGGTCCATAGTCCGCATTTGGTTGGGCCGCGATGACCAGTTTGGGTTGAGATTAGTATTGGGCTTTGTTCGTGGCTTCAACTTGCTTCCCAAGGCTCCTCACAAGCCCAATAAACCTGAAAAAGGAAGGAAAATCAGGCTAGAATCATGAAATTAATTACCAAAAACCTAATTTTGGCCTATAAATTAAGGCCAAATCAGGGAGCAGCAGACAACAATTTTCAGAGAAAAACACACAGAATTCGTAAAAAAAACTAGAGTAAAGGTTGGTCATAGTTTTTTGTTTCATTACTGTTTTTTTTTCGAAAAAAATAATAATATCTGTATGTTTAAATTATATCAGTTTTTCTGAAATAGGGTTGACCAACCAAGTTATGGTTCAGATTTTTTTTTTATATAATTAGTAATTAGTAATAAAACTGAAACATGTGAATAAAAAAAATTAGGGTTAATGTTCTATTTCTTCTAACAAAAACGAAGTTAGGGGATTGATTAGTAGGTTTTAGCAATATAATAGTAAATCAAAAATTAAAAATTAAAAAAATCAGAAACAAACATCAAAAAAATAAGAAAGAATAGAGTAGGAGAAGAAGAGGAGAAAAGAAAGTAAAAAAAAAAAAAGCCTTACCTGTTAGTTCCGGCAACCGTAGACGGTGGCCGTTCGCTCCAAACACGTCGTCGTCACCATAGACACCACCGGCGAGATCCCCTTCGTTTTCGTCTTCTCCCTCTCGCCGTCGCATCATCGGCAACCACCATCACCACCGGCTAAAGAATAGCCGGCCGGAATCGCGAAGCTCTCTCCCTCTCCCTCTGTAATCGTCTCTCTCTCTCTCTCTCCCTCCATAATCCCCACCATTTTCGTGAAACCCATCTTTTCCCTCTCTCAGATTCTAAAAATCACCCTCTCTCTCATGGTCTAATGTTTGCGGCGCATAGAAGGAGAAGAAGGGTGTGAAATTAGGTTTAGTTGAGTATAAGTTACCTTATATAGTTTTATGGGTTTCTGTCTTATTTTGATTTAATTTTTAATTCCGTTTAGTATTCACACCCACCATTTTTAATCATGCGCCCCCTCCTTTAAGCCCAGAATTCGTGGGCCTAATGAATCTGAAACCAGTACTGGGCTGCTGTCTACACCCCCCTGATTTCTAATACGAACCCCTCCCTATTAATTGCACCCCTATTTTACTATTTCACCCCCTTTTTGTTTTTATTTGTCTTTCTCAAAAAAAAATAGTTCCTTTTCACAAAAAAAAAACTAAATTATAAAAATGGTTTTGATTGAGGTGTACACCTTGTCAATTCCGGTTTGATTGAGGTGTACAGCTTTGATCTTAAACCCCTTCCAAAAATTAAAATAAATAAACAAACAAATATTTTCTAGAAGAACTACGTAGCATTTGATTCTCTGCCACGCAGAGATACGTAGGAGTGGGGCCTCCTCGTCAAGCGAAATTAAATCCCTTTTTTAATAAATAATCAATCTTTTTCTTTAACACCTATTTTCTATGAAAAATAATAATAATAATGGTTTTGATCAAGGTGTACACCTTGTCAATTCCGGTTTAAGAGACTTTAGCTGTACAGCTTTGATCTTAAACCCCTTCAGAAATAAAATCAACCAACCAACAACATTTTTCAAGAAGAACTACGTGACTTTTGAGTTCCTTATTGTACCAGAGGATACGTAGGAGCGGGGCTTCCCCGTCAAGTCAAAACTAAATTTTTCTAAATTAGTCCTTATTGTCTTCTACCATTAAATATTACTTTCGGGTAAACAAATAATTGCACAATCAAATTTAGGGTAATCGTCTTAAGACGGATGTACTAGGGGTGTAGTGGAATTAGGTTTTCTCCCTTCCCTATGCATAATCGACTCCCGAGTCCAATCTTTCTAAGCAGACCAAATAAGTTAGGTTTTCTCAATTTTTCCTATTTAATAAATTGGGTGGCAACTCCCTTAAATTCAATTTTTGAGCCGTCTACGTCGGGGCCTCGGTCACGACAGATGGCAACTCTGCTGGGGACAGGTGAAAGTCACGCCTATTTAATTTGTTTGTGCAATATATTTTTATATTTTATGCTATTATTTGTTGTATATAAACCCTAGGGTAGAAGACTTTGAATATTGTTGTCTGGTTGTATTTTCTGTTTGTTTTGCAGGTACCTTTCCTTATTATTTTTATTTTTAGGGTTTGAGGTTTGTATGCTTCCTTCACACACTACACATTTCCAACAAAACACACATAGGTTAGACCGAGGATAGGTAGTGGAGGTTATCTTGGATGTACATCCTTGGGGCTTCCATGAAATTCTCATCTAGAGTACGACGATTCTTCTATGCGGCTATCCATGCTTTGGGTGTACACCCTCGCGTGTTTATCTTCTAGAAGAGTACTTGGCTCTAGAGACCTTAAACCTCAATAGGTTAGAACAGCCCACCTTGTGAGTACCCATGATAGTAGACCTTAGATCTGTAAGGCCCAATAGCATGGGTTGACCAAATTAGGTCACAAAGGAAGCTACTCTACCTCTTACCTTACTCTTCATAAAAAATCATTTTTCCATCAACGTTTTTTATTTCAAAAATTATTCAAAAAATCTCTTCACATGCATCTTTTCATTTTTATTTCTGCATAAAAATAACACAAAAAACAACATAAAGATTACATTGCAATGCATAAAAATTATAAAAAAAAAAGATCATATTGCATCTCATGCATAAAAACCATAAAAAAAATCATGTTGCATTTGTAGTTAAAAAATAGTGCATTGAAAAATATAAATTCATCATTTGCAGTTTTCTTTGCATGAGTTCTTAGAAAAAATATATTTCTCTTCATATATTGCGCATTATCATTCATCATAAATTACATATGTTGCATTATACCATGTATCATTCAAAAGTATAATTCATTTTTCTTGGCATGTGTACTTAAAAAAAAATTGTTTATGCATGTAGTGCGCATTTTCATTGCATTGTCATAAATTTCACCATATTTCATTTTTTTCCTCTGTGCATATACGTAAAAAAAAATTCATGAGTAAATAAAGCAAACCACATTTTTATTCATCGATCAATCCTCATAGCATATTCCCTTCAAATGGGGCAAAAGAAAACAAAAATTGCATTGCATTTCTTGCATAAAAACATTGCATTGCATTTCTTCCATTCTCATGTAGCATAAAATTTTCTTTAAAGAAAATAAGTAAATAAAAAAGGAAGTTTTGAAGTGATTGAGTTGTGTTCACAAGAATATAGAAAAGTTAAATTTTTGTGCTTGCGTGAAAATGGATATCAATCAAGCTTAGACTCATTGGATCATTCTCTTGAAAGTTGTTGAGAAATCACTAGAGGGTTAGAGAAGTAATGTGAGGAAATGTTTCATGGGGCACGACACATGGGCATTTTGAAAAAATTAGACAAAAAAGGAGACATAAGGTTGACAAAAAAAAATGCTCAAAGCAGAAAAAAAAGGGGGAAATCGATTATTGTCATTAGCACTTCTTTAATCATGTAAGCTTGAAACTAAGTTGACTTTGTTGGAACTTTATGCTAATGAATTTGCATAGATTTAAAAACCCATTTTCATCCTTCCTCACCCCAAGTTTCCCTTAAAAGACCCTTTCAAGTTCTTGCCTCAAGTGATAATTCTCAAAGCCCTTTTGACGTCATTCGAGGGTGAACCAGTGAATGAATATCATCTTTTGAAGGTCCATTTCCCAAAAAAAAACACAAAAAATAAGGCAAAATAAAAGAGCAAAAGAAAGAGAGAGCAAAGAATTTGTCAAAAGAGTAAATGTTTTTCTTTTCGAAATTAAAATTTTGAAAATGAGGAATCATGATTCGAAATGAAGAGTGGCCATTTTTTTTCTTTTCTTCTCTACCCCAAACAAAAATGAAGTATTGTAATTCCCTTTTCATTAAACCCGGACAAGGATTGACACTACATCAGAATTTAGTGCATTTAGATTATCATATAATTTCCAAAGATAGAAAATTGATGACACACAAATCAGGAGCACTGGAGGAAAAGAAAAAAAGGCGAGGTTGAAAAAAACAAATGATTGTGAAGGGTGAAAAAAAAATAAAGAGAGAATCAGCCATATATCATGTAGATGTGAAGCCTGAAATGAGAGGAGAAAAAAATGAAAAAAAGATAAAAAAAAAAGTGAAAAAAAAGGAAAAAGGAGAAATGAAGGAATCAAATGGTGTTGTCCTCAAAACACATAGAAAGCTGAATGCACTAAAGATCTTTGATCCATTTAACTCGTAAAACCTTTCTTTGAGCCTTCTAATCACTTTTCTTCCATAAAACATTTCTTTGAAGCCTTCTAATCATTTTTCTTCCATAACCCATAAACCCTAGCCGTAAAACATTGTTCTTCCATAGCCCATAATCTATACACAAAAAACATTCCTTTGAGCCTTCTAATCATTTTTTTCTTCCATTACCCATAAGTGATATAAATTATACAAATTTAGAATATTTAATTAAAATATTTTATTACATTGAAATAATTGATACTTTTCTTTTGACTTTTTTGAAATATATATATATATATATATATATATATATTGACAAGATATATATATATATATGAGGGGTATTTAGGTATATTTTTTCACGGGTCCGGGTACCTGCAGGTACGGGTACCTCGCTACCTGGCCCCGCCCCAATTACTAACGGGTAGTTTGACTATCTGTTTATTGGACCCATGGGTACCCGTTTGACTACCCGTCGCGGTATTACCCGCGGGTTCGGGTTTTTTTTCCATCGCTAGCTCCAATAACTGATTAAATGATTGCACTTGGGAGTGCGCACCTGCAGGCTGACGTGGCAGGTGTTGTAAGTTGTGATGAGAGAGAAAAGGTGAGAATGAAATAGTGCTTGGAGAGTTAGTTAGAATCATTGAGAAAATTGTAGTGGAAATATCTTCCCTAGGAGAGATTGGCCTCTCGAAGTGCCATAGTCACCATTTACATTTCTGCAAGTTATTTTCTTCTTGTAACACAGAATTACACTGGTTCTGTGAGCTATCCACTACATTTCAAGTAATACATCCTACATTACTTGAGTTCTGCTACTTTGTGTGTTATATTTCTCTTAATGCTAATTTGATCGTATCAAATTGGAATCAAAGCACGATTCTGAGTGCTGTGTATGGTCGTGACGCGTAAAATCATGGATAATCGTTTGGAGGTCGTTGAACAGAAGGTGAACGGAATGGAGGCAGTGTTAGCTGAGGTGTACGCCGGAATGAAGGAGCTACTTGCGGAGCAGAAAATGAAGAAGAAGGAAGTTGGTGACACCGGTGAGTATAGCGGTGTCTCCGGCGCCGGCGATGGTACTCCGATCATCATATCTCACGCCACGCCGCGCTCTCCACGACACCGGTGAGTAGCGGTGATAAGTTGATGAAGGGACATGTGTGTAAATTTAAACACATGAAGCTAATGCTGTGTGAGACAAATAGTGAACCTGAGGAGGAAGAAGGTGACCCAGGAGGAGGAGTAGGAGTGGTTGAAGAGCTCAAAACTCTGCAATTATCATTGCAAAGCAAAGAGGGCTTAACTTCCAACAAATCCTTCAAAGTTTGGGGGGAGATTGATGGCAGACTCATTCTTACATTGCTAGACTATGGTGCTAGCAGTAACTTCATTTCTCCAAGATTGGTGAAGGCTCTGTCTCTGCAAATGTTTGATACTCCAATGTATGTGGTGGAGATAGGGACAGGAGAGAAGGTGCAGAACCAAGGCATCTGCAGGAATTTGAAGTTTAGAGTACAGGGCATTGAGTTTCATCAGAATTTCTTTTTGATGGAACTAGGGGGGACTGATATGGTGTTAGGAATGGATTGGTTGGCAAGTTTGGGGGATGTGGAGGCCAATTTCAGGAACTTAAGCCTGAAATGGAGAGTTAATGGAGAGAAAATGATCATACAAGGTGAACCTTCACTCTGTAATGCTGAAGTATCTTGGAAGGCCATTTCCAAGACCATCACTAAGGAAGGAGTTGGCTTAATGGTGCATTGTCAGGAAGAGCTGAAGAGTGACAACAACACAGGACAGTTTGAAGGTGTGTTGCAACTGTATCAGGATGTTTTTGAAATGCCAGCAGGCTTGCCACCACAGAGGGTACAGGATCATGCTATTGATTTGCAACCAGGCTCAACAATTCCTCATGTGAGACCCTACAGATATCCACACTATCAAAAGAATGAAATTGAGAAGATAGTGAAGGAAATGATGCAGGCAGGGATAGTGAGGCACAGCACTAGTCCTTTCTCAAGTCCAATGATATTGGTGGGAAAAAAGATGGAGGGTGGAGATTTTGCACTGATTATAGAGCTCTAAACAAGGTAACAGTGCCTAATAAATTTCTCATTCCTGTTATTGATGAGTTGTTGGATGAATTGGAGAAGCAGAAACTTTTTCTAAGTTAGATCTAAAGTCAGGGTATCACCAGATTCGTATGAGGGAAGAAGACATTCCTAAGACAGCTTTAGGACACATGAAGGGCACTATGAATACCTAGTAATGCCCTTTGGATTGACAAATGCTCCATCTACTTTTCAAGCATTGATGAATGATATTTTGAGGCCTTATTTAAGAAGATATGTCCTAGTATTTTTTGATGATATATTAATATATAGCAAGACACCTGAACTACATAGAATTCATCTCTGCAGTGTCTTAGATTTGTTGAGACAGCATCAGCTATATGCTAACAGAAAAAAGTGTAGTTTTGGTCAAGAGCAGATTGAGTATCTTGGTCACTTGATCTCTGGAAGGGGAGTGTCTGCAGACCCCAAAAAGGTTGAAGACATGCTCAAATGGCCTCCACCTAGGGAGTTAAAAGGTTTGAGAGGTTTCTTGGGCTTGACTGGGTATTATAGAAAGTTTGTAAGGAACTACGGAAAGATTGCATGGCCCTTAACCCAATTATTGAAGGACGGTTTTAGTTGGACTGAAGAAGCTCAGTTTTAATGGCAATTCTCGAACTGAACCAACTTATTAAATTCAGTTCACGAACTGAACTTATATATCAATATGGTTCAGTTAACCGTGTGAACTGCAAACTACTACTAGTGTACACTATTATGTTGCTATTCTCATGTTCTGGAAAATGTAAGCCTGTACTTTCATTATGACAGCTGTCAATCTGTCATCCATTACCTTTTGAAAGCAACCAACACCATCTATTTTATTTTTAAAAAAATATTTGTCTCACATTTCTAAGAAGTATAAAACGGTGTGAATAAGTTGCTTTTTTTATTTGCCGAAAGATTAATTTTAAAATTGTTTCCCGCTGATTTTTTGGAAGTTGCAGAAAAGGCATTTCATGCATTTATTCAACTCTAGATTATTCTATGAAAGATTAAGTTCTAAAGTTGTTTGGTTAATGAAACTCATCACTCCCTTTTCAAGGCCTGTGTAACAAAATTGAATTGCTAAAATGAAGACTTGTGATGGAGGACAACTTTAAACAAAAGTTTCTGTTGTCTTGCTTTGCTTTATCTATATATTTATATCTACTTTTACTATCACCAACGACCATAGTGCAAAACTTGGAACACTAAAAACACCATTTTGGTAAAACACAATATATAGGAGGATGCAAAAGCATGAAGCAAATACCTGAGCAGGGGTAGCAGGCAGAACAATAGTCACACCACCTTTCCAATTTTGAAGAAACAGTTTGGAAAGTCCACCTAAACTTGTGTGCTCTCCTAACCACCATATTACAAAGTGTGAAACACTAAAAAAGTCATTATTATTATTACTACTACTACTGCTACTGTTACTATTAATATTATTTGGATTTTCTTTTGGTAACTCTTCCTATCTTTCATTTCTTTACTACTAGCTCTAGCTTTAGTTTCAACTCCTTTCCATTTTCAAATATTCGCATCATCCAATCAGTGTCAACAAAGAACAGATAAAATGAATTGAAATGAGAACCTACCATGGCGCTGGTTGATGGCGACAAGGAGACAGTAGTTGTCTTCGGTGTTGGTAGAGAGCGCCTTGTTGACGGCTCCATGAGCATTCGAATCGCATTCGATGACTTGGAATTGTTATATCTGACAGTGTTATGGTGGATGTAGTCGTCAGCAATAGCAAATAGAGATGCGCCTCTGCTCGCTCCAAGAGAGGGTTTGGTTTCGCTGCACAAGGCGTCGAGCCTTGCTTCATTAAAGCAAGTTTAACAAGAAGCTTTATTAAACACTTATCCTTACTTAGTTCTTGATTTCTAGTTATAAGCCAATTAAGTGAATATAACTCTACTTGTTCTAAGTGATCAATCCTAAAACAAGATTAAGAATTTAGACACAAGAACTAAAGTGCACACCACTTGAAAACACAATAACTTTCCTCAAAAGATCATTGGAAAGCTAGAACATCCAAACTCAAAGGAGTTTAGCTCATGATGAGCATGATAAAGCAAATATAAGTGAATGAAAGCATATTGCAATGAAGAAAAGTACAAGAGGTTTCAAAATAGTAACAAATGGAAAACTCTTGCATATATTTGCTTACAACTAATTTCTTGCACCTATTAGCTCCTTGAAGAAGTGGAGATAGAAGTTGTCAAGTTCCTCTCACCTTCCTCTCAAACTAATACTATGAAACTATAAGAAAATAAAACTTTGAAACTAAAAAAAACTAAACTAAAAAGAACATAAAAAGATTATATGAGATATGTGATCTATGTGATATTAGATATTCTTCAAGTGAGGAATTTGAGTCCTATTTATAGCCTTGGAGGTTTCCTTCATGTTGAGGTTTTCCTTGATGAACAAGCTGACCAAAAGTATTAACCATGGTTACTTTTAAAAAGTAAGAGATCATCTTCAATTTCAGCACTCAACCTTTGAAGAGAGGTCCAGTTATATGTTGCCACATGTCTTGTAAGATAGATTTTTGTGAAGCCTTTTTGATTGTGGCGCCTCCTTTGCAAGTGACCATGTGACCCCATGTGACTTCTGAGCTAGCAGCACTCCAACTAAGCATTATAGCAATGATATGAATTGAGATGCTTCCAATGTGGGGTTGTGAGCTGCTCTCGGTACAGAGTGGTGCAATTGCATCTAATGCTGTTGCACTAGCTGGTGCAATTGCTCTAAACTGCGGCTGCACTAAATGAACACATCAAACATACCAATATACAATAAAATGCTAAGTTATGGACTTCTCTTATCCTAAAACTATAAATGTTGTTATTTTATTCATACTAACATATTTAACACATATTACACTTGATTTTAGGCAATTTATCTAAGTGTAAAAGCACAAATAACTCTATATAAAATAGAGTTATCAAAAATCTAGGCTTAGATTAATCTGTCTTGGTTTTTTGTTCAACAGAAATCCTTATCTCCTATTTTTTATCCATCCAACTAATATGTTACACTTTCATCATGTTTGTTTTAGATCTAACTTATTCAAGTTGAAATTCCTAATGAAAATGATGTTGGATTTTCAGTTAACATGTTTGTAGTCCAAGGGATATGACTTGATTAAGAACCCCTCAAATCATCCTCTTTAGACTTTTGTGATGTGGTTTTTCCCAAGAGTGATGAGGTTGGGCTGGTGTTGATTGATCACTATGGGAAGCCATGGCAACGACCAGGTCCCTCAGAATCAAAAGATGGAGATCAAGTAACAAAGGATGTTGCTGCCACAGTAACAAACAATGTGAAGAGAACAATTTGAAAACTCAATGAGAGAAGAAATTGCATGTAACCAAAACTGGAGATTGTTAAACCAACTTTTCATTATAAAAGTGGTGCATCTTTATCACCATCTTCTAAGTCAACAAATTCCACTAGCTATCCTCCAACTTACCTTCTTCCAAGTCCCATTAGCCCTTTAACAATGTTCTCTCAATTAACTCTTTTGGTTCAGAGTTTGTATAGATTGAGTTATCTGAAATAGGTAGGTGGGTATGAAGTGATTTAGGCTAGATGAGTGGAAAAAGCACTATCTGTATGTTAATACATAAAATGTTTTGTTCTTCATTATACTTTAAATGGTGATGAAGAGGGATAGTTTGGGGTATTGCGTTACATAAAATGGGTAGGTGGGTATGGAGAAGTTTGGGCACTGGAAAGAGCACCATCTGTATGCTAATTTTAATAGGTAGAACTCTAAACTTTATAATGTACTATTTGATTGCTAATTATAATTTATTTATAATCAACAAATATTAATTGAGTTTTTATATCCATTGATACTAGCTCACCACAGGCAATGAGGCTAGTTTATTTAAATTAGGTTAATAAGTTTTTTAAGTAGTTAAATAAACTATTTATCATTTTAAATATTAAAATTAGGTCTTTCCTTTATTTAAGATTGATAGATGGTGAGTGATGTTATCAACACACTCTCTAGCACTTATTTATCAAAACATTTTTTCTTACCGATTGACATTTCAATACGTTTCACTAAATTATACGAGTCTCATATAAATGTGGTAGGATCCATGTAAATATCAACTAGTAAAAGATGGATAAGTTCACAATATGAAGCCCGGATACGGGATACGATACGGGATACGACACGATACGAATACGGGGATACGACACAATTTTAAAAATCAAGATACGATACGTTTAGGATACTTTAATAAAAAATTAAATTAAAAATTAAATATATAAACCCAGTCTTAAAAAATTAATATTTTAATACTTGTTTCTTAATTTTTTCATTCCACCACCACAACTTTGATCAAAAAACCACAAACTTTCAGGTTTGATCAAAAAAACTACAAACTTTCATACTCACCTATAAAATTTTATAATATTTGTCAGCCTTACTTTACATAAAACTTTTATAATATTTTAATACCTATAAAATTTAACCACAAGTCCACAACACACCACCGTTAGGGAAAAATTCAACTTTCGTATCTCAGTTTCTCTGGATCTCAGTTTAACAGGCCCATCGGGCAACAGCTAAATAAAAAGTAAATTGGATAAAAGACTACTTTACTGAAAAATCAATTTCTCAGCACCAGGGTTGTCAAAACCGGATCGGACCGGCCGGTTCAACCGGGAACCGGACCCCTATCCGGTCCAAATGAACCCTAGAATCGCCTGGGGTGAAAACCGGGAATTGAACCGAATAACCGGCTGAAAACCGGGAACCGGACAGGAAACCGGCCAAAAATCGGGGAACCGTGCAGAAAACCGGATTTGGTTTATTTTCCTTAAAAAATGGTATACCAAGTTGATTTTTGGAAAAAAAATGATAAATGATGTTGATTTTTGGTATATGAGATATTTTTCATCATTTTTTATAATTAAATTGATGTAATAAATAAATAAATAATTAAAAAACAAATGTGTACACTAATATTACTATGAGAGTATTTACATTATAGTATCTAATTATCTATGATTGTTGAATATTATAGTTTTATTATGTCATATTATGATTCTTTTTTGTTTTTTATCCTTTATATATTGTAAAAAATATATTAAATAATCTATTTAATTAATTCCGGTTGAACCCAAGAACCCCTGAACCGCTACCTCTTCCGGTTCAATGTCCGGTCCGGTTTTGATTACCTTGCTCAGCACCACATTCAACAAAGCTTCTTTCTTTCCCAAAGTAAATTGGTCAAACAAAATTGTGCCTCACGACGTCTTCTTCCTCTGTCTTTTTCGTAACTATGGCCAGTTGGCCACTGTGCAAGTAGATCGAAAAAATGAGCACCATCCAACACAGAAGGAAGATGTCTCACTGAAGTAGCACTAACGATTTAAGGTCATGGCTCTCCTCCATTAACTTCTCCCTTCATTCCTATAGCTACCATCTACCTCTCTCTCTCTCTCACTCTCTCAACTTGCAAGTTGGAACGTATCCCGTGCGTATCCGTCATGGCAAGCCGTATCCCGAACGTATCAACGTCGTATCCCGAACGTATCTGCCATTTTTCTTTTTAAAAAATAAATAAAATATATAGGATACTTCCTGGATACGTATCCGGCCGTATCGGACACGTATCGGTATCGGATACGTATCCGATACGGATACTCCGCCTATTTTGGAGTATCCGGGCTTCATAGGATCACATTTGTTAGTAAGATATGTCCCCAAATATGACAATAAGACTCATCAAGACATGTAAGAGCATCAAAAATTGTGAGTGCTTGTATTATCTTTTTTTCTTACTTAGCACCATTCTAAATAAGCACTACCAAGAGGAGTGCTTAATTATACATTTTTCTCTCTTGCTTTATGCGGGTCCCATTTAAAAATAATGTGAGTTATTTGTTGATAAAGTAATGATGTGTAGTTATCTGTAAGACCCATGTGAATAATTGATTCTCTCTCTAACACACACCACACATTCTCTAGCTAAAAAAAGAAGGTTTAATTCGATGTTCAAACCGTTTATGAAGGTCCACAGTTTTTTTGGTGTTGGTTGGATGTTTGATGAAGGTCCACTTAAACTCCAAAGTTATTAAAGTATAGGACTTTTTTAGTGAGTTATTTGCCAATCAAATTGGTCAACCAAGCAAACACAACGTCGTTGTTTCTGGACTATATTCGGTACATGCAGGGACGGAGGGACATGTATGCCTCCCGTGGCTCCAGCCCCCCCTATTCCAATATAATTTTTTTAACATGCCATATCATGTAAAACTGGACTTGTGTTGTGGTGATGTTATTCTAGCTTTTACCCTATAATTCCATTTTGAATTTTTCACACAATTGTTTAGTTATATAGCAGCTTGAAAATCTAAGATGTCATGTCACCGAATGGATGTTGCAAGTTACTTTTCAATTAGGATAAGAAGAATTCATCTATTTTTTAAAAAGTAAACAATTTAAGGGATAAACCTTTTATTCCCACGCATGCTACTACAGAGCAATCCTTTAAAAGTGTGAAATAGTCTAGACTACACTTCACAACAATATTGTAGAGGAATTTTAGAGTGATTCTTTTGATATACATTAAAAGGAGAATTGCAGAAAAATTCAGTGCGTATTTTAACAGAAACATTGTGCATTTTAATAGATTATTACTATAACTAACATTTTTGAATTATATGTGTGATATCATTCAAGAAAGCTTTATATATATATATATATATATATATATATATATATATATATTTGGTTTTAATATTTCTAACTCGCCCCTGCAGCCAAAGAATCCTGGCTTCGTCCCTGGGTACATGGACAAGAGTCGTTTTATTGCCCTAGATTCAACCCATCATCGATAGAGCCAAACTTTTTTTTTTTTGGTCAACAAGAGCCATCTTTATGGAATACTTCCAAGAAGTGCAATTAAAATCAATGAGAGACGAGCAAGATATATTTAATTTTGTAGGATTGTTGATTTCAGGATGAACTTGTTCTTCCATGGGGAATACTAGATTTTTGAAGAAGAATTAAAGTGAAAAAAAGCTACAATAAAGGCTTATGAATTTTTTCCCTCCGAAATTTGAATTTTTTTAAAAAAAATTACCTAATACCATATGGCTAGCCGGAGGCCTCCCCAACGTAACCTTAGTTGCTGCTGAAACAGATGGCGCCACTTGCACCAGATTTGAGTTCTCATGCAATTTTAATTGCCTCTCACCGTAGGCCCCCTCCTGTAAGATGCACCATAGAAGAACCACTTTTATTCTCATGCAATTTTAGTTGCCTCACCGTAGACTCCCCTTCTGAATGGTGCACCATAGAAGAGCTGCTTTTATTCTCTTCATTGTTGTTCTTTAAGGAAACAACGTGTGTCATTTTTTTTTTGACGCAAAACAACGTGTGTCATTTGGTGTCTCTCTCCTGACATTATTCTCCATTTATTGCCTTTCTTTTTGCTATTAATGTCACTTGAGTAAGTTTGTTCATACATAAATTTGTTCATATAAGCCTTGGTTCCATGCCTTTATTAAGTGAATAAACTGACTCCACCAACATCCAAATATGCATTTATTAGAGAAAAATATAATTTTGAAATTAATAATTGTTCAGCACTATCACCATTAAATGCATTTGGATGTGTTAAGATCAATACTGATGTTGTTAAGGATTTTATAACTTGGCCAATAAGAAAAAGTCAATATATTATGAAAGTGATGGTGAGTTGAAGCCCTCCAAGCAAAAGAGCTTTTTTTTTTTAAGCAAAAGAGCTTGAAAACAGTAATAGCATTGAAATTTTAGCACGCGTTGTGCCAACAAACTAGGATAATAAATGTTCCGTGAAAAATGAAAATACTACTCCATCAGTATTGATCAAAAAATACCAAAATAAATCATAATTGACAATGAAATAATTGGACCACAATATTAATTATAGCTGATCTTGAAGATCTCTATTTTATTTTACTTTTTGAAGTAATCTATTTTTAAAGGAAAGTAAGGTGGACTTAGCTAATAAATAATAGGTTGTCAAAAAAAAACCTAATAAATGTGCAAGGTGGCAAATTAAAAAACAAAGACAGCATTCATATTCATATTCAGAAAAATTACAAGAAAATAAAAAATAACAAGAAAATTAAAAAAAACAATAAGACTGTGATAATATTATTCAGGAGATGACGAATCCTCTTATGCCACTTTCTCAAGATTAGGAATCCTCTGCTCGTGGCTGCTCTTCACCCATATCTACAGCAAAAATAATAAATGAAGGTTGTGATAATAATAATAATAATAATAATAATAATAATAATAATAATAATAATAATAATAATCGAGCTTGCCCATTCTAATTATAATATGTAGGATGTATTACTTGAAATGTAGTGGGTAGTTCACAGAACCAGTGTAATTCTGTGTTACAAGAAGAAATAACTTGCAGAAATGTAAATGGTGACTATGGCACTTCGAGAGGCCAATCTCTCCTAAGGAAGATATTTCCACTACAATATTCTCAATGATTCTAACTAACTCTCCAGGCACTATTTCATTCTCACCTTTTCTCTCTCATCACACCTTACAACACCTGCCACGTCAGCCTGCAGGGGCGCACTACCCAAGTGCAATCATTCAATCAGTTATTGGAGCTAGCGATGGCAAAAAAACCGAACCCGCGGATAATATCCGCGACGGGTCTAGGGCAGGTAGTCAAACGGGTACCCATGGGTCCAATAAACAGATAGTCAAACTACCCGTTAGTAAATGGGGCGGGGCCGGGTAACGAGGTACCCGTAGCCGCGGGTACCCGGACCCATGAAAAATTATAACTAAATACCCCTCATATATATATATATATATACCTATTTCAAAAAAAGTCAAAAGAAAAGTATCAATTATTTCAATGTAATAAAATATTTTAATTAAATATTCTAAATTTGTATAATTTATATCACTTATGAAGATACAAAATTTAATACTGGTAAGTTTTTGCACTTATAAGACAAAATTAAGAAAACTCCACTGAAAAATAAATTAGTCTTTGCATAAATAAATTACTAAATTTGAATTTTTAATTATATTTATTAGAGATATAAACCTATCATTTTGTAACCTAAATTTAACCAAAAAGAGCCATAGTTCCCCTTTTTCCTTTATAAATGTTATACCCCAATTTCGTCTGCTTCTTTTTTACCACTCGAGCTTATTTGGTCCTACGTTTGTCCAATTTGGGCCTGACTTTAGCGCTTGTCTAATTGGGCCTAATCGGGCCCCCTTTTTTTAGTGTTTAGCTGTAATTGGATCGGCTTAGTCTCTTCATTTGGATCAGGCCCAGCTTAGTCGTTTTTCCATTTAATCAAAAAGCCATAAAAATCATAAATAAAAGTAATTACAAAAAATTAATTTACAATTGTCCAAAAGTCCAAAAATAATAAAATTACATAATACAAAAAATTAATTAATTAAAAAACGAAAATCACAAAAAATAACAAAAATAGCATTAGTTGAAATCCAACCCATTCTCCTTGCTGAGAAAGCCTCCACCACTCTCCTTGCTCACCAAGTATCCAACTTCTCCAAACCCAAGCCCAAAACCTGTAAAATAGGAAACAAGGATCAAAATCAAATCGTAGAATTTAATTTCCTAAACCTAAAAATGCCTATAAAAACAGCTCTAATTCACAGAGAAAAGGGGGGACAAAAAATGCAAAAAATAACCTAAAGGATTAGTGGTTCACATCAGAACCCTAATCACTAAAAATTGTCTAAAAATTCTGAAGCAAGAAAATGTGGACGGCAGTAGCAATAGGCAGCAATTAGCACAACAACAAATCAATCTTCATTCACGTAGCCAGGTTGGTAAACTAATAATATACTTTTGTTTTTCTAGTGTTAGAACATTAGAATATAGAACTTGAAATGCTAGCATATCTATCCATGTTGCAAAAAAGGGGTCTGAAACATGCTATAACAAATGGAATTAGGAATTAAAAATCTACAAGAATTTTATTGTTAAAATTTTTTAGAATAGATTAGTCTTCAAAGGTTTAGGAAAAAATCAGTTTATAAGAGTTAATTAGGAGCAGTGTTTCCTTTAGAAATAGATTAGGAAACTAACAACAATAAAATTAGGAATAGATTAGGAAGAAAAATCAAAATTAAAAGAGAACAAGGAGGAAGAAGAGAGCAGCATCGTGAAAAACTAAAACAAAGAGAATGGAACTCACCCCTTTAGACTCCGACCACCGTCGTAGACGGTGGTCGTTGGCTGGAAACACCGTCGTTACTCCCCGTGACAGGTCCTCCGTACGCGTATTCTCTCCCCGGCGAGAGCCATCATTGCTACGTCGTCGTCAAACCCCGTCACCACCGTAAGCCGTCTGTCGCTGTACCTGGCCTTCCCTCCGGCAACGTCGCCACCTCTGGCCACCGTCACCTTTTCCTTCCTTGACCGTTGCATTCTCTCTCTCTCTCTCCATGAAATCCTCTCCCTAATTTTTCTCCCTTTCCTTTTTCATTCTAAATCCACTCTCTCTCTTTGTTATGTTGGCGGCGCTGGGAGTGTAGGAAATAGGGTTCCCACTTTCTAAATGTATTTTAAATATATCTGCATTCCTTTATTTAATAATATTTATTTTGTTTTAAATTTTTATAATCGGATCACAATTTACATCAATCTTTCTAATAACACCCCCCCTTTTTGGCCCATTAGCAAGCTATATTATTAAAAGCCCAAAAATACATTAGTTTCATTTCTGCACCCCTTTTGTCAATAATGCAGCACTCGATTACACCTCCCTCATTTATATTTTACAACTTACTATGTTTTACCTATTTTACTCGATCAAAAACCATTTTCTCATTAATAAAAAATACCAAACTCACAAATATTTTCTACCCAAAGAACTACGTGTGATTTGATTCTCTACCAGGAGATACGTAGGAGCGGCGGGCGGCCGACCTCTGTCAATTTCACTAATAAAACCATCTTTTTTTTAGTTTTAATTATTTCTTTCCTATCTCTCAAAAATGACAAAAACAACTAACTATCTCTCGAGTCTTTTATTTTTAATTTGTAAAAAGGGTAAAAATCAATATATTTTCAAATTAACTTTTGTTTGCACATTTAGTTAAAATGTAACCTTCCTTAGGAATGATGTCGTAGGGTGCTAATAGCTTCCACGCGCATAACTGGCTCCCGAACTCGTAATTTGGTTCGTATAGACCTGTCAAAGGGGATTTATCAATGTTTGCCCCTTTAAACTTAAACCTTGATGGCGGCTTCATTCCAAGACCTCGAATGATCCCTCCTTCGAATTTTTTAGTCGCTACAATAAATACCTTCACCTTAACAATTGAACCACATTAGCTTTTCATAAAAAAATGACTTCCACCACCACCAAGATCTTTGTTTTGAGTTTATTACTTGTAATTGTTGGGGTGGTGATTTCTACCTCAACCAATTTTAGTAAACATATTTCCCCCAAGAGAATCCAATAATAATTGTGTACCATTGTAGCTAATTTAACTGCCCACCCTGCCCAGCCATTCCTCCTCGTGAAGAGCTGAAAGGTTTGGGTCTTGTGGCCCTTACCCAGGTGGTTACACTCAGTTTGTTTGAGTTTAAGAAAGCCATTTTTAACTTATTGAAGTTCCTCTTCAACTTATTGAAGAGAGCATGGAAAAAATTACACTAAGCAGTTAAATTTTTATACTTTTCTAATTTTTATACTCTTTACCTGCTATTTTTTTCTATGCTTTTTTAAATAAGTTGAAAATGAACTTCAATAACTCAAACAAACTGAGTGTAACCAACTGGATAAGAGCCACAAGACCTAAACCTTTCAGCTCCTCACGAGGAGAAATGGTTGGGGAGGGTGAGCAGTTACATGAGCCACAATGGTACACAATAATTTGATTCTCCTTGGGGGAAATATGTTTACTAGAATTGGTTGAGGCAGAAACCAACACCCCAACAATTACAAGTAATAAACTCAAAACAAAGAGCTTGGTGGTGGTGGAAGTAATTTTTTTATGAAAAGCTAATGTGGTTCAATTGTTAAGCCGAAGGTATTTATAAAGGAAAAAGAGGATCTGTGAACACTCAATTTTAAACCGATATAACTCTTTGGTTTTACTCGTTTAATTAATTGGGTCCATAGTCCGCATTTGGTTGGGCCGCGATGACCAGTTTGGGTTGAGATTAGTATTGGGCTTTGTTCGTGGCTTCAACTTGCTTCCCAAGGCTCCTCACAAGCCCAATAAACCTGAAAAAGGAAGGAAAATCAGGCTAGAATCATGAAATTAATTACCAAAAACCTAATTTTGGCCTATAAATTAAGGCCAAATCAGGGAGCAGCAGACAACAATTTTCAGAGAAAAACACACAGAATTCGTAAAAAAAACTAGAGTAAAGGTTGGTCATAGTTTTTTGTTTCATTACTGTTTTTTTTTCGAAAAAAATAATAATATCTGTATGTTTAAATTATATCAGTTTTTCTGAAATAGGGTTGACCAACCAAGTTATGGTTCAGATTTTTTTTTTATATAATTAGTAATTAGTAATAAAACTGAAACATGTGAATAAAAAAAATTAGGGTTAATGTTCTATTTCTTCTAACAAAAACGAAGTTAGGGGATTGATTAGTAGGTTTTAGCAATATAATAGTAAATCAAAAATTAAAAATTAAAAAAATCAGAAACAAACATCAAAAAAATAAGAAAGAATAGAGTAGGAGAAGAAGAGGAGAAAAGAAAGTAAAAAAAAAAAAAAGCCTTACCTGTTAGTTCCGGCAACCGTAGACGGTGGCCGTTCGCTCCAAACACGTCGTCGTCACCATAGACACCACCGGCGAGATCCCCTTCGTTTTCGTCTTCTCCCTCTCGCCGTCGCATCATCGGCAACCACCATCACCACCGGCTAAAGAATAGCCGGCCGGAATCGCGAAGCTCTCTCCCTCTCCCTCTGTAATCGTCTCTCTCTCTCTCTCTCCCTCCATAATCCCCACCATTTTCGTGAAACCCATCTTTTCCCTCTCTCAGATTCTAAAAATCACCCTCTCTCTCATGGTCTAATGTTTGCGGCGCATAGAAGGAGAAGAAGGGTGTGAAATTAGGTTTAGTTGAGTATAAGTTACCTTATATAGTTTTATGGGTTTCTGTCTTATTTTGATTTAATTTTTAATTCCGTTTAGTATTCACACCCACCATTTTTAATCATGCGCCCCCTCCTTTAAGCCCAGAATTCGTGGGCCTAATGAATCTGAAACCAGTACTGGGCTGCTGTCTACACCCCCCTGATTTCTAATACGAACCCCTCCCTATTAATTGCACCCCTATTTTACTATTTCACCCCCTTTTTGTTTTTATTTGTCTTTCTCAAAAAAAATAGTTCCTTTTCACAAAAAAAAAACTAAATTATAAAAATGGTTTTGATTGAGGTGTACACCTTGTCAATTCCGGTTTGATTGAGGTGTACAGCTTTGATCTTAAACCCCTTCCAAAAATTAAAATAAATAAACAAACAAATATTTTCTAGAAGAACTACGTAGCATTTGATTCTCTGCCACGCAGAGATACGTAGGAGTGGGGCCTCCTCGTCAAGCGAAATTAAATCCCTTTTTTAATAAATAATCAATCTTTTTCTTTAACACCTATTTTCTATGAAAAATAATAATAATAATGGTTTTGATCAAGGTGTACACCTTGTCAATTCCGGTTTAAGAGACTTTAGCTGTACAGCTTTGATCTTAAACCCCTTCAGAAATAAAATCAACCAACCAACAACATTTTTCAGGAAGAACTACGTGACTTTTGAGTTCCTTATTGTACCAGAGGATACGTAGGAGCGGGGCTTCCCCGTCAAGTCAAAACTAAATTTTTCTAAATTAGTCCTTATTGTCTTCTACCATTAAATATTACTTTCGGGTAAACAAATAATTGCACAATCAAATTTAGGGTAATCGTCTTAAGACGGATGTACTAGGGGTGTAGTGGAATTAGGTTTTCTCCCTTCCCTATGCATAATCGACTCCCGAGTCCAATCTTTCTAAGCAGACCAAATAAGTTAGGTTTTCTCAATTTTTCCTATTTAATAAATTGGGTGGCAACTCCCTTAAATTCAATTTTTGAGCCGTCTACGTCGGGGCCTCGGTCACGACAGATGGCAACTCTGCTGGGGACAGGTGAAAGTCACGCCTATTTAATTTGTTTGTGCAATATATTTTTATATTTTATGCTATTATTTGTTGTATATAAACCCTAGGGTAGAAGACTTTGAATATTGTTGTCTGGTTGTATTTTCTGTTTGTTTTGCAGGTACCTTTCCTTATTATTTTTATTTTTAGGGTTTGAGGTTTGTATGCTTCCTTCACACACTACACATTTCCAACAAAACACACATAGGTTAGACCGAGGATAGGTAGTGGAGGTTATCTTGGATGTACATCCTTGGGGCTTCCATGAAATTCTCATCTAGAGTACGACGATTCTTCTATGCGGCTATCCATGCTTTGGGTGTACACCCTCGCGTGTTTATCTTCTAGAAGAGTACTTGGCTCTAGAGACCTTAAACCTCAATAGGTTAGAACAGCCCACCTTGTGAGTACCCATGATAGTAGACCTTAGATCTGTAAGGCCCAATAGCATGGGTTGACCAAATTAGGTCACAAAGGAAGCTACTCTACCTCTTACCTTACTCTTCATAAAAAATCATTTTTCCATCAACGTTTTTTATTTCAAAAATTATTCAAAAAATCTCTTCACATGCATCTTTTCATTTTTATTTCTGCATAAAAATAACACAAAAAACAACATAAAGATTACATTGCAATGCATAAAAATTATAAAAAAAAAAGATCATATTGCATCTCATGCATAAAAACCATAAAAAAAATCATGTTGCATTTGTAGTTAAAAAATAGTGCATTGAAAAATATAAATTCATCATTTGCAGTTTTCTTTGCATGAGTTCTTAGAAAAAATATATTTCTCTTCATATATTGCGCATTATCATTCATCATAAATTACATATGTTGCATTATACCATGTATCATTCAAAAGTATAATTCATTTTTCTTGGCATGTGTACTTAAAAAAAAATTGTTTATGCATGTAGTGCGCATTTTCATTGCATTGTCATAAATTTCACCATATTTCATTTTTTTCCTCTGTGCATATACGTAAAAAAAATTCATGAGTAAATAAAGCAAACCACATTTTTATTCATCGATCAATCCTCATAGCATATTCCCTTCAAATGGGGCAAAAGAAAACAAAAATTGCATTGCATTTCTTGCATAAAAACATTGCATTGCATTTCTTCCATTCTCATGTAGCATAAAATTTTCTTTAAAGAAAATAAGTAAATAAAAAAGGAAGTTTTGAAGTGATTGAGTTGTGTTCACAAGAATATAGAAAAGTTAAATTTTTGTGCTTGCGTGAAAATGGATATCAATCAAGCTTAGACTCATTGGATCATTCTCTTGAAAGTTGTTGAGAAATCACTAGAGGGTTAGAGAAGTAATGTGAGGAAATGTTTCATGGGGCACGACACATGGGCATTTTGAAAAAATTAGACAAAAAAGGAGACATAAGGTTGACAAAAAAAAATGCTCAAAGCAGAAAAAAAAGGGGGAAATCGATTATTGTCATTAGCACTTCTTTAATCATGTAAGCTTGAAACTAAGTTGACTTTGTTGGAACTTTATGCTAATGAATTTGCATAGATTTAAAAACCCATTTTCATCCTTCCTCACCCCAAGTTTCCCTTAAAAGACCCTTTCAAGTTCTTGCCTCAAGTGATAATTCTCAAAGCCCTTTTGACGTCATTCGAGGGTGAACCAGTGAATGAATATCATCTTTTGAAGGTCCATTTCCCAAAAAAAAACACAAAAAATAAGGCAAAATAAAAGAGCAAAAGAAAGAGAGAGCAAAGAATTTGTCAAAAGAGTAAATGTTTTTCTTTTCGAAATTAAAATTTTGAAAATGAGGAATCATGATTCGAAATGAAGAGTGGCCATTTTTTTTCTTTTCTTCTCTACCCCAAACAAAAATGAAGTATTGTAATTCCCTTTTCATTAAACCCGGACAAGGATTGACACTACATCAGAATTTAGTGCATTTAGATTATCATATAATTTCCAAAGATAGAAAATTGATGACACACAAATCAGGAGCACTGGAGGAAAAGAAAAAAAGGCGAGGTTGAAAAAAACAAATGATTGTGAAGGGTGAAAAAAAAATAAAGAGAGAATCAGCCATATATCATGTAGATGTGAAGCCTGAAATGAGAGGAGAAAAAAATGAAAAAAAGATAAAAAAAAAAGTGAAAAAAAAGGAAAAAGGAGAAATGAAGGAATCAAATGGTGTTGTCCTCAAAACACATAGAAAGCTGAATGCACTAAAGATCTTTGATCCATTTAACTCGTAAAACCTTTCTTTGAGCCTTCTAATCACTTTTCTTCCATAAAACATTTCTTTGAAGCCTTCTAATCATTTTTCTTCCATAACCCATAAACCCTAGCCGTAAAACATTGTTCTTCCATAGCCCATAATCTATACACAAAAAACATTCCTTTGAGCCTTCTAATCATTTTTTTCTTCCATTACCCATAAGTGATATAAATTATACAAATTTAGAATATTTAATTAAAATATTTTATTACATTGAAATAATTGATACTTTTCTTTTGACTTTTTTGAAATATATATATATATATATATATATTGACAAGATATATATATATATATATATATATATATATATATATATATATATATATATATATGAGGGGTATTTAGGTATATTTTTTCACGGGTCCGGGTACCTGCAGGTACGGGTACCTCGCTACCTGGCCCCGCCCCAATTACTAACGGGTAGTTTGACTATCTGTTTATTGGACCCATGGGTACCCGTTTGACTACCCGTCGCGGTATTACCCGCGGGTTCGGGTTTTTTTTCCATCGCTAGCTCCAATAACTGATTAAATGATTGCACTTGGGAGTGCGCACCTGCAGGCTGACGTGGCAGGTGTTGTAAGTTGTGATGAGAGAGAAAAGGTGAGAATGAAATAGTGCTTGGAGAGTTAGTTAGAATCATTGAGAAAATTGTAGTGGAAATATCTTCCCTAGGAGAGATTGGCCTCTCGAAGTGCCATAGTCACCATTTACATTTCTGCAAGTTATTTTCTTCTTGTAACACAGAATTACACTGGTTCTGTGAGCTATCCACTACATTTCAAGTAATACATCCTACATTACTTGAGTTCTGCTACTTTGTGTGTTATATTTCTCTTAATGCTAATTTGATCGTATCAAATTGGAATCAAAGCACGATTCTGAGTGCTGTGTATGGTCGTGACGCGTAAAATCATGGATAATCGTTTGGAGGTCGTTGAACAGAAGGTGAACGGAATGGAGGCAGTGTTAGCTGAGGTGTACGCCGGAATGAAGGAGCTACTTGCGGAGCAGAAAATGAAGAAGAAGGAAGTTGGTGACACCGGTGAGTATAGCGGTGTCTCCGGCGCCGGCGATGGTACTCCGATCATCATATCTCACGCCACGCCGCGCTCTCCACGACACCGGTGAGTATAGCGGTGATAAGTTGATGAAGGGACATGTGTGTAAATTTAAACACATGAAGCTAATGCTGTGTGAGACAAATAGTGAACCTGAGGAGGAAGAAGGTGACCCAGGAGGAGGAGTAGGAGTGGTTGAAGAGCTCAAAACTCTGCAATTATCATTGCAAAGCAAAGAGGGCTTAACTTCCAACAAATCCTTCAAAGTTTGGGGGGAGATTGATGGCAGACTCATTCTTACATTGCTAGACTATGGTGCTAGCAGTAACTTCATTTCTCCAAGATTGGTGAAGGCTCTGTCTCTGCAAATGTTTGATACTCCAATGTATGTGGTGGAGATTGGGACAGGAGAGAAGGTGCAGAACCAAGGCATCTGCAGGAATTTGAAGTTTAGAGTACAGGGCATTGAGTTTCATCAGAATTTCTTTTTGATGGAACTAGGGGGACTGATATGGTGTTAGGAATGGATTGGTTGGCAAGTTTGGGGGATGTGGAGGCCAATTTCAGGAACTTAAGCCTGAAATGGAGAGTTAATGGAGAGAAAATGATCATACAAGGTGAACCTTCACTCTGTAATGCTGAAGTATCTTGGAAGGCCATTTCCAAGACCATCACTAAGGAAGGAGTTGGCTTAATGGTGCATTGTCAGGAAGAGCTGAAGAGTGACAACAACACAGGACAGTTTGACGATGTGTTGCAACTGTATCAGGATGTTTTTGAAATGCCAGCAGGCTTGCCACCACAGAGGGTGCAGGATCATGCTATTGATTTGCAACCAGGCTCAACAATTCCTCATGTGAGACCCTACAGATATCCACACTATCAAAAGAATGAAATTGAGAAGATAGTGAAGGAAATGATGCAGGCAGGGATAGTGAGGCACAGCACTAGTCCTTTCTCAAGTCCAATGATATTGGTGGGAAAAAAGATGGAGGGTGGAGATTTTGCACTGATTACAGAGCTCTAAACAAGATAACAGTGCCTAATAAATTTCTCATTCCTGTTATTGATGAGTTGTTGGATGAATTGGAGAAGCAGAAACTTTTTCTAAGTTAGATCTAAAGTCAGGGTATCACCAGATTCGTATGAGGGAAGAAGACATTCCTAAGACAGCTTTTAGGACACATGAAGGGCACTATGAATACCTAGTAATGCCCTTTGGATTGACAAATGCTCCATCTACTTTTCAAGCATTGATGAATGATATTTTGAGGCCTTATTTAAGAAGATATGTCCTAGTATTTTTTGATGATATATTAATATATAGCAAGACACCTGAACTACACAGAATTCATCTCTGCAGTGTCTTAGATTTGTTGAGACAGCATCAGCTATATGCTAACAGAAAAAAGTGTAGTTTTGGTCAAGAGCAGATTGAGTATCTTGGTCACTTGATCTCTGGAAGGGGAGTGTCTGCAGACCCCAAAAAGGTTGAAGACATGCTCAAATGGCCTCCACCTAGGGAGTTAAAAGGTTTGAGAGGTTTCTTGGGCTTGACTGGGTATTATAGAAAGTTTGTAAGGAACTACGGAAAGATTGCATGGCCCTTAACCCAATTATTGAAGGACGGTTTTAGTTGGACTGAAGAAGCTCAGTTTTAATGGCAATTCTCGAACTGAACCAACTTATTAAATTCAGTTCACGAACTGAACTTATATATCAATATGGTTCAGTTAACCGTGTGAACTGCAAACTACTACTAGTGTACACTATTATGTTGCTATTCTCATGTTCTGGAAAATGTAAGCCTGTACTTTCATTATGACAGCTGTCAATCTGTCATCCATTACCTTTTGAAAGCAACCAACACCATCTATTTTATTTTTAAAAAAATATTTGTCTCACATTTCTAAGAAGTATAAAACGGTGTGAATAAGTTGCTTTTTTTATTTGCCGAAAGATTAATTTTAAAATTGTTTCCCGCTGATTTTTTGGAAGTTGCAGAAAAGGCATTTCATGCATTTATTCAACTCTAGATTATTCTATGAAAGATTAAGTTCTAAAGTTGTTTGGTTAATGAAACTCATCACTCCCTTTTCAAGGCCTGTGTAACAAAATTGAATTGCTAAAATGAAGACTTGTGATGGAGGACAACTTTAAACAAAAGTTTCTGTTGTCTTGCTTTGCTTTATCTATATATTTATATCTACTTTTACTATCACCAACGACCATAGTGCAAAACTTGGAACACTAAAAACACCATTTTGGTAAAACACAATATATAGGAGGATGCAAAAGCATGAAGCAAATACCTGAGCAGGGGTAGCAGGCAGAACAATAGTCACACCACCTTTCCAATTTTGAAGAAACAGTTTGGAAAGTCCACCTAAACTTGTGTGCTCTCCTAACCACCATATTACAAAGTGTGAAACACTAAAAAAGTCATTATTATTATTACTACTACTACTGCTACTGTTACTATTAATATTATTTGGATTTTCTTTTGGTAACTCTTCCTATCTTTCATTTCTTTACTACTAGCTCTAGCTTTAGTTTCAACTCCTTTCCATTTTCAAATATTCGCATCATCCAATCAGTGTCAACAAAGAACAGATAAAATGAATTGAAATGAGAACCTACCATGGCGCTGGTTGATGGCGACAAGGAGACAGTAGTTGTCTTCGGTGTTGGTAGAGAGCGCCTTGTTGACAGCTCCATGAGCATTCGAATCGCATTCGATGACTTGGAATTGTTATATCTGACAGTGTTATGGTGGATGTAGTCGTCAGCAATAGCAAATAGAGATGCGCCTCTGCTCGCTCCAAGAGAGGGTTTGGTTTCGCTGCACAAGGCGTCGAGCCTTGCTTCAGGTCGTCCCCCTTTTGCTTCTCTCTCTCTCTCTGCTGCAAAACAAAAGAAAATAAAAAAAATTCATTTTGTGGTTATGGGAGATACACTTATACACTTATGAATAAAGAAAGAATAGAAACAAATCTGACTTCTGGATACCAGGGATCGGGAACTAACACCGGGAAAACAGAGCGAGTGTTGTTTCTAGCTCCATAAAAGATTGAAGTGATGATTCAAGAAAAAATCCAAGAGTAACAAAAGAAAAAAGAAAAAGTTGGTAAAATCGGAACCCTAACAAATTTTGACCAAAAATAGAAAATAATAATAATAATAATAATAATAATAATAATAATAATAATCTTTAAAAGATAAAAGTAGGATACAAATAAGACCAAATAGAGGACATTTCGGCGGTAAAAAATCCGCCAAAATTGAGGGCACTTAAGTCATTTTACATTTGGCCGCATTAATTGTCTATCATAACTATATTAATTGCGGAACCAATACAATTCCCATTGAAATTTTGTAATTACGAAACTTTTGTGGGTTTTAATTGTCACCTGTATTCAAGAAGCTATGTTGCTTCTTTCTGTAATAGTGTTTAGGTAAACGAGACAATTAATATTGGCATTTAAATTTTCAATTTTATTTTTATTGTATTTGAATTACGAACCTGTTTCCAAGACAAAATTAACTGCAAACTTTAATTATTATTGGAGAATGAACTTGATGAACTTACATCGGTAATTGGTCTTCTAGTGTATTTTTAAAAGTGTTTATTTTGAAACAGCCCTGTTGAAGTCACATGGTTGAGATTCCAAATACACCATGGGGGTATGTTTGTCTATTACCCTATAAAGGTCTATGTCCAGGGTGAAATGATTGAGATGAATTGGGATTGGGATGTGGACCACATGTCTTATATTGAGATTGCAAAATTGGTCAAAAGTATAGGTTATAGAGGCTTCCAATGCCTTTGGTATAAGGCCCCTAAGTTAGGACTAACACGTGGTTTGAAACCACTATAAAATGACCAAGATGTATTGGAAATGATTGAATCTACCAAGGGATATAAGGTAATTGAACTCTATGTGGATCATCTTGTTGACAACCCTATTGTAGTGGAGGAAGTTAGTGACTTAGATAGTGAGGAAGATGACTATGTGGATCATCTTGTTGACAACCCTATTGTAGTGGAGGAAGTTAGTGACTTAGATAGTGAGGAAGATGAGGACTACGTTGCTAATGAAGTGGAAGATTTGGATCATAGTGAATGTGACCTAAGTGATTATGAAAACAATGGTAGTGAGGGTGAAGATAATGTGGATGGAAATTTTACTGATAGTGATTAGGATGAGCAATGGGACTGGACAAGTGTGCTTCCTCCTGAGACAGTTAGTGAAGTTAGGAACAAGGTAAAATCTGATGGTGTCTCAAGGAACAATGCATTTTCTGAGGAAGCTTTTGCTGAATTTGTTGGTGAGGAGGATTATGATTCTGAGCAACTAGAAACACCTCCAAACAGTGAAGATGATGTGGACGAACCTCCTAAATTTCCACATTTCAAGATGCCTAATATGGGAGATCCTATTAAATTGGAATTGGGCATGAAATTCAGCAACAAGCAGCAGATTAATGGTGCTGTTAAGGAGTATGCTATGAGTCTTAAGAAAAATGTTTGGATCAAACAAAATGATACCAAAAGAATGGTGGTTAAGTGTGTTAAGGGTTGTCCATTCCATTTGAGGCTTAGTAAGAGGAGTGGCAACAATTATTGGCAAATTGTCAGTTTCAATGATGAGCATAGATGTTATAGGACAGCAAGAAACAGACAAGCAAAGACTGAATGACTAGCCAAAAAATTTGTTCATATTTTGTGGCATACACCTGAGATGAAGTGTAAGGGGTTGAAAGCAGAATCTGTTCAAAAGTGGGGTGTTAAATTGTCTCATGCTCAAGTATTTAGGGCTAAGAGAAGAGCAATAGAGACTATCCAAGGCGTTGGTGCTGAACAATACAACCATCTAAGGTATATTATGTTTCTTGTTTCTGTTAAGAGTTATATTTAAACAAACTGTTTGCAAAATTCTGTTTTTCATTTATGTTTCTGTTTGCAAAATTCAGGAGCTATGCAGAGGAATTTAGGAGGTCAAATCCTAATAGCACAGTATATGTATGCCTTGAGAAAGAGTATATGTATGCCTTGAGAAAGAGTAGTATAGGAATTCCACTGCTGGTGTAGACAATTATCCACTTGAGAAAGAATATATGTATTATTACTACTACTGCTACTGTTACTATTAATATTATTTGGATTTTCTTTTGGTAACTCTTCCTATCTTTCATTTCTTTACTACTAGTTCTAGCTTTAGTTTCAATTCCTTTCCATTTTCAAATATTCGCATCATCCAATCAGTGTCAACAAAGAACAGATAAAATGAATTGAAATGAGAACCTACCATGGCGCTGTTTGATGGCGACAAGGAGACAGTAGTTGTCTTCGGTGTTGGTAGAGAGCGCCTTGTTGACGGCTCCATGAGCATTCGAATCGCATTCGATGACTTGGAATTGTTAGATCTGACAGTGTTGTGGTGGATGTAGTCGTCAGCAGTAGCAAATAGAGATGCACCTCCGCTCGCTCCAAGAGAGGGTTTGGTTTCGCTGCACAAGGCGTCGAGCCTTGCTTCAGGTCGTCCCCCTTTTGCTTCTCTCTCTCTCTCTCCCCCCTCTGTTCTGCTGCAAAACAAAAGAAAATAAAAAAAATTCATTTTGTGGTTATGGGAGATACACTTATACAATTATGAATTAAGAAACTATAGAAACAAATCTGACTTCTGAAACCAGAGATCGGGAACTAACACCAGGAAAACAGAGCGAGCGTTCGTTGTTTCTAGCTCCATAATAGATTGAAGTGATGATTCAAGAAAAAATCCAAGAGTAACAAAAGAAAAAAGAGAAAGTTGGTAAAATCGAAACCCTAACTAATTTTGACCAAAAATAGAAAATAATAACAATAATAATACTAATAATAATAATCATATTCTTTAAAAGATAAAAGTAGGATACAAATAAGACCAAATAGAGGACATTTTGGTGGTAAAAAATTTGCCAAAACTGAGGGCCCTTAAGTCATTTTACATTTGGCCACATCTGACCCCTCGACTTTTCTGCTCCAACATAAATAATTCTCGGACTCACCCAATCAATAACAGTCTCGCGTGTAAAAAATATTTACCAAATAGAAAAATGTTATGTAGTTAATTAATTAAATAACTATCAACATGATTCCAAATAATTAGTAATTAATTATACCGTCTCCGTCCTAAATGGCTCTGTAGTATCTATCTCGAACGGAACCAACTGTGACTCTGACTCCGGATTCATAACTGTTTCAAAAATAGAACAAGAATAAGACATATATGAATAAATTTAAAAAGCGGATTTACATTTTAGGGACGTATATCCGTTTTTTATTTTTCCAAAACGGATTTACGTCTCTAAAATGTAAATCTGATTCATTAAATGACAAAAGCGGATTTACGTTTTGGGTACGTAAATCTGTTTGGTATTTATGCAAAATCGAATTTACGTCCCCAAAATGTAAATCCGATTCTTTAAAGGACAAAAGCGGATTTACGGTTTGGGTACGCAAATCCGATTTCGCATTGGATATAGGTAGATCTGCTTGTTCACTAAATTCGTAATAAATGCGTAAAAAAACTACCTTAAATGTTTATTAAATGCTAATCGAATTTACCTTTCAGTTAGGTAAATCCGATTTCAGATAACGTGGGCCTCAGTTGAGGATCTTGGCAAAAGTCAAATTTTGACAATTATAAGAGGGGTATTTTCAGGATTAACAAACTTAGTGGGGGTACCAAGGTATGGGGTGGGGCTATAAAAAAAAATTCTTGGATTAAATGGAGGTTTTTGTGAGTAGGGCTGAGAAGGGTGTGGTGAGCTCATTGATGGTGATCTAACTTTTTTTTTGACACAATGGTGATGTAACTTGGACATCCTATTATTACCTTTAGTAGTAAGGCTGAGAAGGGTGCCACACTAGAGATGAAAAGGAAAGGGCCATACTTCTTTCAACCCCCCTCTACTCAGTGGACGCCACCAATCTTTAAATATTTTCAAAATACCCTCACGTGGAAAACCCCCTCACACAGCATTTTAATTTTAACTGGTTCGGAGCACGGTCGGCCGAACCGATTCGGACGTGGTGCCGCCGAACTAGTTAAAAAGGGGGGTGTCTGTGTGTTTGTTTCTGGTTCCGGGGCACCACGTCCGAACCAGTTCGGACGACATGCTCCGAACCAACATTGATCACATGACTCATTAATGGCATTTTGGTCTTTTCACGCGTGTTAGAGGTGTTTACTGAGTAACTAGGGGGTTGGACGAAGTATGGACCAAAGCAAAAGGAAAAATAAATTATCAAGGCCCAAGTTACTAAGCGAACGCTTTGGGCCTCAAATATTTTAATAAAAAGAGGGGCCTAAGATTTTGTGGTTGCCTAATATAAATAAGTAAAGTCGAATGTGAACAATAATTTTGTTGTGGCATGTTGGTCACGAATGTTGTTTTACTAGTGCGTATGACCCGTGCGATGCACTGGTATACATTATATTTTGAAAATGTTCAATTATAAATGCAAACACTTTTAACCATAGGACACTCCTCATTCAAAATTAAAAGTTTTTAAGAAAGAATCGATTCTTTTAATACAAATACTATAACTCCCAACAGGTTATTTGAGATACAAATAGAGAAGCACAAACTATTAAGCTTCCAATATGGATTAAGCTTATGAATGATGATTGGAAACTGAACCACTCGTGTTTACTGATTCTTAATCATAAATACCCAACAATGTATGAAAATGAAAATACTATTAAAAAAATTACGCACTCAAGTGATTTGCTCAACAAACTGTTTAAAGACAATAGTAGTATATAAACAAAAGAATACTAATACATGGATTCCCTAACATTAAAGTGGAAATTGTGGATCTTACCTCTTCATTGAGCAGCTCTCCCATATTTCAAGTTGTCTCATCACCACTGATAGAACAATGTCTCCTCCTTAGAGGTTTGTCAATTTATAGTAGTTTGGTTCTTAATCGTTTGGAAGAAGTCACAACATGCTGCAAAAAAGAGTAAAGTTCTTTTTTTTGACAATAAAAAAGAGTAAAGTTCTATCAGGTTGCATTCACAGTAATTTAAATGGATTACAAAGAAAAGAATGATTATAATGAGCATAAGGTTCTAAGATGTGTAACTATATGAGTCTTACATTTCTTGAATATTTTTCTATCAAGAGCGAGGTTTCATTTTGATCGTGTTTTTTAAGGTGTAACAACAAAGTACGAACCCTTCAAATTTTGTTGGGACAGGGTTGTGTTGTTTGTGTCCTTATAGGTGGTGTAAGGTGTTTCTTTGGCCTTAATAGTCTAACTGCTAAGAAGCACAAATAAAAGGAAAATCATAATTTCCAAGTCTAGCCACACATTCAGTCATCCACGTATAATACTCAAACACTAAATTCAATATATAATGAAAGTTCTTTCATTTTATAAAAGCAATATCTAATACAGTGCAATATATACAATATATAAAAATGAAAAAAATCATATCGTTGTTATCTATTCAATGTATAAACCGGAGGAATAAGTCATATTCACCAATCTTGTTCTTAGTAATGCTTTCCTCCCCAGTGCTACTATCAGAGCTCAAATCTTTTCCATACACACCAGTAGTAGGTGTATATTTTTGATTGTTTTCCTGAAAACTTCCAACATCATAAAAATATGGTAATTGTAATTGTAAGAATACTAAAGATAAACTTTGTGAAATTCATTCTTACGCAAAAAGCATATTAAAGAGAAACTAATATGTGAAGTAGCATAAAGATGAAGAAAAAGACCATTAAAATGAGATAGAAGAAGAAAGATGAGAACTTTATGTGGCTGCACCACTCGCCATGGCCTGGTTGACATGAGACACAATCATAGTGGCAACAGAGGAGACAGTCTAACAGACAAAGTTAAAAGTCTTCCGACTGTTTTCGAGGTGACAATTTTTTTCGTGACAAAAGTAGAGAGACGCCGACAGAGATTTTTAAGAAATTGCAGGTGTGGGTGACCTTGAAAAATTGAGAGTTGAGAATGAGATAGAAAGAGGTGTGTGTGATTTGAAAAATTTAATTGCACAAATTATTTTTTAAAACACATTAAGATGTTGAAATATAAGAGAAAAAAGAGACTTTATGCACCATTATGTGCATTTATTTAATTGCTAAAACTGTGTATTAATATTCCATTTTAGTTAAGGTAATGCGATTAATATATAGATAGGTAGAATGAATCTGGACTTATTTTTAACAGTTCAACACATATGTAGTCATTTTTTTTGGAATACCAATCGATTGTTTCTAATTAAAAGGAGATGTCACATATTAATAGGGTTAAAAGCACGAAAATTCAATTAAATGGTGTAGTGATTTTAATTTTTTTTGAATTATTTTTATTAAAATGTTCAGATTGTATTTTCATGCGGAACCAATAGATAATAGACAACCAGACAAACAGAAGCTGACATGGGGTCTTTTTTTTTTCCGAGGTACCAATAGATATGTGACAAATTTAGATTTCCTAAAAATAGGTTTATTGTCAATTGTAAATAGATATAGATATAAATTCTTATTTTGCATGATTTATTTTTAATCATTATTAAAGTTGGAGGAAAATGGTGCATGTGAATAATTGGAAAATATCAGTGTATAAAGGAGAAAATACCATGTGCACATTATTGTATTATTGTTTTTGGTAAATTTTAAAGAAAGTTAGAATTCTTTTTTAACCAAAAAAAAGTTAGAATTAAAATTTCAAAAAACCTGAAATGTTTCAGGTTTTTTTTTTTTGAGATTAAATGGGGCTTATAGCCCAAAATAGAATTACACAGGAATCATTCGCGGAGTAGCAACTCCAGAAACATCAGCATCAACAAGTAACTTAACAATACTAGGAGGTGAATTAAAATTAACTAGTCCGCCCTCATAGGTGCAACCCATATTAGCAAGCTCATCTGCAACCTTGTTTGCCTCTCGATAGATGTGGAGAATGCGGATATTAGAGATGGCCGCAAGAATTTGTCTAATCCTCAACCTGAAATGTTTCAGGTTTGAATACATTATATATAGGTAGCATTTTCAATTAATGTAATTATTTATTACCATGTAGGCATTAATGCATAATCATGGTTCACGTTTGTAATAAGGCGCAATACATTTTCAATATTAATTGTTTGCTTAAAATATTTTTTTATTGATATTACAGGTAATGTAATTATGTGGCATGTTGATGTGTCCAAATAGGATAAATTAGTTGAGGTGGACCAATAAGAAGCAATGTTAAATTTGTTTCCTTTCCGAGTATATTCGTAATTGTATTATATATAGATATAGATATAGATTGGGACAGGCTTGGGTTCAATCCTTCCCTACAGCAAAATATATTTATTTGATGGACCTATACTTTTTCATCACACAAAATATGCTGATGTCAATTTATTTTCTTTTATAAGGGTCATTTGATGTAAAAAAAATTACCATGGTCATTTACACATACTAAACTCATTTTTCTTTACCCACTTTTACATATTTATTATTTGGATTATATTTATAGAAAAATATGGAGTAAAATTATTGTGTAATTATGTGGGTTCGAAATGGACCTGCAGATTTGATTAATTTAATTGGTGTTGGATGGCATGTAAGTTTTAAAGTAATAATGCAATTTTATTTTTTTAACTTGATAATATAAAGACACCGTGCACCTAATTCAACCCTCCCTCCCCCATTGGTGTTAGGTTGCTCCTCACATGTACAACGATGATCAAACTCATATTTATGCAGTTTGGACGGTAAGATATAGTATGTTTTAAATGTATTTAGTACACGATACTTATATTTTCAATTTTCAATTTTATATAGTGATATTTATAAAAATACAAACCTTCATTAATTACTTAACAATTTGATTGATGCTTTGATACTAAAAAAATGACAGAAGGATAGTTTCAAGACAACAGGATGCTACAACTTACTATGTCCAGGTTTTGTTCAAACCGACAAAACAATTACCATTGGTGCATCGCTGGATATCTCGTATATAGGGGAGTTTCCGCCTTCTATTTCACAGGTGGGTTTCTACGTAAAATAATTTTCCCTTGAAAGCTTTTTGACAATCGTATCGTATTTTTACAAAATTTTATGGATATACAGGATTCAATAACAAAAAATTGGTTGGTTTACTTTTTGGGAAGGAATATTGGATATTTTCCAATATGTCATCGGCTGATGAAGTGGGGTGGGGTGGTACAACAACAACTTCTATGGGTATGCCTAGCCCTCCAATGGGATCTGGATCCCGACCACAAGACCCCGGGAATCAAATATCTTATTTCGCCCATGTTGCATTTCGTGATCACTCCAAAACAGATAAACAACCTCGACAAGATATGACAAAATCATTCACTGACAAACCCGATTGCTATGGTGCTGTATATTACGGAGATTCAGGGACAGAAGATTTGGGTTTTTACCTTGGATATGGAGGACCTGGTGGAAACTGTGCCAATTAAGTCGTCTTAGTGTATGTAGTAGAAACATAATAAATAATAAGATTGGCTTATGTCATTTCAATATCAATAATCTTTGAGTCTTGATGCCCTTGCAAAGGTGTTCCAGACTTCCAGCAACCATATGTTTGGATAGTTGTATTTGGATATGGAATATTGTTGAAAAGTTGTCAAAACTCACGAGAAAATATAAGATTTATCCACAGCTAGTCACATTAAGGAGGAAAAAACCAATACAATATCTATTCCAATTAGGAAGGAAGACCAAGTAATCAGGATGGTTGTTTGCTCTTTACCTTGTGAAAAAACTAAAATTAAATATTTACATGGTAAGATCGCACAGGTAAATTCATTTTCCTAGAGTTTGAGATTTCTGAGGGTAACATTTTTTTGCACCCTTTTTTTTAACTACTGAACAGGTTACACATGTAGAAGAAAGAAAGATACAAAGGAAAATAATAGTACACATTCATACATGATTAATACAAAAATATACATTTCCTATAATGCAGCAGGGAGGGTGAAGTTCCAGCTTTCGGTTGCATGTACTCAGCAGCACTGAACAAGGAATTAACTTCTTATAGATCATCAGCAGATACATCTGCATGGGGGTAACATACAATTTAGAACCTCATAGATGAAAAGAAAGATGATCCTATCAAGAGGAGATTGAGAGCTTTAATTGGCCCTCATCTAGGACCCGGGTCGGGGGTCGAATTTTTTTATAATCACGCATCACTTAAAATATATTGTCTGTCTTGTCTATCCGTAGAATTATACTTTACACTGATGAGTTCTAGTGTTCAAATTTTGACTACTAACATAACACACTTACAAATAATTATCAACTGCGTTAAAAAACACTGAAATTAAAAATATTTCCTATCCACTACTTATGCAGAAAAAATTATCAATTTGTACAGTTTATATTTCGTACTATCACAAATGTAACCAAATGAAAAACGGAGGTTGGGGAACAGGAAACTTACCATGTGAGTAATACAGATGTTGCGGAGCAGATCATTGAAATCTGTCTACAATCATATGTCTAAACCTACAATTAGAAGGTAACTTCGTGAGAGTAAATAAACTAAATGTCAATCATTGTGAACCAAAGCATATTAACGTAAAGGTGCTTAGTTCAAATTCCCTCCGAGACAGTTCTAAAATGGCGATTGGTGCGACTTTGATTAATGGAATTTCCCCCTTCCCCAATTTTCAAAAAAAATGCATATTAACGTAAGGAAAAAACTTATGTACAGTACCATAGGTACTGGTATGGTACTGGTGGTGCTGTACTTCAAAGGAAAAATAGGAAAACTCCTACTAACCACTTGGCGGTTTTAGGGTTACAAATGCATTTTTATTTTTTAAAAAAAAGTATTTGTATCTAGACGAGTACAACCACTACCTATGGTAGTGTACCTAAGTATTCCTCTTAACATAAAGGAATGATAAAAACAAAAGCCAATGTGTTCCTTAAATTAACTTGTATATGATATCTTCCTACAGAAAGACAAGACAGACAAAAAATAAAGATCACATGGATAGGAGGCCTATCCAATTGCTTCTAGATTTTTCAAATTTCAATGATAGGAAATTACATAAGTTGAGCCAAAAGCAAACAGCACAAAAATGTCACATAGTTCCCCTCTTGAAACAATTTTCATTGATCTCTTGCTCGGAAACTGTTCAAGCATTTGTTCCAACCAAATTCACCACCCGACTTCAAGAGACCACACATCACAGACCTCATTTTCCTTCTAAAAGTTCTCCCAAATTTTAGGAAAATCCACTTTTTAAATAAACACATGCACTGTTTACTCACCAATAATATATAGTTTTTTCAGTTTCTAAAACCCCTAGTGAAATAAACTCAAACATCCTACAAGTGCAATATTAAATAAAAAACGATTGTGAATGCGTCATCTGTGTAGCCTATCCCTGATCCCCATTTGACATCATTTTTTTAGTAGTCGCCAAGCATTCATCTCCTCGAAAATAAAAATTGCAATAACCTTTTTAGCTGTCTAATCAACATTATAAATCCCAAAAAGAATCAATATATAACCTTGCTCACTGACTGACTCCAATGATGGTCTCCTCAGGAAAGTAACTTGGTCCTGTGCCATTTACTGCACGAGCACCATCATAGTGGAGGACCCTGAGCTTTCCTTCCTATAATCACAAGCAAAATATGATCAATTGAAGAAAAGGCAAGCAAAAGCATAGCACATTGATCTCCCCCAGCAAAACAATACCTTTGTGCCATAAACTAAGCCACCCCCAGCAAAAGGATGAAAGCATGCCACATTGACCTCATCTTCAGCACTGGGAAGTACCCTAACAAGTTCCATATCCGACACTCTATATACCTAAAAGACAAAGCAAATTACAAGACATGAAATTCAGATGAAATACAATAACAGGTAGATGACATCACTGACAACATTCAGGACCAGCTCACAGATTAAGAAATGTAGGCTAGTCAAGATAAAAGTTAGAATAGAATATAAACATCATGCTTCAAAACCATTACTTGGCACATAAAAATCATACACAACTACAGCAAGTAGGAAAAGCATTGTACCTCTAACACTGTATATATAGGTAATGTTGTTTCTCCATCGATGACAATGCTTTTAAGAAGAGAACCATGACGCCGGCCATAGGCAAGAAGTATGTGCTCAGATGTAGGTGAGAACTACACATCAAACAGCAGTTACAGAAATTCAATCCACAAACAAAGTTGCTTTACAAATTATATATAAACAACTCCAGAAAGATGACAGGATTAGCTATTAATATTTAAAGAAAGCCGTAAGAATAAATTTAACAACCTGTAATAACAAATTGTCATACAACCACACACAAAACACTGGCCTAATGATAAAGTAATCAACTGACCTGAATTGAAGTCAGACAATGAGCTGCCCTAATTGCCCGTGAAGCAAGCACCGATCCAAATCTGTTTAACAAATACAGATGACAATTTTTGTTATAATTTAATCGACTCAGTTAAACGTACACAAGAAATAATAAAATGATTGGTAGCAAATGTTGAAGTGAGCCCTACGTTGCTTCCTCGAGTGAGTATATCCGCAGTTCATACATAACTTGGTGTGCTGATATTGGATGCCGAGTTGGTGATGTTGCAACACCGGACTCTTGATGTACTGGAGTTTGTAATCCTGGATCAGCTTCTATATGAGGAAGCATACATGCAACACAGGCAGCTAAAAATCTACCACATGGTGAAAAATGGGCACCCATTTCACTGCAAAATGAAAACACAATTGTGAACTAAATATATAATGTGACTTCACTTAAAAAAATTATCTACAACAAAAATTTAGTATAATGACGTTTCAACAGGAAAAGGTGCAAAATATATTTTCTAAAACAACAATTACACTATGGCAACCGCATGCTGAGGTGAATAACACAACTTCAGAATGTACCTGCATAGGACAGCATGAGGAATGATTAGGCGGCATTTGTCAGCATTTAGTGGCGCATTTGGGTTTTTTATGTCGTGAGACCATACTCTTAACTTCACAGTGCAAGGCAACTCAGCAGCTGCCGCTGCAGCCACTGATGTAGCAAGTTCTGACTGGATTCGACTCATGATGGTTTGGATGTCAGACCCATCATGTGGGGTGTTAAGAGCAGCAAGATTGCCAGATTCAGATACAGATGTACGCAATTGTGAAAAATGATTTCGTAAACCTGATCTCATGGAAGAACCGGGTATGTTGATGCTGCCAGACATTGTTGAAGATTGCATTGCTACATCAACATTATTATTAGCCATTACAGAAGAACCAATCTGTTGAGCTAGAATGTCACGGCTAACGCCCCTGTGAGGTAGTGTTGAAGGGATACCAACTTGGCTTTGACCCATTATCCATCCTTGTAGAAAAGGTAATTCCCATCCACTTGGGTCTCTCGAAGAAAATAACTGTTGAAATTGACCAAACTCTGAAAGAACACCGAGATTTGCAGTTTGTCTAGATAGTCCATGTAGCATACCATTAAGAGAATATACATCAGTAGGGTTTCCATGTTGACTTCTTTCAGAAGGCCTGGTTTCATCAGTCTCCATACCATCCGTCATGTGGTTACCGACGCCAATTCCATTAGAGAAAGTTGTATGAGCAGGATATTTTGTACCAATTTGAGAGTTAGTAGGAATCTCGGAGACTGTATCCATGGGAGACACTGTATTATCATTTTGTTCTGTTGCATTTGTGTCCGCTTGAAACTGAACCGCGGCAGAAGATTCAATTTGCAAGCTGCTTGAGCCAGCATCATTACTAGTATGTTGTAGTTCTGCTCTTGACTCATCAACAGGGTATGAAGGCATGAAGAAGAAAGGCAATGACACATATGGTGATTCACTGGATAAACTCGCATGTTCAGTTGGATGAATATTTGCCACAAAAACAGCAGGTGGTGGATATTGTAAATAACCAATAGATGTTGCCTCTGTCATTGAGGAATCTGAAGAGTCAAGATCATTGACCTGCACATCAATACAAGCATGTTAACCAAAAAGGAAATCAAGAAATTACCATTCTGAATAGCACGGGTATATAGACAATAAAAAACACATCAGTTCATTCACCTCAGCAGTTAAAAGATAAGGTGCGGCATGAGGGTGAAAATGCACAGCCCGTAGAGAACGCCTTGTCTTCAACACAAACACTGGTGAGGATGCTTCACCTTTCTTGTTGTAGTGCCATATGTACAGCTGACACAGTATTCCATAACAAAATGCAAAACCATGATTCAAAACCCACCAAAATAAAGAATAATTCATTGGATTTAATACAACACGGGAGGATCTCAGAATAAATAATACCTTGTGGCCTGATGCAACGGCAATTATTTCCCCATTGGCATGAAAGGCAATGGATGCAATGGGTCGATCTGTGAGAAAACATCCAATGAATTCATCAAACAGAGAACCCAATAAATTCAAGAAAAACAACATATTCAGCACTAGCAGCAAAAGTAATTTAGAAAATAAAATGAGAGATGGACAGCTAGTAAATATACAGAAATGATGAGATATTATGCACTCTGCTGTGTTAGCATCCCATAATCGAACTTCTTGATCTAAGCTCCCACTAGCAAGTATTTCTGGATGCAGCGGATGAAATCTAACCTGCAGCCATTTTGGCAAATAAATTAAAATTGGAAATAATGAAGCATTTTATAAAATGCAAAAACTGCGTATAGAAGGAAAAAGGATAGTGCACATTAGCTACACCAAGGAACCATCATCAAACTTGACGCAAAAAAAAAATTTCTATAAAATACAATCAATACAAAAAGAGTAAAACAAATACACAATAAATTTAGGCAAACAGGCAGAAAACAAGCTTACCACCCAAGGCGTCCTCCTATGGCCAACTAACACCTTCAAGCAACTTCCAGTTTCACAATCAATTATCTTTACTGTGTGGTCACCACTACATCGAGAAAAGAAACAAATTCAACCACAAATGGGTCTTTAATTCATATTAGAAAAGAGGTGATGAACTAGTTACAACTTACTGCGTGGATGCAAGAACTTTTCCATCTGGACTAAACGCGGCTGCAATAGTAGACCTTGGGGGAGGCAATAAAGGACAGTACTTAGCTGACAAATGCCGCAATGAATCAGCCTCAACCCTGAAAATTATTGTCAGAGATGTTAGTTGTGAATAAGCCACATTGTCTGAAAAGTGACTTTTCTCAAAGAAGGAAGGAAAAAAAAAAGTTCACTTATAGACCGAAGTACTATAAATAGTAAATACCATGAAAGGAGGCCACGCCTAGCATCTCTTGATACATCTCTTTTAGCACGAGAGCTAGAACTGGATTTTGATTTAGAAGCTTCTCCCCAATTCCACTTTGCTACATGTCTTCTTCTGGGCGCAATCTCTCTTCGTGCAAGCAAATGAAAGACATTGCTACCACTGACCAAATTCAACATATCAGATGTGGAGAAATATAGTACAGAAAACTACTAGATATTCGATGTTGGGGGGCATGTTTCTGCTTCAGTTGAAGATATTAAGAAACTTATGGATTCTTAATTCTCTGTAGCATGACCGGAGTGTAGTGTAGGAATGTGTAATTTTCAAGGAGCACAAATTAGAAAGTTTTTTTTGACAATAAATTCACATGATCTACAATCATCATCCAGATCAAGCATAAAAGTTTCCCGGTGGGTACAACACTTCCAAGTATAGGCCCATTCAATAAACTCATCTGATACATCCTCTATTGGTTAGGCAACACATTATAAAACCATAATCGTATACTCTTAGCACCTAGCTAAGCCCACATGACTCAAACAGACCAGGGAATAGCTACTGCCAGTTTTCAAATCAGCAACTGTGAATTGAAGTCAATCAGCATAAAAAATTCACTTAAACATTTAACAACAAAACAGGATCCAACTTGAAAACTAACCAGCAAGCTAAATCAAATCTCAGAAACAACAAAAACAGCATATCAAGTAAATTTCAGCTGAGCCTAATGATTATACAAACACAGCCTACGCCGAGAATCAGAAAAAGACACGGCCACAGGGACAATCATACAAATCAAATTTCCATCCAAACCACAGACCTGTAATTCAAAAATTCCCATCGGTCTCAAATCCGAAATTCAAATCAAAATTGACAAAAAAGACGAAGAATTTGGTAAATAATATATATTCTTTTTTATTAAATAAAAAACGGCTAATGAAAGAGATGAAAATAGAAAAAGGGGTAAATCAAAAAGAAGAAACCCTGACCTGGAGTTTGAATTAGAGGAGGAAGGTGAAGCATGATCACGAGGCCGAGAAAATCCCGTCATTTGCGTGTGAGGAATCAAACAATTCGCCAAAAAAAATTGAGAAATTGAGGAGAAGAAACACAACAGAGGATCCGATCAGAGAGAGTTATAGGCAGCAGAGATTCATTGTTTAGAACGCCCCCCTCTCTCTTTCTCTCTCTTGATCTCTCTCGTGGGGTTTATTTCAGAGCCTCCGTGTTCGTCTTCGTCTTCGATTTCAAAGGGGCACAGACCTAGCGAGACGACGGTAAAGGAATTAACATGTCTAGGGATCCACAACAGAATATCCTTTAATTTAAGGGGCTAATGTGTTAAAATGATTTTTACAAATGGAGCTTGAATTAATTATTGACTATTGTCCAAGTCACCGGATAAAGTCAACATCGGCGCGCTATCGTGGACCACGTTCATAGATGGCCTACGCAGCATCATAATTTTTGGACGTCTGTTCTACACGAGACCTTAACCAAATAACATGATTACAGATGGAGTATGAAACCTCCAAATCGAATCCCCACTGACAGCACGAATATCAGGATAAGTTGTGCTATGCCATAGCCAATTATAGCCACTTGTTCTTAGATTTGTGCATCAATAAATTGACCCCTTGTTCTTGGTTCTAAACCTAGAATAATTTTAGTAGCAAGCCTCTCAAAGTAGCCTCTTAAAGTGTCATTCTCCAATCTCCAATGATTGGTGGAGCTATCCAATTGGATGCATTTCAGCGGTACAAAGGTGGGTGTATGTGGAGTCTTTTGGGTGACCTAGTGGGGATGTTGCTGCTTTCGTTTTCTTTGGCCGATGTTGTCTCCGTTTTCATGAGTTTTGTTGTTGCTGGTTGTTGGTTGGATGCTTTGTTGGCTACGTTATTTCTATAAGTGGTCTGGTATACTATTTGGGTGCAGATTCCATTTGTGTAAAGTTTGTATTTGTAGTTTTTTTTGTTTCTTTTTGTACTTTTTCCCTCTTTGGGTTTTTTCCCACTGGATTTTGGCTGCAAGAGGTTTTAATGAGATCCTAATAAGTATATAAGTTGGAATACCCCGTGTACTTCTTTTAATAAAATGTTTGCATATAAAAAACATCTTTGAGATGTAAGTTGATATCGCAAAATCAACATAACGAACCAAAGTACAAAAGTGGCTCCATGCAACCAACGGTCTTACTAAAGTGGCAATATTCCTTTGCTAACTCAAAATTTATAATCCGAATTCATGCACTCTGTAACGCTCTTGTTTTCTCATTGCTTAAGACATAGAACTTTGTCTATGTGTGACTCTGTGTTATATGCTATATGTTGTGTTTTGAGCCAACTTAAGCAATTAGGGATCTTACGAGGGATAGAAAATCCATTAGAAAGGTTTTTCCTAGAGAAACAAATGAAACATCTATTAGAATAGACTTTTAATAGAATGATTCATGTCGAAAGAGTGTAAAATTGATGAAAAACATGTTAAAAGTCCCACATCGGATGTGATATGGCCTGAAAAAGGGTTTATAAATGGGAGGCATCTCTCACCTTACAAGCCGGTTTTGTGGGGTTGAATTAGGTTCAGACCACATTCTAATATGGTATCAGAGCCTATCCTAAATCCTTCAGGCCGCCCACCAAGCCCAATAGTGCTAGGCGTGAGGGAGTGTACTGGGAAAAACCCAAACCCCACATTGACTAAATATATGGTCTCAAAAGACTCTATAAGTGTGAGGCATCCATCACCTTATAAGCCGGTTTTGTAGGGTTGAGTTAGGCCTAAACTCACATTCTAACATGGTATCAAAGCCAATCAAAGATCCGTTGGGCTACCCACTATCGGGCCACTCGGGTCACGCTCCAATTGTCCAGTCCTAGGCGTGAGGGGGATGTGTTAAAAGTTCCACATCGGATGTGATATGGCCAGAAAAAGGTTTATAAGTGGGAGACATCCCTCACCTTACAATCCGGTTTTGTGGAGTTGAGTTAGGCCTAATCCACATTCTAAGAAAACATGCTCTACTCGTTTGGTTGAATGGGTTAAGATTTAATGAATTAATTTTTTGACTTAGTAATAATCATATGGTTGAATGCGTAAGGTTGCTTAGGAGATCTAGGGCTTAAAGTTTTAGCATGGAAGAAGATTACTTTAAGGTAAGAAAGATATCAATTAATGAGTTTTAACTTTCTATGATTGTCTGTTGTATGATGATGGTTTATTGATTGGGGTGAGTGTTTTTGCATGTAATACGTGGTAGTACAAAGTCATGTGTATGGCTTGTGTTGCTTCATTTATGAAGTTGGTAAAGTGTATGTATGTATCCTACTTAATCATAAAGGATTTTTGGAAAAAGAAAGGGTAAAAAGGGAAGAGAACCAGATGTTCATTAGTTTTCAAGAGAACCAAGTAGTAGTGGGGGAAAGAGTTTTCACAACCACAATGGGACTAATGAACCCTAATCATAAAGATTTCAAAGAAAAAGCGAATATTTTAGTAAGGACGTCTAATAGAAGAAAATGACTTTTACTAAATGGCAATCGTTCTCGGAAACTAAGAGTTTCCTAAAAAAAAAATTGGCGATTTTTCAAAAGTGAAAAGTTATAATGGGACAATATTTTCAAAGAAAAGAGTTCTCCCAAAAAATTACAAAATAAAAGAGTTTTCCAAAAATCATTGTTTCAAAAGGAAATAATTTAAGAGAAAAACAAGGGATTTATATAAAATCAATTGATTTTAACTTAGTAGGGAATTCCCGAAGGGAATAATGGGAGTTTTTAGGGAAACCTTCTATCACAATAATTTCCTCGACGAATGGTTTTCAAGAAACGGGCATTTTGTCAATTCAGGTAAAATGAGGTTGAGGATCTCAAACACTCCTTGTAAGTGAAGTCGTGCGATAGTTAAGGGTGACATGCATCAATCATGATACATAATTTATTCAAACTAAGGATGAAACAATGTTGAGTAATCGTTTGTTTGCCTTAGCCCAAGGTGCGTTTACAAATGGACAGTCAAGTTGAGAAAGGGGCAGCGTGACCCGAGATCCCAGGGACAGAAAAGCTATTGGCATCTGACCTAGCGATTGAGTTTGGGCCGGTGTTCTTTTATCACATTGACATACAAATGTTTGATGTATGACCTATATATGGATGAATGGTCTCGCTAATTATGCATGTGTAACCTAGTACGAGAGGCAGTGCTAGAATCCTTTCATGGCCCGGAGTGGCTAAGTGTGATGGTTCCAATTAGTAAAAGAAATTTGAGAGGTTTGACAATGGTCTGATCAAGCCACAACTAAATATTAAAGTTCGAAGATCAAGAACGCCATGTTGGTACCAATGGATATTAGAAATTGAATGTACATTATGTTGGTATATATATATATATATATATATATATATATATATATATATATATATATCAGAATTTGGAACCTTGTCGAACTTGTACCTGGTATTTGTCTGCTCGTAAGATGATTAACATCTTTCGTATTGTGGGAGGAAGCTCGTGGAGTGAGTTTGTGGAGGACGAGTGGTCGACTCATTGAGTTGTTGGGTAAGTTTGTCGGTCAACTATGCTCTTTGAACTTGTGAATACTAGTATTTTACCCGTGCATACGCACGGGTGATACTGTATGGTCGGTGTATTGCCATGAAGTCACAATAGTAATTTAGCAGATATTCATAAGTTGTGAACAATGTCCAAAATGTATTATATGAAATTCAAAGTGGAAAGAGATATGTATTATGTCATATAACATACAAATGCAAATTATATTGAGTCGAAAAAATTAAAGGAGATTGAGAATCAGAATTACATTGATCCACAATAATGTATTTCGACATTAGAGGTAAAATATGCATCCCCGTTGGCCCTCTCCCGTTTGCATCCTCGTTAGCCCCCCGTTGGCTCTCGTTACCTCTCTCGTTGCCACTCCCGTTGTGCTCCCATTGCCAGTCTCTAATTGTCGCTCCCGTTGCCACATGTTAACTCATATTTTTCTATATGATTTAGTATTAATTAAATCATATTCGTTTAATTATAAGTAAGTTAATATGCAATATTTGGTAGTGGCTAAAGTTGTTTTTTTTTTTATAATTTTTAGTGGTTAATTTTTTGTTTGGTTGAGACCAGGGTATCCACCGCCGAACGCAGTGACTACTCCCTCGCTGGATTGGAGGCACCTAGAAGGGTGGGACAGCTGGCTCAGGGATTTAAAGCTTCTCCGTACCCAAGGCGATGATCGAACCCTCGACACTTGGTTAAGGGAGGATGAGCCCCAACCACTCAACCACACCCCCTGAGTTTCTTAGTGGTTAAATTGATTGATCATAATAGTTTTAATAGAGAGATTATAGTAAATAATACATTTTAGATGGAGTAAAAATGAAGAAATAATTTTTTTTAAATATGCACCCACGTTGGCGTTCCCGTTGATACTCTTGTTAGCGCTCTCATTGCCCCTCCCATTGGCGCTCTCGTTGCCGATTATATTTGACAATTGGTAGTGGTTAAATTGATTGATTTAAGTAAATTATGAAAATATTTAAGAAAATAACTTTTTTTAATAATATAAACTAACAAAAAATGTTATAAAAAAATGGAAAAAGAAAATTGAAAAAAAGTGAAAAAAAAGCTGAAAAAATAAAATTAGAGGTATGTTTTTTTTAAAAGTTGAATCAAAAAAGCTGAAAAAAGCTGAAAAAAAACTGTTTTTAATGTTTTTTTAAAGGTGAATTAATAAAAATTGGAATAATAAAAAAAATTTAAAAAAAAGGAAAAAGCTGACATGTGCGTGTCAACCGCGTCAGTTTTAGTGTTTGATTTTAATTTTAAAGTTGAATAAAAAAACAGATATAATAAAAAAAATTAAAAAAGGAAAAAGCTGTCACGCTGACGTCAGCGCGGCAGATTTTTGTACTTATTTTAATAAAAAAAGCTGCCAAAAGCTGGTAAATTTTGTTTTTTTAGTGGCAGTTTTACTATTTTGCCCTTATTTTTTGCCAAATGGCAAATTTTTAAGATGTCTAAATGAGACATTTTCCTATCACTTGATTTTCTTATTGAGTATTGATTGATATTGATTGATGGTTGATATAACTTAAGTGATGAGTATGAATATTTTGTGTTGACATGTTTGGTTGATTCATTGCATGATGCTTATTTAATTATATGTCATGATGTCATGTGTGAAGATTAAACGAATAAATATAATGCATGTCATTTACTATCTATTATTTTATTTATTCATGGGATAGTTTATGATAAACTTATTATGAGAGTTTACCATTGCCGATATGTTCACATGCTCTATGTTGGGGGTACTTCAAGAAAAATATTTTAGGAGCTACGTGGAAAGAGCCCAAGAATACTAGAGGAGGCCAATTGCAAGTAAATAGATGATACAATTGAAGGCACACAAATTACCACTCCCTCAATGAGTTTTGGAATGAAGCTTCTTAGAGGACGTCATGTGTGCTGGACTTACCAAATGTATATTTGGTAAGAGTCACTGAGCTGTGCTGAGAGAGTTCTATGAAGGTTTGTTGCTCTCTTTTGCGTCTTTGGCTAGTGACTTTAGATTAGTAGACTTAGAGTTACGTTTCAGACGAGCACTTAGGATTTTTTTCTATCTTTTGTTGATTTTAGTCGAGTCTTTTAGATACGAGTAAGAATGTTGTTTACTCAACTTACAAAGTCCTAAGGCAATGTTGGTTTTGAACTTTGAGAATAAAATGATTATTGATTTATTAGTAAAGCTTTTGGTTTTACGATATTTTCAAACGATATCAGATTTTTCACAATTTGTTTTAGATTTTGACCATCCAAAATTATGTTTAAATCTCAGGTGGAAAAAATCCACCTAATTGGAGCTTTTGATTTTATTGAAAAAGAAGATATACTAGCTTTTCTTTCTAGTCTAGTAAAAAAAATTATTTTTTTGATAAACAAATTTAGGGTGTGGGGATGACGCCCTAGGGAAGATATCTTCAGACTTTGGCTCTGTTTGGTAAAAAAGAGCGGATAGCGGATAAGCTAGCGGATTGAATTTTGAGTGTTTGGTAAACTTAGCGGTTGAACTAGCTTATAAATATAAAATGTCATAAATGGACATTTGTAATTAATGTTTGAATATGAGAGAGAAGAATCATTTAATGGTGGATAAATGAGAAATTTAATTAAAATAGTAAGGGTAAAAGCGGTAGAAAAAATGAAACGCTATAAGCTTGTCTTGCCAAACAGCTACCACGAGCTTATCCGCTATAAGCTAGCGGTTTGGCTTTGCCAAACAGAGCCTTTGTGAACACTTACGAAGGTAATTATATTTACCTCACTCCAAGAAGACTAATGGGGAGTTGAATCCAAAATCTCTGGGATACAACTCCTGTCATGTAGCGCTGCACTAGGTTGACTCATTAGGGTTTAGTAAAAAAATTGTTGACAAAAAACCAGATTTGCCAAAAGAATATCCTCCACCAAATAATAATAAAAAGAATCCCACCATGATTACAACAATTTACAAAAGTTTAATTTACAAAAGTCCCACAAAGACCTAAACAAAGAGAACCACTGTTTAACGAGTTTAATTTACACCAAAGTGAAGCATCCCACCATGATTACAACGATTTACAAAAGTTAACAAAAAGCTATTCAGCCCACCTAATTTGATACTTTAAAATACGTAATAAATAAACAGACTAGTAATTTTAAATATTTATATTTATGTTTATATTAGACAGGGATGAAACGACTCTCGAAGATGGTCGTTTAGAAAGAGTGACGAATAACGTTCATCATCACTACTATACTAGAAAATAAAACTGAAAGAGTGAGTCACTAAACTAAAGTTGATCACTGTCAACAACAATACTACTCGAGCAGCATTAAAGTCTCTCAACTAAACTTCCCCTCTTCTCATTCCCTCTTCGTTTCCTTCCTTCCTCACATTACACCCACTCTTCCTTTTTCAAACTCCATCCATTCCAGATCTCTTTTTCTCTTTCTCTCTCATCTTCATCCTTATTTTCTCTCTCTAGCTTTTCACACATGCATTCACCGTTCTTTGCGTAGATCTTCCACCGCATTTCATGGATCCACTAACCCACCCTCCCTCCCCCATTCTTTTTCTCATTTCTCTCTCCTAGGGTTTCCAACTACACTTCTTCTCAGCTAGCTATGTATTCTCTCAACCATGATCGTCGGTTTCTGCTTTGCCGGAATTTCACCGACTGCTGCGAGGTTACTGAGCTTCAACCTGCTTTCTACTGACCATGCTTTTCGCCGGTTTTCATTTCGCCGACAGAGAATGCCGGCGTCGGTTATCTTCATCCTTGCTCTCCTTAACTTGCTTTTCTCATCCCAAGGTATTTCACCTTCTTCCGTTTCTTTGCCGTGTTATTTGCCTGTTAGTGCCTTGTTTGCCTTTTTCTCTGCTGATGTGATAAATCATACATATGTCTAGAATATATAAGCTACTTCTGGAAGTAATACGCGTAGAATATTGGAAGAAAATCGTGCTACCAAATGCCTATTTATGACACAGGGAATTTCTGAGCGGTAATTATCAGTTGCTGGGTTCAATGTCCATGAACCAGACGCTTCGTACATCCATGTATACTGAATCTGCACCTTGATAGTTACTGAATTTTAGAAAGTTATAAGTATTTTTTGTTCTGTTGTGTTTGAATATTAGTTGGTTGGTTGTCAATAACGTTTAATTTAATTTGATGAATTAGTTACTTATGACTTTTTTCTAGTTTAGAAACAGCCTTTTTATGTGGTAGTTTTTGTCCTCATTAGCTATTTCTATGCTAGTTAGTCAGCACCTCTAGCATACTGTTTTCTTTTGTACCCATTAACTTCTCTTACCAGTCGGGTATTGCTTGGATTGCCTTAGGTATACAATTTATGGTATTTTGATCTACTGACTCACTGCATCCCGTTTAATCTGAATAATGGCAATATGATCCATCTACTCACATGCCACATCTCTTATTTATGTTATCCCCTTTAGCTACTAAACTGGGCATTGACTAATCAAGCAGCATATTTTATTTATCTATAGAAGAATATGTATATAATAATTTAGCCCCTGTTTGTGACTACATCATTGGGTTTCACTGAAGTGCCCGGCTTGGGACTAACTGGTTAGTGTGTATTCAGTCTCTGTTATAGGTTTTAACAAAAAGGTCATTGTGGGATTAATTTCTTTTAGTGCCGAGTGTAGTTGGATGTTGGCTGGAGTTCTGACTTCTGGGTAAAATGGTAGGGGAAAATCCATATATTCTTTGATAGGCTTCCTCCATTTATCAGCAATTGACTCGGGAAAATTACTTGAATTATTTACTTTTAGAGATCAGATAAATTGTATTCAACTACCAGTTATTAAGTTACTGTGATAAGTTAAGGTTGGTTGAACTTTCTGGAGGAAGTCATCAATATTTTTGTGTGCTTGTGCTCCTGTCCACATTGGGTCGTACTCTTTTTAATTGTTTTGGTGATACAAAATGTCAAGAAAAGAAAACTAAAGCTCTTGAGACCAGAACCAGTGAAATCCACAGTAAAACATGGTTGCATTCCTAGGCATTGTCTGACAACTTGTTCCCGATTCATCATATTGGGCACATCATACCGGGCAGTTCATTCCTATTTAGCCAGAAAATTCACTAATCACTAACTTATTGCTTTCATGGGAAAACTTTTTGAAACTTAAGACCCACCCCCCCCCTCCTTCTATTTTGTGAAAAAGATCATGATTTGTTACTTTATAAGATTCCTTTTCAGGTCTTATCTAATCTCTACAGATACTGACATAGTAGCTCTTTGTGTGCAGTGAAGTCATTTTCTCTAAGTGTGTCATTCGCTTCATTGGAACAAACTAAGTCGTGGTTAGTTAAACCTTCTTCTGGGCCATCTTCTGCACCTGCGCCATCTCCATCACATCAAGGTATAGTATTATATATTACAATACCTTGCTCTTAAACGTAACATTAGCTTTGAGTCTAATGGAAAATCTTCCGTCATAGGCCGCAGTCTAACTCCAAGACCAAAACATCATCGGCATCACCGTCACCATCATAGTATGAGACCTTATGTTGTGGCTCCACCCCCTTCTAAAGATCAAGGTAATTTTTGGAATTTAGACGCCCGTCCTTCCCTCCTGCTCTTCCTTGAGGCAGGGGTAGTAATTAACTAATTACAATAGCTCAACAACTATTGGTCTTAATTTTATATGTTTATCTAAATCTCTATTTGGTCGAGTAAGATTATCAGCTTATTCATGATCATATGATTTGAGTCTTTGTAACCTAGTATTCTTAATTTTATGGTCCTGCTTGTCTTTTAGTGTGTGCTCTTGCTGACCAGAGTAAGACGATATAAATAGAGATAATGCCAAAAACATAATTATTTGGAAGAATTCTTAATGTAATCAATTCTATTTCTTAGATTTCAATTGTTCAATGCAGGAAATGTTAATTTATTTTACCTCTAGACTAGATTTTCTTTCAAGCTGTTCAGTGTTTCTAATTTAAATAATGATTGTTCGACTCAAATTTATGGTAAAAATCATTTCAAACTATGATTTGGTTGTTCAGCAACCCATGCTATCTGAAAACTATTTCCTACTTGTCGAAATTATGGTAAGGCATAGTTAGTTTAAATAATACAGAGCTAAACATTTATTTTCATGCAAATCAAATTAATAATTTCTGTGACCTTTGCTGATTGATTGGGTTTCTGAACCTAACATTTGTTCTTGGCCCTCCTCGTTAGTGTCTCGTATCATATACTCATTTATAATGAAATCCTTGCAGCTTGTGATCAAATCTGTACTGATCCGCTCACATCAACCCCATTTGGTTCGCCTTGTGGCTGTGTATTTCCTATGAAAGTTAGACTTACACTGGACGTAGCTCCTTATGCTGTTTTTCCTGTAATGACCGAGCTAGAGAATGAAGTTGCATTGGGCACATATTTAGAACAGAGTCAGGTGAAGATAATGGGTGCCACTGCTGACAGTGAAAATCAGGGAAGAACTACTGTTGATATTAACCTGGTTCCACTGGGAGAGAAGTTTGACAATACAACTGCAGCCCTGACATATGAGAGGTTTTGGCACAAGAAAGTTCCTCTGAATAAGAGCCTTTTTGGTGATTATGCTGTTGTTTACATTACATATCCAGGTAGTTGTTTTTCTCCTAATAACGTCTTACTTAATGATGCTGTGTTACTGTTTGTTTGAGACTGAAGCTCTTGGTATCAGGAATTCCATCATCGCCGCCATATGGAACGTTAATTGGGAGTGGTCCCAGTGAAAGTGCTGATGGTATTCTTCCAGTCAGTGCCAACTTTCCCAGCAAGGGCCAGAAAACAAATCTTAGAACCATAATTATCATTGCTTTATCTTCTTTGGTGCTCTTGCTGCTTTTGGTTGGAGCATTTTCTGCCATCTTGAAATGGAGGAAGGCTAGGAGACCATCAAGTGCTGTTGGCCCAGCACTCACATCTTCTCTAAACAAGAGATCTGGTATAATTTTGAACTTCTTCCGACATTTTTAAAATAATTATATGATGTTTAAATTGGCCAAAATTGTCTGTATTAGATGTAAAAACCATGCACATATTTTCAGCTAACAGCTTAAGATTTTGGGATAGTTTGTTCATGTCAATGTATCAAAGCCTCTATGACCAAGTGGTCTAGACTCTACAGATTGATCTTGTTGTTCCCATTTTTCTAAATGAAAGTTAGATTTCAGCTCAAGGTTTGGTGAACCTGTGTGCTGTCCATGCTTCAAGCCCAAACAGAGCTTTTACATGAGGGGGGCGTGTTAGACATAAAAATCATTCACGTGCTTTGACTAAACAACTTAAGCTTTTGGGACAAATGGTTTATGAGATTCTGATTGGTAATTATTTATTGTACATCCATTTGGGCTATTGTACAAGATATTATTCCTCAGGTTGATTGTGACTCCATGTATAGTTTTGTTTCTATGTCATCATTGTCACCTGCAGACAAGTAAATGGTTTAATTGAGCTCTATTTCTCGGGAAAGTGTAGTTGTGTGATGATTGCACATTATGAGTTTGCAGTGTGTGTATCCGTGACTTCGAATTGATCCCTGTAATGCAGGCTTAGGGTCTATGTTGTCAAGCAGTATGATGAGCTCGACATCAGTGTCCCTCATGTCCACAATGCCGACTTCCATTCTCTCTGTTAAAACATTTTCACTTTCTGAGCTTGAGAAAGCAACAGATAAGTTCAGTTCAAAGAGAGTATTAGGAGAAGGAGGGTTTGGACGTGTTTATAGCGGGACATTTGAAGATGGGGCTGAAGTTGCAGTGAAGCTGCTCACAAAGGATAACCAGAATGGAGATCGTGAGTTTATTGCAGAAGTTGAGATGTTAAGCCGTTTGCATCATCGTAATCTAGTGAAACTTATTGGTATATGCATTGAAGGGCGCAGGCGTTGCCTGGTGTATGAGCTTGTTCCTAATGGCAGTGTTGAGTCCCATCTGCATGGTAATATATTTTCACCATTGCAGGACATGTAGCCCACATTCAGTTTATATCTCTTTGCTATCTACTAAATTAAATTATTGAAATGCTCTTCAATGATCCTACAGGTGATGACAAGATGAATGGACCTCTAGATTGGGAAGCACGGCTGAAAATTGCCCTTGGAGCTGCAAGAGGATTAGCCTACCTTCACGAGGATTCAAATCCTCGGGTAATTCATCGAGATTTCAAAGCTAGTAATGTGCTACTAGAAGATGACTTTACCTCAAAAGTTTCTGACTTTGGTTTGGCGAGAGAAGCAACTGAAGGAAGTAACCATATTTCTACACGGGTGATGGGAACTTTTGGGTAAGTGTAAAGTAGACTTTGTCTGAGCATTTTGATCAATTACTTAATTTTGAGTGCCAAATTATAAAGTTCTTCAACAACATTTTTTTTGGTTTCAAAAAGACCTAGCGGCCAAACTCACATACACATGAATTGGGGAGGAGGGGCACGGCATGTTTGAACCTGTGCCCCAACAAATGTCCATGCATTGACCACCATTCTGTGCACTACAAGACAGTTCTTCAATAACTTTCAATATACCGTATTATGAAAATTTGATTATATTTAACTTATGAGTTAACTTACATATCTTAATCTACTATACCGATGCACGGTTCTAATTGGTAAATAAATTCTTTGCACCTTGCTTGTTAGCCTTCACATGTTTATTCAGATTGTCTACTGAATAATTTGGCTTTATGATTGTACTCTGCCTACATGATTACAAGGTGTAACTAGCGTGTCTAATAAATTAACAGTAGTTATGTTCTGTTTTTCATGCATTGCAAATTCCAGGCCTTAATTTGATGGGTTTTCTATCTATTCAATTTTGCAGATATGTTGCCCCAGAATATGCAATGACAGGCCATTTACTGGTCAAAAGCGATGTTTACAGTTATGGTGTTGTACTGCTTGAACTTCTCACTGGCAGAAAGCCAGTGGATATGTCTCAACCTCCGGGACAGGAAAATCTTGTAACTTGGGCACGACCACTGTTGACTAGTAGAGAAGGTTTAGAACAGCTTGTGGACCCATCTTTGGCTGGAAGTTACAACTTTGATGACATGGCAAAAGTTGCAGCTATTGCTTCAATGTGTGTTCACCAGGAGGTCACACAGAGACCTTTTATGGGCGAAGTTGTGCAGGCTCTTAAGTTGATATACAACGACACAGATGAGACTTGTGGAGATTTTTGTAGTCAGAAGGACTCCTCTGCTCATGAGTCTGATTTTAGATGTGACTTTGCCGCTTCTGATAGCAGCTGGTGGAATGCGGGAGGATTAACCCCTCGATTAACTTATGGACAGGCATCTTCTTTCATTACAATGGATTACAGTTCTGGTCCACTTGAAGAAATGGAAAACAGACCGTTTTCAACTTCAAGCTTGATTGGAGATGAGATATCTTTACCAATTAGGCATGGGAATAGATCGGGTCCCTTAAGAACAGTCCGAAGCAAGTTATCCTTATATAGATTTTCAGGAAGTCGGAGTGAGCATGGGGGACCTTCTTCCAAGCGAAATTGGATATGATGGTTATTGGTTTAAGGTTTGAGGTTTTTTTTAGTGTTTTTTGAAATGTACAGTTCCTAAAGGGATCCGAACGAACTGTTGATTGAGTGACTGATTTAGCTTAGGGGTCTCAAATTTCCGCAGATTTCATGTTAAGGTTGGAGAGATACAGGACATTGACTAATTTTGAAATATTGATTCATCATACACGAAGGAAATGTAACTTGAACATTATTGTAAATGCCTTGAATTGTATCTTGTGCCCATGGCATTTTTTCTACTTTCTATTTGTCATCTATTCTAGAAGACGCTATTAAACGTTATGCTCACGAACCATAGAACAAGTATGAAATGGGTAAATTAGAAACTAGGTAACACTTTTGCTGGCACAACAAAGCCATTATATCATACCGTGTAGGTCACGTCATTCATTACAAAATTTCAAACGATTTCATCATTAATTACCAAATAACAAATAGATTGTCATTTATTACTCAACTTGGCGGACTATGTGGCCACCGATGATACTGCTATTCCCTCGAATTGAACAGAAATTGTTGCAAAATTAATAGGTGGATGGAATAATAGCCCAGGAAGCATGCAAGAAGAGGAGATGGAGATGCTTGTGTTTGTGTTGGTTAAGACGTATATCTCGTTTTCAAGAACATTTTCCTTTTGCTAATAATAAGTTGGTACATTGAATATTACTATTGAGGATCCGAATTGCTTGGAGGATATGCTCCACATGTGATGGTTGGTGAGGTAGTAGAAGTAGTACTTGGCTCAACTTTTAACATCACGTTTGAAGGTTTAGTTTGAATGGGAAAGACAATGACATTTCCAAGTACTTTCCATTTGGACCGTCCTTTAACCAAGCAAAACAGCTCACCAAGTTATTGTTGATATGTTGCTCCTACTTGAGCTCAGCCACCCAAATGCCTTGTCCACCACTCAATTCATACCCAAATAGATTTTAATTTATTTTTTTGTGTGAAAAGTAAATCAATTCTATTTTTGTTTCTTAAAATAATAAACAGAGAATATTATTATTATTATTATTATACAATTCTTATTCACGTGTAAAGGTTCATCTTGAGTTCTCTACTCCCCATTATATAAGGGATCCAGTTGTATTTGTTAAAACTTAAAACTAATATTGCTAATAGATAGAATTAGAAGGGTGATCAACATCAACATCCACGACTCTTGAGCATCTAAAAAGGGTATTGCTTTCTTCTCCTTTACCTCCCCCCTCCACAAATTAGAAGTGTCTTAATCTGTTCAGCATCATTACTTTGCCAAATAGTTTTGTGTTTCATAAATCAAATTTGCTTTTCTCACTTTAATACTTATACTCCAAAAGCAGAGAAGGGTAAAGGGAGAAACAGAAAGATGATGATAAGAAGCTCTTCAACACCTATTCTTGGTTCCCTCCTCTCTTCTTCTTCTTCTTCCTCCTTCACACTCACAGATAGTCCTTGTAATAATAATATTAGTATTATTCACAACCAACTACCACCAAGTCACAAACACTACTCTTACCATCAACCTCTCTCATGCACTTCTTCTCCCATCTCTCCCTCCATTGACAGCCAAAAGAAAGGGTTAATCAGAAGAGTTCAATCTGAAGGAAACTTGGAAGACTTGGCCTACACTTGTTACAGCAATGAAGACAGATTCAGCTATGCAGATCCTCCCAATCTCAAGAGGTATTCAGCGAAACAGAGATGTTTGACACTGGAAACCATTCCATCTTTCTCTCTTTCTAAACACACTGGCTTGCGCCAAGAAGAGGAAGATGTGGAAAGTGAGATTGAAGATGAAGATGAAGAGGGAGAAGAGGTATTCTGTGTGATGGATAGAGTTTGTAGTGTTGGTTATGGTGAAGAGGTTGGTAGTAGTAAAGACATGATGTATCTTGCAAAGGGTCTTGGTCTTGATGGAGGTAGCATAGGTGGCTGCAGAGGAGGAAACAATGGAGGTTATAATTCCATGGGATCTGGAGGAAATGATGGAGATAATAATCATCATGATGCGGAAGAATATTACAAGAATATGGTGGAGCAAAATCCAGGGAATTCATTGTTCCTCAGGAATTATGCTCAGTTTCTGTATCAGGTAATTAACTAACTTGTATATATGTGACTATATATATCCTTGTTTGTGTTTCAATATGTAACTTCAATTACTTCTGTTTTCCAAATTATTACTGGTTGTGTCTGGTGTTCATGTTTGTGTTGACTTGACATGACAGTGCAAAGAAGACGGTGAAGGAGCAATGGAGTATTATTCACGAGCCATACTAGCAGATCCAAAAGATGGAGAAGTTCTATCACAATATGGGAAGCTAGTTTGGGAATTACATAAGGACCAAGAAAGAGCATGTAGCTATTTTGAAAGAGCAGTGCAAGCCTCTCCTGAAGATAGTCATGTACATGCAGCATATGCTAGTTTCCTTTGGGACACTGATCAAGAGGAGGAAGATCAGGATGATGCAGCAGAACAATCTTTACCTTCACAGTTCCATCTGGCTGCTACTCCTACAGGTGTTTAGAAGATATGTGGTATGAATTCCATTTTCAAGGGACTCTCTCTTTGAATTATTATTATTATTGTAGTGAATCCAATGTTGTATAGGAAAGTTACTACTGAGAGCGTTATAATAGTAATAACAGAATGAAACCACAATCACAAACTGGTGTGCTGTGTAGCTTTAAGTTTCTTTCCTACAGTATGCAAAATTATTTAGGCTTCCTACAACTTTTGTACATAAACCATTTAATTAATCAACCTACTGATTCATATATAAAAATGTCATATTTGAGACTGGTTCTATTAAGTTAAATTGCATCTTTAAGTAACAAATGCAGCAATCAAGAACTCACCTACAGCTACAAGGGGGATTAGATGAATGAATGAATGATTTAAAAATTCCTCCCATATCATCAACAGAAACATAAGCACTAAAAAGCTATAAAGCACCAAGATAGACATGGACACCAAACATACTGACACAAACACGTAGATACTGATAATATTTTGAGAAAATAAAAGTATTCAAAATGTCGATGCCGATGTCTGGCACTACACATGTATGACATTGAACACGTCTTCGATATGGGTGCTTCATAGCTAAAAAGTATACAGACACCACCAAATATGGCAATAAAGTTTCATTTCAGGAAACATATGCAGGTGCTGAGCTATGCTCCTGAACAGCATGCTGTACTACATGATTGATCTCTTAGGTAACATTTAATCATTAATATTGATTCGACAAGAATGACCAATCACACAGCTTCAATTGAACCCAGAACCAAAAGATAGAGCACAGTTTAGAGATTACTTGGGTACAAAAGGGCTTGTTTTCTGGAAAGCTGGTGAAGAGATTCCACTCACTCACTCACTTCAGTTCCAATCCAACTCGGGACTCCTTATAGTTAGTTGACAGTAGTTAATATGTAAGAAGCTGAGTTAGTTATCTAGTTAGTTAAAATTCAGTTATAAGTTAGTTATGCTTTATTCAATGTATATTATATAACCATTGGTTTGCATGCATTTTCTCATTCAATCAATCAGATTCTTCTTCTTTCTGATTTCTTTCATTCTTTCTCTCAGCTTTCACCACTATCATTAAGAAATGGAGGGTAATAAACCTCAAGAAATGCACCTCTGTATACCACCATACCCACATCCTCTACCTTCTATGCCTCTTCATCCCTACCAAACAGTTCAATTACCCAATCGCGAAGACGAACATCAAGAAACACCTTTGCCATCTTTTTTCTCTCGACGTCTCCAAATAATCAAAAGCGGAAACATAGAGCCACCATTCCCATGGGCAACTTCTAAACGCGCTACAGTTCATACCCTTCATTACTTGTTATCTCATAACTTGACTACAATAACAGGAATAGTTGAATGCAAAAATTGCCATGCACAACGTGAAATTGAATTTGATTTGATGAAGAAGTTCAAGAAAGTAAGTGTTTTCATTCTGATAAATTAGCACGAGATTGAATATTGGATGAAGCCTGTGCTCCTAAACTGTAATAGCTGCTTGCACAGGAATTGTATGAAGCCTGTTATTTCCCAAAAGAAGAGAGGAATTAATTGGTTGTTTTTGCTTCTTGGTGAGATGATAGGTTGCTGTAATGTTCTGCAACTCAGATATTTTTGTAAGCATACACAAAATAACAGATATGTCAACAAAGATCGACTGATATATTTTACTTATTTAGGATTATGCAAACAGTTGCAACCTGAAGGACCTTATGATCCCCCTAGCTAGACAGATTATGATTTACAATCAGACTCACTCATGCATATGCATGCAGCATGCATGCTTTTTGTTCCTTCTTGAATGTTTGGTTTTGTTCTTTCTTGTTCTTGACGCGCTTTATTTCTTGGGAATTTTAGATGTTTCTTTCTTGGTACTTAACGATTTGCATTTGTGGTCCGATATATAAAAATATGTTTGTAGTAGATGTATTGGCATCACATAAAAAAAATTATGAAAAAAAAGCGTTCTTAGTTCAGTTCGGTAGAACGCGGGTCTCCAAAACCCGATGTCGTGGGTTCAAATCCTACAGAGCGTGATTACATTATTGTTATCTAGGATCGAGAATGACATGGAAATAATGGGATAACAGTCTAATCTAAAGTCTGAATTTGATCTCCGTTGTTAATTTTAATCCTCAAACAACGGAGTAGGAGTAGGAGGTCAATAAACAAAGGAGATGTTACTCAATCAAAGATCCAATTGATCACCACATCGATATTGTAAATATGCAGTTACTGTTGGAACACTTCTCCAGAAAATCACTCTTGAGTATAGAGAAAGATGTAACAAACTATTAACAGAAAGTTGAGTTCTGTTATTGAAAAATGAATGGCATTAATGAGCCAAGTGTACAATATGGTATTTATACAAATTGACTCTCACCTAGTTGCCTTTGCAGTTATTGACTCTTTTATTTTTATTACAAACTAGACTGAATTAATACTTCAACATGCCTCCTTAATTCTGACTAGTTGCAGTCTTCATACCCAGTTTCTGCTTCAGTTCATCAAGTCTTGACCTCTTCAGTGGTTTAGTCAGGATATCTGCCAGTTGCTCATCTGTCCTGCAGTGTTGCAAGTTGATCTTTCCTTTACTGACTTGATCACAGATGAAATGGAACTTGGTTTCTATGTGCTTACTGCAACCATGAGCAGCAGGATGATTTGCTAAATCAATAGCAGATTTATTGTCAACCAGGAGTTTCATAGGACAGTTTCTGCACAACTTCATTTCTTCCAAAAACATTGCTAGCCATAGTGCTTGGCATGCTCCTAAAGCTGCAGAGGTATACTCTGCTTCACAAGAGGATAGTGCCACAACACTCTCCTTCTTAGAGCACCAGGATATAGGAGCACTTCCGTATTGAAAAACATGCCCAGCTATGCTCTTCCCGTCATCTTTATCCCCACACCAGTCAGCATCTGTGAATCCAGAGTTCTGCTTCAACTTCTCCTTCAACCTTCTTAGGGAACAGTATCCCAAGGTCCACAGTGCCCTTTACATATCTCAAGACCCTTTTGGCTGCCAATAGGTGAGTTTCTTTTGGTTCTTCCATGTATCTGCTAACTACTCCAATATTGTAGGTTATGTCTGGCCTTGTGTTGCATAGGTATCTAAGGGAGCCAACAATTTGTTTATACAAGGTTGGATTCACCATAGGTCCATCACCATCTCTGCATAGTTTCTGCCCAGGTTCCATTGGAATTACTGCAGGATTACAGTCTTGCATATTTTAACTCTTGAGTATATCAGAGGCATATTTCCTCTGATGCAGCAATGTTCCACTGCTGGTTGAGTTGAATTCCATCCCCAGGAAGTAGGACAATTCACCAAGATCAGACATTTCAAACTCTCTCATCATTTCTTGTTTGAATTCATTCAGCTCTGCTGTCTTCTCACCTGTCACCAGCATGTCATCAACATAAAGACACACAATCATTAAATGATTGTTCTTAGACATTTTCACATATACTCCAAACTCAGTTAAGCATTTTGTGAAGCCTAGTTTATGTAGAGAACTGTCAATCTTCAACTTCCATGCCCTTGGAGCTTGCTTTAATCCGTACAGAGCCTTTTTTAATTTGTATACCTTTTCAATTTCACCTTCAACTGTGAAGCCAGGTGGTTGTCTCACAAACACTTCTTCAATTGGCCCATTTAAGAAGACTGATTTTACATCTAGTTGGAACATTGTTCGACCATTGTAGCTAGCATATGCCACTACTAGCCTTATGGTCTCTATCCTTGCCACTGATGAGTATACTTTAGTATAATCCACACCCTTTCTCTGCAGGAAACCTCTTGCCACCAGCCTTGCTTTGTACTTTGATACTTCACCACTTGGTTTTAGTTTAGTTTTGAAGACCCATTTAACATCAATTGCTTTCTTCTTACTTGGTAATTCAACCAATTCACAAGTATCATTTTTCTTTATTGATCTTAGCTCTTCCTCCATTGCAGCTTTCCAATGGGGACTGTCCAATGCCTCCTCAATGCTCACAGGTTCACTTTATGTAAGACGGGCAAACTCAAGCACATCACCTTCTTCAATTGTTTCTGCATTGCTTGGAAACCCTGCATATCCAGTTAGCCTAACAGATGGATTTCTCACTCTTGTTGATCTTCTCAAGGTTGTTTCTGTATTGGCCTCTTCTGTATCTGCATTGGTTTCTTCTGCAGGTTCTGCTTCCACTGATTCTTCTAATGTTACCGCTACAGGGAATATTTCCCTATCACTGTTCTCATCACTTTTCCACTCCCATCCATTGGATTCATCAACCACTACGTCTCTGCTGATCACGACCTTCATCTTCAGTGGATCATACAACTTATATGCCCCTGTTGGATCATAGCCAATGAGCACCATTGCTTGAGCTTTGTCATCAAGCTTCCTCCTATTTTGATCTGGTACATGTCTAAAGCAAAGTGAACCAAATATCTGAAAATGCTTGACATTTGGTTTGACATTACTCCATGCTTCCTCTGGTGTTTTATTCAACAATCTCTTGGTTGGACACCTATTAAATACAAACACAGCAGTGTTAACTGCTTCACCCCAGAGTCTGTGAGGAGCTCTCTTTCCCTTCATCATACATCTAGCCATATTGAGCACTGTTCTATTCCTTCTTTCTGCAGCACCATTATGCTGGGGTGTATAGGGAGCAGTTACTTCATGAGTGATTCCTTCATTATTGCAGAGGCTTGCAAATTCTGTGGAGGTGTATTCCCCACCTCCATCTGTTCTCAATATTTTCAATCCTGTTCCACTTTGTTTTTCCACCAATGATTTCCATGTTTTGAACATAGAAAATACATCACTTTTCTTGTCAATCACATATATCCACATCTTCTTGGTGTATTCATCAATGAAGGACACAAAATAGGATTTACCTCCAATTGTTTTTACCTCCATAGGTCCACAAACATCTGAGTATACAACTCCTAGTTTCTCTATGGATCTCCCCTGTACATGCCTCTTGAATGAATTTCTGGCTAGGTTTGACTTGCAACACTCATCACACAGTTCCTTAGGTGCTTTGTGTTGGACTATATGATAACCTTAGAGGGGGAGTGAATAAGGTTATATGCTAAAAATGAAATCTTTTTGGATTTTCGAAAAGTTAATGATGCAAGTTTAAATCGAATGCGGAAAAGATGATTTAAACTATATGCAATACCTAAGCAAGCTATAACAATGACAGGAAAAGTTACAGTGATATTGAAAGCTAAGTACAGTAATATCAAAAGCAAAGATAATTATAACGATAATCAAATCTGCGCGTGATAATAGCAAGTGCGACGACAGTTAACAATTATAAAAGAAAACGCAAAGTAAAGATAAGGGATAGGAGTACACCGTGATTTTTACGAGGTTCGGGATAAAAGCCCTACGTCCTCGGCCTCCGGCTTTGCAACCTTCAGACTTGATAATAACCACTATATGAGAAGATACTTCTTCAACGTCTTACAAGCAAGCAACTTCGCTATAGCTACCACGCCAATCTCAATTTTCCCCAAATTGAGAACCCAAGCTCCCCGCTAAGGATTTCGCTACAATTCAATCTCCCCGATTGAATTACCCAAGAAAACTTCCCAGGATTTCACAACAACCAAGTATTAACGATTACAAATTAAAACTAGGATCCAATCACTCAAGCAATATAACACGATGTAGTTGAGAGAGATGAGCGATTTGAAACCCTAGATGAAGAACGTGAATAAAGAATGTGACGGTGAGTGTTTGCGTTCTTTTCTTTTTGATTTGTGTGTTGTGTTTTTTTATCGTAAAAACCCTAAGTCCTATTTATAGGGAATGTAAAAATATGACCGTTGAAACACTTTTTAACACAATTATGATAAGTGAAGAATCGATTGATTTCTTGAGAGAAATAGGATGAAAATCGATTTTGTTCTTTAAAAATCAAGTAGATAATCGATTGCTTGCTTCAAAAAGCAAGCTAACAATCGATTCTTCTCTTTAAAAAAGAGAGCCAAGAATTGATTTATCTTTCTATTTTTCTTTCTATTAAAAAGGCCATGAATCGATTCATTGCTTCCCAAATGAAGTTGACAATCGATTCATTCCTTTCCAAATAACAAGCCATCAATCGATTGTTTTCTTTCCAAAACAAATTCTTATTAAAATCAATCTAATGTTAAAATCGATTTTTGGCTTTAAAACTTTTAAAAAATAAGAGGAAATCGATTCTTAGCTTAAAGTACACAAAGTCATCAATCAATTGTTTTCTTTCCAAAACAAATTCTTTCAAAAACAAGCAGGACACAAATCGATTCATTGCTTTACAAAAGGAAGTGGAAAATCGATTTCTAGCTCTAAAAGCAAGAGAGAAATCGATTTCTTGCTTTAAAGACCAAATCAAGAATCGATTCTTTACTTCAAAAACAAGTTCTTTTAAAACACTAAGCCATAAATCTATTTTCTTTAAAAACAACAAGTCATGATTCAAACTATTTTTTTAAAAATAACTTGTGCCTAACCTAATTAATCATGCTTTTATATAAAGTATTTTTCCAATACAGTTCTATTTTAAAAGATCATCTCTCAACTACAAAAGTCATAAAGTTTAAGTGACGAGATCTTACATGCGTTCTATGAAAAGCAATATAACACATAAGTCTTGAACGCTTTAGTAATTTCTCCTCCGAGCTTCTACACTTTAAGATAACATGTCAAGCGCTTTGGTTCATGCTCTGTGCTTTGGTTCATGCCTTGCGCTTTTGGTTCTTGCCCTGTGCTTTGGTTCAACTATAACCATTAGTAAACATATTGTAATTTGTTATCATTCAAAACAAAGAGTGTTTGACCATGGTTCAACACTTTGATCACTGGCAGCCCCTGTACCATATTCTTTTCTTTCAACATTGATAGACTTCTGAAGTTTAGATGCCCAAATATCTGGTGCCACAACCAGTTGTCATCATCTATAGTTGTGATCATACACTTCTCATCAACTATTTCTAGAGGAGTCTTGAATGTCCTGTTTTTACTCAGTGGTGCTCTTATGATCAATCTTGATTTACCAACAAAGACCTTCATGTCACAATCTTCCATTATCATCTTGTACCCTTTCTCAAGTAACTGACCAAGACTAATCAAATTACTTTGCATGTTAGGTACATACAGAACATCATTTATATAGCATTCTTTACCATCTTTTCTTCTAATCATGATCTTTCCCATTCCCTCAGCACGAATACTCCTATCATCAGCAAATCTTATCTTTCTTTTCATAGTTTCATCTAAGATTATGAACCATTTCCTATTTCCAATCATGTGATTAGAACATCCAGTATCTAGATACCATAATTCTTCTTTATCTACAGAGTTTTTATCATTTGCAGCAAGCAATGGATATTCTGTGTTTCTATTTTCACTATCATCAGATTCACCATCAGATTCAATTCTAGCCATCAATAATTGATCATCAGGATCACTATCATTTTCAGAACTATCATCAGAATCATTAGCATATTGCACTTCATCAGCTTTTGATTTAGATTTCTTACCAGCCTTGTTGTCTGATGGGCACTCATCTGCGAAATGTCCCCAACCATCACAGTTGTAGCACTGCACCTCCCTCTTATTGAAGCGCTTCCCTTCTTTCTTCTTGTTCTTGTTGTCATTGATCACTTTCTTGACATCATTCACCTTTTGCTGATTCAAACTCTCAGCATCTCGTTCACCTTTGCCCTTCCACTTTCCCTTCGCTTTCTTCTTCCAACCACCTTTCTTCGTGAACTGAGCCTGTAAGGCACTCTCAGTCCCTTTGGTTGGATTCCTTTCCTTGAGTCTTGCCTCTTGCGCCTCAAGAGAACCCTGCAATTCTGCAAATTTCATCGTGCTCAGGTCCTTTGATTGCTCGATTGCAGTCACTATGCCGTCGAATTTGGGGGTTAGGGTTCACAGCAGTTTTTCTACCTTCACTTGTTCATTAATCGTCTCGTCGTTGATCTTCATCTGATTCATCACTACGGTTAGGCGATTGATGTAGTCCATTATCGAATCTTGATCTTCCATCTGAAGCAATTCATACTGCTTTCGCAACGTTTGCAATTTCACTTTCTTCAACTTCGCGTCACCGGATTACGCCGTCGCTAGTGCATCCCACGCCTCCTTTGCCGTTTCGAATTGAGCAATTCTTTCGAAAACCTCACCATCAACGCACTGATGGACCAGAAAAATTGCTTTGTTATCTTTCTTTCTTTGATCTCGTAATGCATCACCCGTCGTTGCAGTAATGCCATCCTTGACTATATCAACCACATCTTGATATCTGAAAACCCGTCATCTGCTGCACCCAGCGATCGTAGTTCACTACAACATTTTGACCCTACGGCAACGCCTAAAATTCTAATGCCTAAAAAACCGTTGCCTTAGATAGCAATGGCAACAGTTTTTTTGCCACCGTTGTTGGTTCAAATTTTTTTATTAAATTTTTTTGGCAACGGTTTAAAACTGTTGCCTAAAGGTCTAAGGCAACGGTTTTTAGTTGAGCTTTAGCCAACGCCGGGAAACCGTTGTCATATGTTGAATTACTTAAAAAAAATTGAGCGCTAATTCCAAAATTTGGTGCTAAACCAAAAACTCAAACACCATAGGAAATTAAAATACAATAATAATAATAATAATAATAATAATAATAAATCAAATACAATTTATTAATGGGGTCTCTGATAAGTCTGATCATACACCACTTTGGCTGCGTTTGAATCAGTGGGATCACAGGCCTAGGCGTCGTACTTTTAAGTTAGAGAATTCGTGGCTTGAGGAACCGGAGTTACCATTGGTAGTAGAAGATAGTTGGAATCTTAATGAAGGGGCTGATTTTTTAACAAAAGTGAAACATTGTACAAGTGCAGTGGATGAATGGGGACGTAGGTTGAGATCACGCTATCGGGATGAAATAAATGCCTGCCGAAGAAGTATAGAGGAGATCCGGTTGCTGCCTAATGGTGGGGAAGATCCTATGTTATTAGAAATGAAGACTAGATTGAGTACTTTGCTGGCACAGGAGGATGCTTTTTGGAAACAACGAGCCAAGGTCTATTGGCTTCGTGACGGTGACACAAACTCTCGTTTCTTTCATGCTATGGCAAGTGCAAGAAAGAGAAGGAACCATATCTCAAAGTTGATAAGAGAAGATGGTAGTGAGGCCACTAGTCAACAAGATTTGTGTACCATTGCTAATGAATATTTCACCTCTTTGTTTGATGGTAGTATTGATGATTATGAACCTGTTATCTCATGTGTGCAGCCGAGAGTAAGTGATGAGGATAACCAGCAGCTTTTGAGACCTCTTGAGTTTGAAGAATTTAAGCAATCTCTTTTCCAAATGCACTCTGATAAGGCACCGGGTCCAGATGGCTTGAATCCGACATTTTTTAAGAGATTTTGGAATCTTTGCGGAACGGAGTTGTTTCATACTGGAAAGGCTTGGCTCGAAACTGGTGAGTTCCCTCCAAGTTTGAATGATGCTAACATTGTGTTAATCCCAAAAGTGGACAACCCCACGTCCATGAGGGATTTGCGCCCCATTTCTTTATGCAATGTTATGTATAAGTTAATATCAAAGGTGCTTGCAAATCGTCTCAAACTTTTATTGCCGAAATGTATTGCGTTGGAGCAGTCTGCCTTTGTTGAAAATCGATCCATTCTTGATAATGTGCTAGTGGCTTTCGAGACACTTCACCACCTAAAGTGTCGTACTAAAGGGAAGATAGGGGAGATGGCTCTTAAGATTGACATTAGTAAAGCTTATGATCGAGTTGATTGGGGCTATTTGAAGAGCATGATGTTGAAGATGGGCTTTGATGAGAAATGGGTTGGCTGGATGACTATGTGTTTGGAGACAGTTAGCTACTCAGTTTTGGTAAATGGAGAGAGAGTCGGTCCTATCACACTTGGGAGAGGGCTGAGACAGGGTGACCCACTGTCACCTTATCTTTTTATTATATGTGCAGAGGGACTTACTACACTTTTAAAGAAAGCTGAGGCTCGAGGGGATCTACATGGAGTGAGAGTGTGTAGAGGGGCTTCATCCCTCACACACCTCCTTTTTGCTGATGACTGTTTTTTATTTTGCAGGGCAGATGGCAGAGAAAGTAGACACTTGAAAGATATTTTGAACACTTATGAGAGAGCTTCTGGGCAGGCCATTAATATGCAAAAATCAGAAATCTTTTTTAGCAATACGTTGTTTCCATCGAACACTGGTAGTCTTGCAGGGAATTGACCATTGTTTTCGGTCGTATTCGCCATCGCCGTCGCGTGGAGAGGTGGATCGTCGTCTTCTACGGTGGCTCTAGATGCCAATTGTTGGAACACTTCACCAGAAAATCACTCTTGAGTATAGAGAAAGATGTAACAAACTATTAACAGAAAGTTGAGTTCTGTTATTGAAAAATGAATTGCGTTAATGAGCCAAGTGTACAATATGGTATTTATACAAATTGACTCTCACCTAGTTGACTTTGACTTCAGTTATTGACTCTTTTATTTTTATTACAAACTATACTTAATTAATACTTCAACAGTTACAAATAATCCAGCCTAAGTAATAGGGATTAAACCTAATAAGACGATTCCAAGTAGAAAAACTTCAATCATTTGAATTTGTTTGAAAGGAAAAAAAGGGAGGGGGTAATATCTATCCTTAAATATGAATTTGTATTTACCATGAGTCTCAATCACCAAAAATTGGAAATTTACAGTTGGAGTAGCATTATCCTAACATGCAAAGGGGAAAATATTTTCATAAAAAACTATGAGCAAGCAGCCTGTTTGAATTGGGTTTTAAAATTTAATAATAAATAAATTTGTTCATCGAAAAATTTAGAAACTAAAAACTATTTTTAAAAAGTGATTTCGAACAAGCTCTACATGTCTAGAACTAAAAATTTCACGGTTGTTAAGATCAAGATGCACAAGATGCATCTTGGTCATGCTTCCCTTAACACCTGAAGCATGACCAAGATGCACACATTTTTGAGCTCTAGGTTGGAACTTTGTGCGGTGAGCTGAAAGTGTAGTAGCATAACATGAAGAATCAAATACTCTTAAGTGAAGACATATCAGGAACTTTATTATATATGAAAAAAGGGGAAGATGAATTTAGTCTGGCAGAGGGAAGCATATTAATAACTTGAACAGCTTAAGAAATAGCAAAATCCATTGGTATTCATTGGTATAAAAGGTGGTGGACTTTTAAAAAAAACTATTTGTATTCAGAAACTCAAAAATTAGAGGGATTAGAGTCTACGTCAAAAATGATATAATTAAATCCAAGCTCTTGTGTCTGTTCAATTGCTGGTTCAATCCATTTTGGGATCAGAGCTCAGGTTCAGTGAGTTGTGAGTAATAAGAGTGACTAGAATTAATTTGAGAGTAGAGGAGCTTTTGGGTGAGGTAGAGCCAAATCTCGAAACCTCTATTTTTAGTCCAAATTCACTCAAATAGACACTGTCACCGTCCACATGCCGAGCTCTATTATCACACATTTCCACACGTCTACTCAAGGAAGAAGACGAGCCACATCAGCGTGCCAAATCACTCATTAAGGTACTGTCACATGTTTACCCCATGCCAAGTCACTAACCCCAAACCACCTCATTTCAACAACCAACCACATCCTTCCATGTGTCATCTCTGGCCTCACATGCCAACAAAAAAACATTTGAAAAATGCTAATAAGCCCCTCCACTTTCCCACATTTACCTCTTGCCCCTAAACTTTTTGAAATTGCAATCTAACCACAAAGTTTTTGGAATTTGCAATTTAGCCCTTAAAATTTTGGAAAATTGAATCTTACCCCAAAACCTTCAAATACCCAATTTAACCCTTAAAATCCTTTCAAGACGCGAACCTCAACATGAAATAGAAAATAGAAATTGAGACTTTAAGGAGACAAGTTCAACAATTATAAGAAATCGTGGCTGCTCAACAAGCACTATTAGATGTGTACCATCAAAAAAAAAGATGATTCACATGGTAAGGACTCATCATCAACAAGGAGGCATCATCCAACTCGCAGTCATTCAGGAGTGATGACATCAAGGTAAGAGTTCATGATTTTGAAGGAAAACTCTAGATAGGTGAGTTTGTGAAATGACGTCATATTGAACGAGTATTCGAGTACAAGGAGGTAATCGAGGAGAAGAAGGTCGAGATCATTGTTGTCAAGCTAAATAAGCACACATCCAAATGGTGGGAGAATCTTAAAAAGAAGCGTGAACGTGCCGAAAAAACAAGATTAAGACTTGGGAGAAAATGAGGCGAAAACTAATTAGTAAATTTTTGCCTTCTCACTATTACCAAGATAACTTCATTCAACTACATAATATTCGTCAGAAGAATTTGTCGGTCGAAGAATACACTAAAGAAATCGAGAAGTTAATGATCTAGTGTGATGTTCACAAAATGAATGAACAAACAATAGCTCGTTACGTTGGTGGTTTAAACCTTGAAATTGCTCATTCTTTTCAGCAATGCTGGTCATTAGATGATGATATCCGTCTTGCTAGTTTGGGGGTTACATCAGGACCAAGAACGAGCCTCTTGCTATTTTGAAAGAGCCATACAAGGATGATCAGATGAATGAATGATTGAAAAATACCTTGCATATCAGTAACAGAAACATAGGCACTAAAAAGTATAGAGATACCAAATATGCCAATAAAATTCAACTCACTCACTCACTCACTTCCAATCTATCTTGGGGGCTCCTTCCTTATAGTTAGTAGACAGTAACTATATAAGAAGGTGGGTTAGTTATCCAGTTAGTTAAAATTCAGTTATAAGTTAGTTTGCCTTATGCAATATATATAACCATATTGGTTTGCATGCATTTTCTCATTCTATGCAATCACCAATCAAATTCTTATTCTTTATGACTTCTTTCATTTTTTCTCTCATAGAAATGGAGGGTAATAAACCTCAAGAAATGCACCTCTTTATACCACGATACCCACATCCTCTACCTTCTCTACCTCTTCATCCCTACCAAACAATTCCATTACCCAATCACGAAGATGAACATCAAGAACCACCTTTGCCATCTTTTTTCCCTCAAAGTTTCCAAATGATCAAAGATGAAAACATAGAGCCACCATTCCCATGGGCAACTTCTAAACGCGCTACAGTTCATACCCTTCACTACTTATTATCTCATCGCTTGTATAAAATAAAAGGTATAGTTGAATGCACAATCTGCGATACACAACGTGAAGATGAATTTCTTTTGGAGGAGAAGGTGGTGAAAGTAAGTGATTTCATTTTGGAAAATAGGCACGTGAATATGATACCTGTGCTCCTAAACTGTTATGCTTGCTCCAACCAGAATTGTATGAAGCCTGTTATTTCTCAAAAGAAGAGAGGAATTAATTGGTTGTTTTTGTTTCTAGGGGAGATGATTGGATTCTGTAGTATTATGCAACTCAAGTATTTTTGTAAGCATGCACTAAATAACAGAGATGTAAACATAGATCAATTGGTATATTTTACTTATTTAGGTTTATGCAAACAGTTGCAAGTTACACGCTCGAGGACCATTTTAGAACTAATTAATAGCTAGACTGACTATGATTATGCATGCTTGCATGCATGCATGTTTTTTGTTCCTTCTTGTACATTTGGTTTTGTTCTTTCTTTTTCTTGACTAGCTTTATTTCTTGATAATTTGAGATGTTTCTTTATTGAATATTCATTATTTTTAATATTGTCTTAAATTGAAATCATCTATAATTAAGCATAGGTAATTTGATTCTTTTTTGGTTACAAAGGCTACAAAAGAGCACAAAAAAGAAAAATAGGCCTAAAGCCTTACAAAAAACCTCACCTCGAGCATCCGCAAGGGATGATTTCAATTTCTAAAACCACACCCTAAGGTCACAAGTTCGACTCTTGGGCGTGTCAAAAATTCTATTGAGATGAGAGAACCACGGACCGGCAAAGCCAGACACACGTGGTCAGCTAGTTCCTCGGCGTAAATTAGGCTCCCCGGCGTAAATTAATCACCAACAAGTCGATTGATACTGCGCACCAATAATCCTTTTTTTATCCGACAATTAGAAGTATTATTGAGAAAGTCAATTAGCTTAGCATCATTGATACACACTCCCCCCACCTTCTATGAAGGCTTGAGAGAGCGTCCAATCAAGTTCGATTGATATTGTGCACCAATAACACTGTAATAAAAAAAATCTATTAAGCTTTGGTACTTCAATAATAGAGACACACTCATAGTTGTTGGGTATTCGTGGGTACTTATTGTTCTGTATTTTGTGGTCCAATATATAAAAATATATTTATAGTATAGTAAAAAAATTGATCTTTATTATTATTTTTTATGATATTGAAACTTTTCTCATTACATTAAATATTATTTCACTATTTTTTGCTATAAAAAAAATTGATTTTTATTATTATTTTTTATGATATTGAAACTTTTCTCATTACATTAAATATTATTTCTCTATTTTTTGCTATAAGAATAAGCTTTTCCTATATTTCAATATACGTATAGTTTTCAGTTATTTTATTTATTTATGTGTTTTTGTTGTCTTTTAGTCATGTTTATATCAAATTTATATTTATATTAGGTATTTGTATCTTACCTTGATTTTTCAAAAAACCAAGTATCACGTATCTGCACCAAGCATGGGTACCGTACTTGTACCCATGCAACATAGGAAATCATTGATTTTAATATACAGTATGAGATCATGATTCGTGACGTCTAATCCAATAAATTACTGAAATTTCTTAATTAAAAAACCTTAGACATTTGATCCGATTTATCTATTTAGTGGCGGACCTATGCACCACTCATGGGGTCGGCTGAACCCTCTAGAAAAATAAGTGTACTGGTCCTATGTAAAATAACTTTTGAACTCCCTGAAATTTTAAATTTGCACTCAAATTTTAATAAATCTGTCATATTACTGAGTATTCTAAAAACTTTATGAAGTAATTTTACCAATGTCACATACCTTTAGGGATTACTTCTTATTTTCATATACATCGAGACTTAAATAGGAAAGAGCGTGTAAACTTAGAAACTAATTTGTCGATTTACTCTTAAACAAATTTGGAGTTAAATAACTTGATTTTTTAATTTTCGTAAAATAAAAGAGGATATTTGATAGAAAACAAACAGTCCTATGTACAAATAATTTTTATAATGAATTTTTTTTGTCACCCCCACCTTAGGCTCCTGGTCCACCACTGACTCTAATTGAAGGGATTATATGCAAATCAAAGGGTCCTAAACTCCTAATTGAAGGGTCCTGGTCCACCACTGACTCTATTACTTTTGCAATTAATTTAACTTCATATTTCCTTATTCTGCATTCAAATTTCAACTTTTCATCCAATATGATTATGATGGATGATAATGAGATGATGCAAAAGGCAAACCACTAACTCCTATTTGAAGGGATTATATGTTGCAGAAGAGATATATTCCAACATCGAGATTGTGTTTCCTATAATACTTATTATACACATGGATGAGTGAAGTAACCAAACTGGTATATATAGTCAAAGGAAAACTTATGCACTAAGCTTTGATTACTTAGGCACTAAATGGCTTGGTACTCCTTACAGTTAGTTGACAGTTATTATGTAAGAAGGTGAGTTAGTTACCCAGTTAGTTTAAATTCAGTTATAGGTTAGTTTTGCTTTATCAATGTATATATAAGCATTTCTTTTGCATGCAATTTCTCAGTCAATCAATCAAATTCTTCTTCTTTCTGCTTTCTTTCATTCTTTCTCTCAGCTTTCACTACTGATTTTAAATATTATCTAGAAATGGAGGGTAATAAACCTCAAGAATTACTCCTTTTTATACCACCATATCCATACCCTCTACCTTCTCTTCCTCTTTATCCCTACCAAACAATTCATCTACCCATATACGAAGATGAAGATGAAGATCAAGAAGCACTTTTGTCACCTTTTATCCCGCGACAACGACGTTCCGAAAAGAATAAAAACGTAGAGCCACCATTTCCATGGGCAACTTGTAAACGCGCTACAGTTCATACCCTTGAATACTTGTTATCTCATGGCTTGACTACAGTAACAGGAATAGTTGAATGCAGAAATTGCCAAGCACAACGTGAAATTGAATTTGATTTGATGGAGAAGTTCAAGAAAGTAAGTGATTTCATTTTGGAAAATGAGCAAGAGTTGTATAATAGGGAAATGATTGATTGGAAGACCATCCCTATGTTCCTAAACTGTAATAGCTGCTGGTTCAAGAATTGTATGAAACCTGTTATTTCTCAAAAGAAGAGAGGAATTAATTGGCTGTTTTTGCTTCTTGGTGACATGATTGGGTGCTGTAACATTCTGCAACTTCAGTATTTTTGTAAGCACACACAAGGTCTTAGATATGTAAACAAAGATCATTTGATATATTTTACATATTTTGAATTATGCAAACAGTTGCTACCTGAAGGACCCTTTGAAACCCTAGCTAGCTAGACTATGATTTACAATCGAAGTCATGCATGCATATCCATGCTTGCATGCATGCTTTTTGTTCCTTCTTGTACGTTCGGTTTTGTTCATTCTTGTTCTTAACTTGCTTTATTTCTTGGGAATTTGAGATGTTTCTTTATGTATTGCTAGAGTTTTGATTCTGCTTTATTATTTAAAATTTTAAAAATGTAAAGTTGTACTAAATATTGTAGAGTAATTATTAATTATTAAGTTAATACAAACAAGATTATTCTCACTAAGATAATAGGTTCCCGTCGGTTGCGGTTATTTCCTGTTGGTTATAAACCGACGGGAAATGCTAGTCTTAAAATCCAACTTCATTACTCTAATGTTGGTTGTAGACAAGTGATGTCAATCAAGTGACGTAAAATTCCTCTTTTTATAATTATAATAGACTTATCATATTTTGTCTTCTCATTTTGACCATCAAACGTGCCCTTAATTAAGAGCAAATATAAAAGTAAGCCATCTAGTCTAGCACCTCCGTGTTAGATTATTTTTAGGAATGATTTAGACCCTTGTAGGCTATCCACGGAGTGTTTTAACGCTTTCAACGAAAGATTAATCTCCGCTCATGAGCAAATTTCACACTGACTAACACCGAATTTTTTTCACTACGAGAATCGAACCCCGAGAACACCGAATCAATCGTGTCCTAGGGTAGCTTACTCGACTAGGACAATAGTGTTGGTTACCACCCAATTAGTTTTAGCCCCCTTTCGAAAGCTGTTTTTTCAGAAGTTCTATATATAGGCTAAAAAAGAGATTATTTTTTCAATTTAAGCTGCAGCTGAATTAGGGGTGTCAAACTGGATGGTTTGGATGGATTTGGATTTGGATTTGGATTATAATGGATGGATTGAAAAAGTCCATTTAAAATTTATATCCATTAGGATTGCATCAAACAAATCCAATCTAATCCATCCATTTAAAAAAAAAGTCCATCCAATCCATCCATCAACCCATTTTTAATGGATAGATATCCAATCCATCCAATAGGCCCAACTATTTTATTTTTTTTACCAATTAGGCCCAACTTTATATATTTAATACATATATATACATATTATATTATATTCAATAAATAAATAATTAAATAGGAAGTTGGTGGTGGTTGCAGCGGTGGCCGGGGCCGGAGCTCCGGCGACCGGCACGGCGGAGCTTCGGCGACCCACGGTGGTTCCGAAAGTGGTCGGCGGCGGTCAACGGTGGTCAACAGCGGCGGCAGTGGTGGCTTCTATTTGTTTTTAATATATATATATATATATATATATTTGTTTCTGAATTTTTAAAAAAAAATTCTGGAATTTTCTTTTAAAAAAACTGAAATTTTCTTTAAAAAAAACTGAAAAGTATTTTTAAAAATATTTTTTTGGTAAAAAAGTATTTATTATAATTATCCAACGGATTTTGATTTTATATTTATTGGTAATCAATTGGATTTGAAAAAATTAATGAATGGATCACAACCATCCACAAATTAAATGGATGGATCCAATCCAATCCATTTATTATTATTTTTTTGTAATGGATGAATTTTGTTATGGATGGACCGGATATCCAATGGACAAATGTATCATTTTGAACATCTAAGCTGAATGCATGATCTGTCTACTTAAAAATTGTATCAAATTGCACAACCATAATAAATCCAAAACCAAATAAATCATGAATTGCAACTTAGCTCATTTCAAATTGTTGATCCAAACCAATTTTAATTTACCAAAATACGGTTGCACGGAAGATACAACCAATGTTGCTTCAGACCATGCATTCCATCCATTCAAATGAATTTGCAGCAAGCATAAAAACTAAACAAGAGAATTCCATGGAGCCTATTATTTGTAACAAGAAGAGAGGAATTAATTGGCTGTTTATGCTTCTAGGTGAGATGATCGAGTGTTGTGACATTCTGCAACTCAAGTAGTTTTGTAAACATGCACATAAAAACAGATATGTCAACATAGAACAATTGAAATATTTTACTTTTTTAGGATTATACAAACAGTTACAACCAGAAGGACCCTTTGATCCCCCTAGCTAGACTGATTATGATTTACAACCAATCTTACTCATGCAAGCTTTTTGTTCCTTCTTGTACATTTGCTTTTGCTCTTTCTTCTTCTTGACTGGCTTTATTTCTTGAGAATTTTAAATGTTTCTTTATAGAATATTTATGTTTTTGTAAGTGTTAAATATGTTTTTGTCCTAATTTTGTTTTTAGTCCTAATTTCGTATATAGTCCTCAAAACAATTTCACTCACTTGATTGGGTACACAACAGCAGTCGAAATCGCCATTTGAATAAAAAAGTTGCGTTACCTACATGTTCAACAATGCGAACCAAATTAAAACATTAAAATTTCCATAGCAGTAACAAAACCGTTTTCTTTCAAAAACTAAAACACAATGCAGTGTGACATGACATCTAACAATTCAGCACAACCTCCATTGATGTCTAAACCGTTTTTTTCTACACCTCTCATTTAAAAGCACCGCAATCCTGGCGTTGGTCAATACAAATAAAATAAAAAACCAAAATTTCCCACCTGAATGGCATCATAAAATTCATTCAAAGGGAACTAACTGATCTACATACTTGCGAAACAAACTAGTAAGTCTCAATGGCTTTTAACCTGACAATGACACCCAAAACGTAAGACTCCTCTTTTCATGAAACCACAGAAGGAAAATTTTATGCACTAGATATCGAATCAAGCTTGGATTTCACTAATTATACCCTTGAATTGCATATCCAAGCTTGCTTTGACGACATTTTCCTTATCGTGAAACGCGCTGATAACCATCACCTCTTGGTCTGGTATAATCTGAAGTATCCTGATAATTTCCCCTTCCAAAGCTCCTACCACCGAATCGCCCTCTTGGAGCATCTGTTGGATAACCTCTGCCTCTTCCACGTCCTCCTGATCAAAACAAAGGAAATGGATATAAATATTAAAAAACACCATTCCCTACTTTCATTAGAAAGCAAAAACGAAGAAACACTCTACAACTCAAGAAAGATTAATACTAAAAGTATGAAAGTTTATATTAAAAATATACGATTTCTAAATATTTAAAAGTTAGATACAAGTTTCATTGAAGAAAGAAAACAAGCAGTATAGAGGACACAGCAAGATATTGTCATTCACCAAAGCAAAAGTAAAAACACATACAAACCACAAAACCAACAAGCTCCTGAAAAACCTTCAGTCTCTTAATATAACTACCTTAGGAGTTCCCTAAGATAAAAACTAATTGTGTAGAGCCACAGAGCACAAGGCCAAAAGAATCCTATCCCATAGCAAATATGATAGGACCATTTTTTATTCTGAACATGGTTGAGTAAATAACAACATAAAATTTGGCAAACTTCAGCCATTGTTTCAGTATAACTATTGAAAGTTGTTGTAAGTGCAACTATTGAAATTTTGATCCCTATGCAAAATTCTCCTTCCCCTGTTTTATCCAAGGCTATATTGTCCACAAACTAAACTCTGGTACTTCAAACACATATTTCCATATAAATACTATCCACACCCCATATTTACACTTCTAGTAGTTATTCTCTTCTGCAGTCACTTCAGATTAACCGCTACAAAAAATCAAGAGTGGCATAATATGTTGCCTGGATGTCAATCTTTTTTGCAGCAAAATGTATCGGATCCAAGCCATCATCATAAAGTATTTAAATTAAAATCACTAGGACATCTCATCACACTCGGATCCAATGATGTAGAGCACAGCCCTAATACAGTGTTTCAAACAATTTCCCCCTAGGATTTATAAAGCTATCACAACCACTTGTGCCACTGGCAAGTACAGCCATAATCTCCTCTAAGCACTAACATGCCATGCTGGTTAGAAGTTAGAAAAAACTAGGTCCCATTCTAATAAAATTATAAATGCTTATTGAAGATACCTACTACATAACCTGTTTGTTTGAGATTCTACTCACTGCATAATTGGAAAAAAAAACTTCTCCAGTGGAAACCTTTCAGATTTTCAGAAGCTCACTTTTCCTTGCTTCAATCCAAGGTATTTTAAACTTGATTTAGGGAGATGCAGAATCTCAAACAAACAGGGTGATAGTCCACCACTAACAGATGTACAATGCTATCAGTAGAATCACTACTAAATACCAAGTCCTACCCGAACAACCAGTAATCTAGCAAGAACAGTCTTAAATCCATCACTATGAGTATGAGCACAAATGCTACTGCACAAGGCACTTTAAGAAATGCAAATAAAAACTAACAGACAATTCTCATTTTTTTGACTATCATGTAAAACCCAAAAAACTTGAGAAACTACGACTTCTGAATGAGCAAAAATTCAAGCAAAAAAAAAGTTGTAGGACATTACTTCCTCCTCGAGTTGCACCAACACCGGTGTTTGGTCTTCGCTCCTCTATGTATACTTGTCTTCCCGCCACTTGTATGGGTGAAGCCTACAATAACAGTGCATAATGAAGACAACTAAGAACAAAAACTGTGTACAAATTGAATAATATAGACACTACAACTATTGCAGTGAAAGTTAAGTGTATCAAGACAATAGTAGTAAGCACAATGAAGCCGCGTTAGATTTTCTTTCAGCAGAAAAACTAGAAAGCATTAGATATTGAGACTTGACTTCAGTTGCAGCTTAAATTAAATTGATAATACTACATTCACGGATTTTTGCAAACACGTTAATAAACAAACCAGCTAATTGAAGCATCAAATCTAAGAATAGAAAACGAAACTACACCAATTCATGGCAATAAATCAAATGAAAGAACAAAAAGAGGTTCTCGCGTTATAGAATAGAAAATTTGATTATGTACATATGCTGTAACAGATAGCAGAGTCAAGCAAATCAACAAATAGATCCAATATCTGAAACATGTTTTCTGATTATAAAGGTACTTAAAAATAAAATTAGATTAGATTTTTTTTAGTTACAAATTAGATTAGATAATCATACAAATATTAGGTCTAACAAGAAAAAATAATAAAAATTCAAACCTGAAGTGCATTTTGAACGCCGGTAATGTCTTCAAATTCCACAAATGCATAGCAAACACCAAATTCCTGTAAGCATTGATTTCTATTTTAGCTTGTTCTTTTTTCCATGACTGGCTATACGGCCATTAGTTTTATGTAATGAGAGAATCTACCTTTCGGACCCTTACAAATATTCCATCCGGTTTAATTCTGCCAAAATTCTTAAATTCCTGGTCAATCTCATCTTCGGTGACATCAGCAGGCAAGTTTCTCACATAAACTGATGTTATTTCTCCTGGAACAATAATAAATTATAGATCAGAAATCAACTTGATGATTTAGGACTATAACCTCTAAGACAATAACAAGTTCAAATCTTAAATGATGACGATCATGCAACACGGTTACAGAAATACAGTTTCCAGAGTGGTCGAACAAAGCACCCAATTTATCAACAAGAATACTAGAATTTCATTTCTAAAATTCCTTTGCAACAAAAGGATTATGCCCAACAACCTCTGATGTCTCTGACTCTTGCCTATAAAAATATTCAACAAGTAGGACGGTTGTAAACAAAATTAAAGAACTGTACACACTTGAAGTAACAAATGTAGCAATCAATAACTAACCTACAAGGATGATCAGATGAACTAATGATTGAAAATTCCCCACATATCATCAACATAAAACATAAGCCCTAAGAAATATACAAACACCGAATATGCCAATAAAATTTCATTTCAGGAAACTGAATTATACCTTCTTCCAATCCGTAGCCTTCCTCCGCTGCCTCAGCACCGGATTCAGAAACATATGCAGGTGCTGAGCTATACTGCTGAACAGCAGGCTGTGCTACATGATTCATCTCTGAAGAAGGAGGACTTTTAAGAGACTGTTGTGAAGCATGTTGTTGAGAATACTGTGAAGTATGTTGTGGAGCAGCTGACACCAGTGACTGGCCTTTGGAGACTCGTAACTGCAAATTCATTGTAACATAATTAAATTCAGACAAAACACCAAAAAAGGCAAATTCGTTTCAATTTTCTCCAAGTTGGAGTCCAATGTACATCGAAGGACAATAAGTTGAACAGTTTTCCAATATTTAATGCCTCAAATTTTATGATACAAAGCCAAAACAAAAGGACCAAAGAATAAATGTTGACAAAAAGAAAACCATATTTCCTAAGGACCTTAGAAAGTATTCGTTTCGCATATGAAATTCCCAAACTAAGGTTTAGAGAAAGCTACTAGAGACAAGCTTTAGCCCAAACTGTGGTTTGGAACATTCCAAAGGCTAAAACAAACATGCACCTAATCTTTCCCTCCCTGTTCACATTTTCTTCCAGCACTTAAGAAACTAAACAAATATTTCTGCCTGCAGCCAACACCATGAATGCAGTTAAAAGAACACCAGTAGCTCTTTAATAAGTTTACATCCCAAGGAAAGCTCAACAAGTGTCCTGAGACACAAATTATCTTTATAGCAGAAGATTTCAAGCTACCAGGATAATAGAAATGTGAAAGACTAAAAGACTGTTTTAAACTTCTATTGGATGCAAAATATTCGTTACCCTAAAAAAACTGTTACTTCAATGAAGTGGTACTTTCAAGAACGGTGAAACGATAATTAACTTTTTACACAGACAGCTGACAGTGTATTAACACTAGGTTTACAGAATAAAAAAATAAAGTTGTCTACCAAATATACCAAAATTTTTACATACAATAGATGCATAAGTTTTCTTAGGAGGCTCCTCAAAAGACTCTTCCGCAAAAGAAACAGGAGTTTCACGTGCAACATTATGCATCTGTGGATATGCCTCCTGTGCAGGAGTTTCCTCCACCACAATTTCGTTTTCAAAATCTTCTTGTAGCTGCTGCTCGGGAAGACTATACTTGTCCACCGGATCGTCATCTATATGAACTGCGTTCATATACTCCCTAGCTTCTTCCTCCAAATCATAGGCTGACGCTGTTAAAAATAACAAACTCAGGATCCGAACAATCACAATATTTTTTTCTTAGGAGAAGTTATGCTTTAAATCCCATTTAATTTTAGTACGGATTGGAAAATATGAACGACTATGAGAAATTTAAAAAATTTGACACCAAAGAATGCTCTTTTAGTCAATGAAAGATAGAGGTACACATAATTTATTTTCAATCATTGTCGCCATGAAACCTATTCTGCAATGACCAACTATTAAGAAAAATACATTTACGAAATAGGAAGCCAAAGGAAGAACAGAATACAGATCATTAATTTTCTAATTAGATGGTTGTAAAATATAACAGACAGCAGTACAAATATTTCTGATTAGATTAGTCAGAAACAAATGTCATAAAACATGATTCTGCAGTCAATGTACCTGGTGGCTCGGCAAAAGAATCAGATACATGTGGTGGTGTGTCAATCTTTTCAGATGCCATCGGTGCAAGATTTTGCGGTGTTGCGTCATCATCGTCAACGAAATGAAATATATCATTCAGCACAAAATATCCCTTCTCCTGAGGTGCAAGGAAGAAATTTTGAAAAAACTTGCGCCTCCTATTGACATCCTTGATCTTAACAACACCTGAAACCATTACAAGGACTCCCCCATTCCATGAATCAAGAGAATTGATAGTCTTGATCTCGATTGTTGCAAAATTCAGCGACGTAACTATCGAATGGATATTCTGCGCAACAAGAACAAATCTAATCTGATCAACTATATCAATCAATTAAATAAATAGATTTTCATGAATCTTCACGTCATTCAGTTCCCTTAATACTATCCTCGTGATTCAAATAGCCTTGACACTATACCTAAAAAGAGTATGCACAAATAACTAAATACATAAATAAATTAACAACTTAAAGCATGTTTGGATTCACATCTAATTGGCCGTGAATTTCAGTTCGCTGTAGAAGCTACAGGTTGTAGCGTCATAACAATCGTACGATTGAAAGGAATCTGGTAAACGAGGACTTAAAAATTAAAACCACACTGAGTCCCTGACCCAGTAAACACCTATAACATGATTTGAAACAAATGAATGAACAGACAGAAAAGCGAATAAATATGTATACCAATACATCGGACGCGGTATCAGTATATTCACCATCAACGTGAATCATAGAACTGGAATCAGAGTAAAACTGATGCACAAGATCGGGTTGTTGTCGAAGAACTTGATAGTACTGTCCCACAAAATACGAACCCACCTGGAAAAGAGATAAACAAACAAACAACACATCCAGTCACTTCACACGGATCAAAGCATAAAAAATCTTTTTTTAACATAATGAAATAAAGAACCCACGAAATAAAGAACCCACTAAAAGAAACTTACAACTAGTAAATTATTACTGAATATTTCTATCACAAAAAAAAAAAAGTGAATCAAATCAACTACAACTTAAACAACAACAAAATGGAACATTCATTGATCAAATCAGCGAGTTCATCAGCAAGTACAGTATAGTCTAATGGATCTTTCGAACAACTAAGGTTTTCAATATAGTATATATATATATATACAAAAAAAAACGAAAATACGCGGATAAGAATAAAACCTGAGCAGCACTAACGGAACCCGGATACGAAGACGTCATTTTGTTTTAATACTATAGTAGTGAAGTTGAGTTGAGTTCAACTCGAATCACGAACGAGCATGCAATCTATGACCTTCGCCGATAGATCCAGAAGAAAAGTGAGTGAAGAGCAAAAACCCTAAATCTCTCGAAACAAAGGGAAAAGAAAAGCAAGCTAGTTATCAAAACCCCGAAGAAAATGAGATTTCGAGAGAGAATGATGAGAGAAAAGGAATCAAACAAAATCAAATCAAAGTAAAAGTTATAGGAATTGGAATAGATCGGAGATTGAAATTAAAGAGAGAGAAAAAATAATAGGGGTTTTTGAGTGAGTGATTCTTTCTTCTTTATGGAATGAAATGGTAGCCGTTGGATTATGTGAGTGAGATAAAGTTAGTAAAGTCAATGTAATCGACGGAGAGAGATTTAGGATAGTGTAGATGTAGATAAATAGGTTAGTTTTGACTTAACTGTGAAACGTGTACAGTGTACTATTTTTAGGTTTTCTTTCTTTCTTCACGGTTTGTTTTGTTATTATGGAATCACTGTTATGTAATTGCGTCATAAAAATGTTCTCTTCTGTTTCTTCTTTTTTACGGAAATTTCGGCACTTTTCTGCAAATATCTTTCCCTTATGTAGATTTTATTATATGCTAAAAAAGTAAAAACTCTTTAACTTTTTCTTTGCTGTGGAAGTGTATGCTTTATGTTTGAAAACTTTCTTACTTTAGAACCTATTTCATTGACCAATTTTCAAAAAAAATTGTTGACCAAGATAGGTTAAAGACAAAAAGGGGTTTTCTTTTCTATATTCCTTTTTTTCTAAGCAGTGACATTGAGGGAGCACAATGGGTCTTAGTACGTATCATAGAGTAGTAGGTTCTCAACCCGCGCTCATCTTTATTATACTGTTTGTAGCTAACATGAAACTTGGATGATTACTAGAAAATTTGCTTAAATTAGGTGCATCCGTCAACATATCCTCATTAAGAGGATATCTTATGAAATTGTCCTGTTTTTGAATATTTCGACTTTGTTGCGCTTCTCTTATGAACATTAAACTTTGGTTACAGAGCTACGAAAGTTCGAGAAAGGTGTTTCTTGGCTTTTCTTGAAAATGATCATTGAGAGAAAGCATTTTAGCCACATCTACTAGGCCGGATAAGGAGGAAATGGACAGAGCACTTGTCACGTTGAAAAGCGAAGGATGAGTTGCTCCTCATACTGCAACTTATTATGTTACCTCTGAATTGCGTTCAACCCCTGCCACATTACAATGAGATATTTGACAAGAGGCGTAACCAAATAGAATCAGAATCTGCAATGATTTTGAGGGCAGTGGATATCATGGCTAAATTGAACATGTCGCTAATCTGACAAGAAAACTTTCCCCATGTGAAACCCCCAAGTTCGAGAAAGAAATAAAAAGTAAAATGATTAGAAAACATATTTTTCAATAAATTAATATTAATAAAAGAGGAGGCGATTAGAAACTGTGGAGACAACAAGTGGTGGATCTAAGACCTTTTGAGTCAAAGAGTAAAAAAAAAGTAAATGTGTGCATCGCTAAAAGTTCATAACACTAAATCTTTAATATATCCAATTAAATAAATTGCGCAATTAGTAATTATTATCTACTTGATTTCATCTTAAGAAATTGTTGAATAATTAGATAATTATCGATGCTATTGAATACTCCTTCAAGTCTCTACTATAAGCAAAAGCATGTACTTTATCCGTGATTAAGAAATTCTGGTAAGTGTAATTAAATGTTTAGATTTCATTTAAAAGTCAAATCAAATTTACTAAAGTGACCTTTATAATATTAAATAATAAAAATCGATTTATGTAAAATCATTAAATGGTGTACCAAGAAAAAAATAACATTAAAGTGTCAAAAGTAGTCAACTTTGCTTACCATAGTGACCAAGAATTGAACCTGTATTTTTAGACAAAAGACTTGAAGTTATTTTTGCTTGTCAGGGAGTATATCTCTCTCAATATGAGTCACTAAAAAAAAGACAATTCTTCAGCCATATAAATTGAGTGATATAATGCAAACATTGTCGTCGTAAAATAAATTTAGGGATCTAGGTACAAACATCTAATTTGAGAGATGTCATGTGTACCGAAGGTTGTTGTCTTAGTTCAGTCTTCGAACTGTGGTTAAGTGTTTAACTTTTTGATGGCTGAAGTTGCATGCCTTTTAGCGATAATGTTATTATTATTAGTGAAGAAAATTGTATTGTGATTTGTTGTTTGACCGCTAAGAAGGGAGAGATTAAGCATGAAATAGTAGAACCATATACTGACAAAGAAATAACACTACAGAAAGAAGAAATACAACTATACTTAATATGGTTAGGAGCATGTTGAAGGGTACCAAAATGCTATCGGAGGGGAAGCATGAAATGGTCACTACAACATTTAGACCCTACGGCAACGCCTAAAATTGCAACACCGAAAAAATCGTTGCCTTAGACAACAATGGCAACAGTTTTTTGACCCCGTTGTTGATTCATTTTTTTTTATTTTTTTATTTTTGGCAACGGGTCAAAACCATTCCCAAAAGGTCTACAGCAATGGTTTTTTGTTTATGCTTTAGCCAACGATTTAAAAACGTTGCCATATGAACAACTGTTAAAAATTAAAAAATTTGTGCGCTAAATACTACCGCGTTTTCTTTTTTTTTTGTTCTCAAACCATAAGCTCAACACCAAAATTAAAATCTTACAAAAACTCAAAAATTAAGTAAAATTCTGTCGAGCAAACAAAATGAAATTTGTTTCAGAATTTAGCGTGAACCAGAGCCCCTAATTCCCCCTTCTCAGTCTCGCGTGAACCCAGAACCTTCCATTCTCAAGTTCTCTTGCACACCATAACCCGGGTATGTTTGGATACTTGAAACTTAACGGAATGGAATGGAATGGAGTGGAGTGGAATGGAACGGAGCGGAATGGAGAGGAATGGAATAAAATTCCCACTCCATTGTTTGGGGAAGAAAAATAAGAGTGAGTGGTTCCATCGCACACCCCCCAATTGGAGGGGAAGAAAAATAAGGGAATCTGATGAAATGGGATGGAATGGATTCCATCACTTACCATTCCATTCCATCACTTTTTTAAGTACTCAAACAATGGAACATTAAAACATTCCACTCCATTCCATCACAACCCACCGATCCAAACATACCCTAAATCCCTTAATCAAAATTTCGCTTCCACCCTCTCTAATCCCAAATTTCCTCCCTCACAACGATGTCCATCAGCGATTGCAAGCTTCAGGTTTGTCTCTAACGCAGGTTTCGTCTCTCTCTCTCTGTTTTCCCCTCTCTGGCTTCGGCGTTCCGCAATCACCAGAGGTAGATTTGCTCTCTGTGGTTCGCCTCTCTCTCTCGTTCCCTCACAGCGGTTTCATACATAGCGCGAAAAGGTTCAAAACTTCAATTCTTGTATCTGAACTTCAATTCTATTTGGGAATTTTTTCTGAGGCTCGTATCAGTGAGGCAAAAACTTCTTCTTAAATTGTTATAGGGAGGCAAAGTGTTATAGTGAGACAAAAACTACTTCTGAAATTGTTTATGTGCTTCTTTTGTATATTTCATAGCTAATTTCATTGTTTTTATTCGTCTGTATCTTCATTTCTTCTTGCCAGAAACATAAAAGCTAGCCGGAGTTTGCCGCAACGAGACGCTGCCGGCGCGGCATCCGAAAGTCGCTCAGCACCATCCCATCCCATTGCAAACCTTGGATTGCTCCGCAATTAGATTACTATGTGTTTATCTGGCATGTATCAGTTTTACTATAGTTTTTGTGTCAATTAGTCTATTGCTTAAACTAAATGATAAACAAGCTATATGCTTCATTCCTTTTCAATTCATTTAGTAGGATTCCTAAATTAAGCATACACCATAGGAAAACCCCAAGGGAAAGAGATTCTATGCCCTTGTATTGAGTGTCACAATGCTTTATGGAAGACAAGGGTAGTAGTATGCAAGTTATTCTTGGTATCTGATAGTGTAATTTAAGTTTAAAGTTCATCCCCAATATTTGTTTATGAGACAAGGGCAGAATATTTCTTTTAGCTATCAGCAAATTAGATTGCCATATATACAAATGTTTAAGATTTAAGTGGCGATGGATTTAATCATTCTAAATTTACCAAATTGAATGAGCTTATGGAACTTGAATAGGATTCTGAGCAATAAAACATTGAGAACATTCTGATATTGTGTGGGATCAGCTCTATTGAATGGATTACATGGAGCTTGTGCAGGTCAGTGTTAGCTTTTAATTTGATTAGTTTTAATGATTAAATTTCACCGTGAATGTTTCACATGACAACTGATTTCACATCTGCAAAAGCACAACAATTCATGTGCTGATATTTTTGTATCTTGTCTCCTAGTGGATGCAGGTATTCTAAGTAAAGTTTCTTCTGAGACCATTTACACATCTGGTTTCTTAGATACTTACATTTTCTTCTTTTTTACCTGGAGTCGAGCTTCTGATTTTGGATTAGTTAAGGTTGACGAAAGAGGACAGATACACCAGTTCTTGGAAAAATCCAAGGGAAGATTATTACAATCTATGGTTGTTGTTACTCTTCCACTCCCCCCTTAAATTATTGAGAAATGATGTACGATAACTTCAGTTTTCAATCTGAAATCAGTTGTCTCTTATTGCTGCACTTGTTCTTGTACTTGTTCTCATAGCATGTAGATACAAGTATTTTTGGATTATCAGCCCAAGAAGCAAGGAGATTTCCATATATTGCATGAATGGGCATATGCGTGTTTAAATTAGACGTTTTTCTCAAAATTCTCAGGTAATTCAAGTTTCTTTGTGCACTTTGTGTATTCCCATTTGGTTCCTATTGGTTAGATTTTCTTCATTACATGAATTATACTGTCAAACATGACTTCAGATGAAGCACACTGTTTTTTAAGTCCATCTCATAAATATGAAGTGATTTTCATTTTTCCTTGGTAATACTTTTTCAGGATTTGTTATCTTAGTGCAAATGATTTTGGGTCCGAGGTCATTCCAATGGCTGCAAAAGATTTTAAAGTCCAGGTAGTTGCTCAAAGTAAACACTACTCTGGTTATACAAATTGCTATATATCGAAAATGTTTTGTTCAAAGTAGCCTTTGATTCATGCATTGATTTATCATATTTTGTTTTTAAAGTGAATAATCAAGTTTTGCCCTTCTATTTCATCACTGACATGTTTTTTCAATGGTTACTGGGAAGATATGAGGGCTATTAAATATTTCTTTGATGCAAACTTGGCTCTTATGGCAAGTGCCTAGTAAAAGTGCAGAACTTAATACATATAACTAACCTTTTATGATTCTATTTTGGCCTAATGAGAGTATGCAATAATGTCTATTGTAGGTGATTAATTCTTTGATTTCAGATGGTTGCTTTTTAAGAGAGTGCACTGTTGAACATTCCATTGTGGGAATTCGCTCGAGACTCGATAATGGAGTGCAGCTGAAGGTATAATTCGCTATAACAATAATTGATTAGGTGCCAAGGTTTCTCGTTGTTCTGTCCAATGTTGTCCTCATATTTTTCTTCTTTTGTTATTTGTCAAATCATATGTATGGGAATTGGGAACAAATGTTTTCTGCTCAATTTTTGTCTTAACCTGATATGGAGCCATGTCAGTAACATCTAAAAATGATTAGAAGTTAAAACAATCAAATTGCTATTTTCCTTTATGCTGTGATTGAATTGGAGAAGTTCAAGTGCTTTAGCAAGTTTCACATGCCAACACAATCAGAACGATTAGTGTGGTATTCTTGGAAGTGTTTGGGTGCCCAGATGAATTAAGTGTTTATTCAGTAATCAGTTATCATATAAGGACTTTGTGACACTCAATACAAGGGCAATAGAAGAAAAAAAGTGTACATTTTTCTATGCATGTGATTCTTGGAATCTGATATTTTTCCAATGGCAAGCTCATAAATAAATTTGAGACTAGAGAGTATTCTTTGTATGCAATAGAGGTGCTAGTCCTATAGATGGTCTTAGTAAATATGTAGTTCTATAACGTGTAGGATAAAGATAGATGGTTCTTGTAATTAAATCCAATATAAGTTTAAATTCACGAGTGATACTATCTTTCAAAGTAAATCATATATATAATCATTAAAATTTGTATGCATTTGTTGTTGGTTTTATTGTAGCATTTGATTGTTTTAATAAGAATTTTTTTGGAATCTTTTGCCACTTCAGTTCAGTGTCCAATCTTTAAAATTTGTATGCATTTCTTGTTTAGTTTTATTGTAGCATTTGATATTTTTTAATAGAGTATATTGAATTAGTTGGGTTTCTGTTAATTTTGTAGGAAATAATGAAGGTATAGATGAAAGTCTTGATGACTTGGATGAAGAAGAGTAATAAGACGTGCCTTGAAGACTTATGTAGTTTTATTTTGGAAATTGAACGAGGCTTTTTGTAATATAATTAGGATAAACCTTTTTTGTACTTATGTTGTTTAAAATACAATATATTCTCGAACCTTTTCTCAAATTTTAGTTTATAAACCTTCAGTTTTTTGGTTACGCTATTCATGGCAATGATTTCACATCAAAATAGAAACTGGTTCTTTTGTTGTTGCCACTAATAGCAACGGTTTTTAGCTGTTGCCATCAATGGCAACGTTTTTAACTGTTTCCATCAATGGTAACGTTTTTTAACTGTTGCCATCAATGGCAACGATTTTGAACTGTTGCCATATCCTGCAACGGTTTTTGACTGTTGCCATTTCATGAAAATGAAAACCGTTGCGTTTGAGTTATCAATAGCAACAGTTTTAAGTATGTGTTGCCTTTGGTGACAAAAAATCGTTGCGTATAGTTTAGGCAACGCCCGCACACACAACGGTTTCAAAACCGTTGCCTGAAGTTAAGGCAACAGTTTTGGGGCTTTATGCAACGGTTTTCAGGTGTTGCCTTTGGGTCAAAATATTGTAGTGGGTTGATTATTTGAACTCAATTGAAAAGAATGATATTTGGCAATGGCAGCTATTACACCTTCCTTTGAAAAAGAAGAAGATTGATATTGAGTGCATGTTTAAGACCAAAAGGAAGCCAAATAGTGAGATTGGCAAGTACAAGGCAAGACTTGTTGCAAGAGGTTTCCTTCAAAAGCCATGTTTTGATGATAATGATGTGTTTGCTCCTATTGCTTGAGTTGAAAGTTGAAACAACTTATATGATTGTTGCAATCACTAGTTATAAGGGTTGGTCTATGAACTTGATGTCAAATCTACATTTTTGAATAGCTACTTAGAAGAATAAGTGTTTGTAAGTCTGCCACCTAGTTTTCAAGTAAAAGGGAAAGATGATAAGGTCTACAAATTGAAGAAAGCTTTCAACAACTTAAAGCAAGCCCCTAGAACTTGAAAAAAACTGATTGGTAGCTTTTTAATGCAGCAACAGTTTGTAAAGTGTGTTGGTATGCCGATGACATGTTGTTGACTGGAACAAATGAAGCTAAAATGGAGAAATTCAAAAAAAAAATAACAGGACGATAAACTTTGAGATGTTAGATTTGGTAGCACTCACCTATTTCTTATAAATTAATTTTTCTGCCACGGGAAAAGGGATTTTGTTGCACCAAAGAAATTATGCAAGTGATGAATTGAAGTGGTTTAATATGTTGGAATGTTATTCTACTGCAACTCTAGCAGATACCATAGTGAAGTTGACTACCGAGAGTGAGGAGAAATATGTTGATGCTGCATTGTACAAGCAATCGGTGGATTCTTTAAGGGTATGTTTGGGAGGGGGTTTTGCGATGGGAAGGGAAGGGATGGCTTAAAAAAGATTAGTCTATATTTTAATATGTATTTGATATTTTAAAAAATTAAAAGAACAAGTTGATAGATATCAATATAACATTTTTTATGACACTTGATATATGTTTAGAGACATTGTATAGCTTCCTCAATTTAGAATTGAAAAATATGTCATCCCCTCTTTCCCTCCCAAAACCTCCTCCCAAACATACCCTAAGGTATTTGTGTCAAACACGTCCTGATATCTCCTATGGTGTTGGGATAATAAGCATGTTTATGGAGAAGCCAAAGACTTCACACTTAATTATTGCCAAACGCATGCTGAGATATGTGAAGGGAACTCTTGATTTTGGAGCAAATATACGTATCCCAATAAAGGCCATAAGCATGCAGAATCGGACGTGTTTGGATACTCTGATTCAAACTGGTGCGGTGATAAGAGTGATAGGAAATACGCTGCAGCTTATGTGTTTATGTTGGAGAAACACCACCAGTTTCATGGTGTTCAAATAAAGAGAGTTTGGTTGTTTTTGTCCTCATGTGAGGCAAAACATGTAGTTGGAGCACTGGCAGCATGTCAAGCAAAATGGCTTGATAGGTTGTTACATGAACCGAAGTTGAGAAATATAGAAGCAATGAAACTATAAATTGATAATAAATCAACTATATATCTTGCCAAATACCAAGTGGTTCATGGAAGAAGCCAGCACATTGAAACTAAGTTTCATTTCTTGCATGATCAAGTGATTAAGTTGAAGCTCAAGTTGGAACACTGCAAATCAAAAGAGAATGAATCTAGCATGTGTTGACCAGACTATTGAAGATCAGAAGGTTTGAAGAGCTAGGAAGCAGCTTGGGAGTAAAGAGCTAAGAAGCAGCTTGGGGTATTAATTAAGTCTAATTCATAGCTAGTTAGTTGAGTGAACTAAGTGTTTTGCTAAGTGAAGTATATGTAGTTAGTAGTTAGCTAATTTATGTTAATGATTAGTTACTAAGTTAGAAGTGAGTCTGTTGATTTTCTGTTTGCTAACTAGTATAAAGCTACATGCAATCTTTGTAAGCAAGTCATTCAGTAATAAAAGTAACCGATCACACTGATCATTTAGATTTCTCTTGTGCAACTGTCAGAGTGAAAAATTGCTTTCTCACCAAAGCGCGTGTGTTTTCTTCCGATTTCTTGATCTAACTAAGTAACTATATAGTGTGTGGAAAGACAACCATAACAGTCAATGGAACATCTAGGTCTAACGGTGTTTTTAACATCTTAAAATTCACGCTAATGTTTTTTAAAATTGTGTAGGTGACAACACTTATGTCGCCCTAGACAAAGCTTTAAATAATATCAACTAAATTTCTGAAGGTTTTGCTAAATGCAACGCGAAAATATTTTTTGGGATCCCAAAAATATTTTATCGACTTATTATCACTTCGAAATTCGAAATATTTCTTTTTAAACAAAACATCCGATCAGATATGTCAAAGAATACAATATTCAGTTGTCAAGACTTTCATATTAGATTGAGGGGGGGAAAGTTCATGAAAGCGATATTGATTTAATTTCGCATAATGAAAACGGTAAGCAGAAACAGGTGACAAGAACAAAGCAAATAAAATGTCTTACGCATCAAATAATAACTAAAATTGTTGAGTCAAAATTCTATCCTCAGTAGTATTACTTAAGCTTAGACTGCATCTATGCTCCAAATTCCCTACAACATTGAAGAAAAAATTACAGGGAGCGAAAACAGTAGCCCTCTCATTTAGTCAGCTCAGTAGTAACTCCCGTAATAGGCCTGAGGAACCGCAGCAGGTTGCTGTACAGGGGCTGCAGCAGGTTGCGCATAATTTTGTTGAGGCAGTGCCGGCTGAAAATGAGACAAAAGTATCAACACTGTTTCCAGTTCGCAATGCGTTTAGCAGAATGTATATAAATAGAGAGTCGCAAAAAGTTAAGACGTGTCAAATATGAACTGAAATAATACCCAACGTAAGTGCAGTTAAACGTAAACCTGCCACGCGAGGTACCCACAGGTTCGTTGGAAAAAACTTAGTGGCCACTATATAAAGCAATCACAGTTTTCCCCAGGGGAACTCGATGTTTCCCTTATTATTCTGATTTCCCTTCTTAAATAACAATTGCAATAACATATTAAAGAAGATACTCACAAATGAATGGCAGAGACGCCATAAAGAACTATAGACACAAACCACAGAATGTCCAGGGCCAAATAATCACTGAAACTGTTTTTTACCTGTGCAGGATATGCAGGAGGATAGGCTCCATATGCCGCGCTTTGTGGAACTGATGTAGGCAATTGTGGGTTCGCATAGTTTCCCCCATATCCAGGATATGCGCCATACGAAGCCTGTATCAAATAACAATAGGTCACTTCACAACAGAGAGAACACATCATACTAAAATACACAAACACACAATGTCAGACGAGAACAAATGTCAACTCCAGAATACAGATCCATTACAGTACATGGAAACTGTAGCCAAACAAAATTGACGAGCATTCATGATTTTAAGACATTCAAATTTAAAGAAGAAATCAACTCATTGCAACATTGAGATATTGAGATTAAATTCTATTTCAAGTAGGCTAAACTTGTACTTCAAATGCTAAAGCTATATGGATTAGGGCCGTCTCACATCTTCTGATGTGTACTCATCTATTTGCAATTGCCAGGTGATAATATTACACAGATTCAAATTAATAACAGAACAATATAAGCAGCTAATTTTGCTCAGTAAGAAAGACTAACTAGCTCAGGTAACGATTTCTCCCAAGTAACGTAGACAAACCCCATTCAAGCAGTAGACAAGCAAATAAAAAGAAAATAATATATATACCTGCTGAGTGTAACCAGCAGGCCATTGTTGTCCTTGTGCTTGTGTGACCGCTGGCCAAGTTTGAGGCTGTGCTCCATAGTTGGTCCATTGGTTAGGTGCATTTGGATATGCACCAATAACGGACTGGGCAGGTGATTGAGCAGCATAAGCTCTTTGCACTTTTGCTTTATCCGAAGCCAGAAAATCATCGGCATGACGTTTTTTCAACTCTGACATGCTCCTGTGTGGCAAGAACAGTTTTGCATGCCTATCCTCACCCCTCTTGATAGATTGAACATCACCAAACAGATTTAAGAACTGGAAAAAATCAACAGAAAATTAATAAGAAATTAAAAATGCTCCTAATTTTTTATGAAGGCATGGCACAAACGGAGCAAGCAGACCTTCCAATTATCAACACAAGACATCACATCACATTATCACAAAGCTTTGGAAAAAAAAAACTTTCACAAAAAAATTAAATAGTGTACCATGGTCGTGGTCACTAATCAACCAAAATTTACATACCATTTAACCATTAACAACCTATACTTAATAATAACTTCCCAAACACATGGATGAGTTACAACTAGATTGTTGGATTAATCAGTAATATATTTGTTTAATGGGATATGATGTGAAGTGGCTGCTTCAGAGTGAGTGTCACTAGCTTCACTCAAGGAAATCATAATACATACTATACAATATCCTCTAAATAAGGAATCACCTCCAGAAAAATGCTAGAAAGTTCCTCACGCTCTGCTACACCAGGGCTCTCTGGGTTGGGCGTTATGAATTTTACAACCAATGACTCCAGAAAGTCAATATCAACTCGTTTTGGCTGGGGTTGAATAGCCTCAAAATGAATTAAAGCCTGCATATGGAATGTCACAAGAGAATGTCAATAGATATAAACAGTGAAGAGAAGAATAACCAACTGAATGATATAAGTCAAGTTAGAGCACACAGGGAGTGAAAGTGGGGACAGACCTCCAGTAGAGGTTTTGACAATGAAGTATTCTCAAGCCCACCCAGTAAAATCTCTCTAGCCTTTTCTGCATTTCCAGAAGCCTAATGACAAAATGAAAAAGAATTCAAAAACAAGACAAGACAATTTTCACAAATCTAGCACAGCAATTGGACATATAAAACAAGAAAACTGTTTAAAAGTAATAAGAAGGGATCCTAATTTTTTACATAGAATCATTTGGATGCTTTATTTATTGCCATAAATGATTCTATGTAAAAAAAAGTAGAGAATGTGTATCGAGCTAAGAATATTTTCGGTTTGCACACAAATATGCCAACGAACCTACCAAATAAACAAATCGAGAATACTGAGCAAACAGCATTGGCAATGTTTGTGAATGTTCTTTTCCTTTCTCAATAGCAATGACCTGCTCATACAAAGAGTAGGCGTCGTCCAACTTACCCTGTAATATCATGTATGGAAAAGCTGTAAACAATTTAAAACCAAAATTAAGTCACAATCTAACACTTTTGTAAGTCGGCATACCAATCTATATTCCATATTGGCATGCCTGATTATTGCTTCCAGAAGACCTGGAGAAATTTCAGTATGCACAAGTTGATATGCTGCTCTAGCACCAGCTATATCTCCAGCTTGCTCCTTAAACCGAGCACAAAAAAGATGTATCTCAGGTTGTCTCTGCATAGTGACCAACAAAAAATGATAAAGCTACAGAAAAGGGGAAAACTCTCACCACAAGAAATGTGAATTATGCTAATTATGATATATTGGCGTTAAGTAAAATCAACTTTAACAAATGGCTTGTCCTTGAGTACATTAGATATATCGCCCTTTCACTTGCAAGCTAAAAAACTTGACAGATGAATGCAACATTAAAAACAGCAAATGGTTGCCAAACCTACAAATTGGAGATTTAGGAGAAATTACCTTGACAAAGACTTGAGTTGCACGAGCAAGAACATTATTTGCAAGATCCATACTTCCACTAGCTTCCGTACATAAAATATAGCGTATCCAGTACTCAGGATAATTGGCACAGGCAATGACACATCTCTCATACAACTTGACAATCTAGTTCACAAACAAAAAAAAAAAGACAACACATCGTAAAAATTGTCCCTGGTGATATACACAGCCAAAAATCAAGAATCTAAAGTATAAACAAAACTTCAAAGCATTAAGAAATACTCCGTAGCGGGACAGAGAGGCCCCTCAAATATGAAAGGAGGGACCCTCGGCCCTCCTTGCCTGAGACAGATGATTATGAAGATTAGAAGATACCTGCATGCATAACATTCACACTTTAAGAAGAATAAAGTTTTGCAAACACAAGAAAAACCTAGAATGTCCACTGACAAATTAGGGTTTGAAGTACTTAGCCTCAAGAAACCAATTTGAAGGCCCATGCTTTAGTCTCAAGTCAATTTCCCGATTAAAAAGTTGCTTCGTCCAACAGATTACCCAATAAAAGATATGATACAGCAGATATTATTTACTGCAAGTCAATCTATAACAGGAAAAACTAGGAACTGAATGCACACTTGTAAGAAACCAGCTCAGTTACCTTGCTCAAGTCGCCTTCTCTTTCTATAAAGTCCAGATAATTATGCCAATTCTCAAGCTCCCCGATATTAAGGGGCCGTACATGAAAGTAAGGCCTCCTGATAGCTGTTTCAAAACCAATGATCTTAGAATCGAACTCTTTAGCTTTCTTATACATCTCTTCTCTAACCGCGATATACTTCTCCAACTCATCTGCTTCGGTTAATCCAGCACTTACAGGTTTAGGAGAATTCTCTACACCATCAGGACGAACCTCTCCCTCAACCGCTTCTCCTGTACCCTCTGGAACAGCATCTTCCACTGCAGCAGCTTCATCAGCTGACCGTAATTCTGACAAAGGCCGGTTATTTGCCAACTCCTTGAAGCTGCAACACCATTTCCAACATGCAAGTAATGTTATCCAGGGAAAATTAGAGAGGAGATAGTAAAAGAGAATATGTGCAAAACAAACAAAGCAACTTCTTCATAAACATAATGGAGCAGGATAATAATATAAAAATGAGTAATCACCTGCTGAAATACCGATCCAACTGCTGATTTGGATTCTCTAGAATTCTGGTGTATATCATGGCAAGCCGGGCCCAGTCTTGCTGCATGTACTCAAATTCAATGTATTTATCCCAAAGAGGAAACGAAAGATAATCTGTTCCAACATATGCTAATCCTCGTTCAAAAAGCCTGAAATATGCAAGCACACAGTTCTGGTAAATCTGAAACTTGAAGCATCCATTAACTTATTCGAAACCATGTATGGGAGACACCAGCAGTAGTGTTCAAGGAGATCAAACAAATCACGCGTAACATCATATAAGACATCCAAACGCTGCATTTACCTTCCTGCAAAAAATCATACTATGTCCGAGAAATGGAGCAGTCATAGAGGCCATCTAGCCCTTAACCAAACGAGATCTTCCCAGCAGCAATTTGCATATTGATGCAGCACAGTGTCAAAGATAAAAACAGCTACCATTTCAACAGGAAAAGGGGGAAAACAGAACCCTCCTACAGAACTATGAACTTTGAAATAAAATGAAAAGTATCTTAGGGAAAATGGCCCTAAAAATTTCAACTACCACACATAGTGGACTCAAAATCAAGGATTTAAACATCAGAATGGAAAACATTCTGACATGCAATCCAATCAAAGCTTTTCCACCAGAAAAAGGAGATATTGCTGTTGCACGGATTCTGAAATTAGGTTAGAAAGCAAGCAAGAAACAGCTGAGCCTAGTAAATGGAAAGTAAGATCATACAAAAAAAGGTAACAAGTAAATACACATCCATTACCTACGCACTGTCTCCGGATCCCCATAGGTGTTTATAGCAAATATGCAATAGTGCAACCACATGTCCACTGAATAAGTAACCCCTTGAACAGCACGCTCATAAACTTCAACAACTTTATCAACAGAACCGAGACGCGCCTCATGGTCCGCATATTTCTTCCAATACCCATAACACAAGGGAAATTCTGCTAGGAAAGCATCATAGACTCTACGAATCTTCAAAATGTTGTTCTTCAATGGAGAAATCATTGAAAATGAGAATCATAAGGATCAAAATACAATGACAAGGAAAACAGTGATAAAATACGTAACATTAAATTGTCAACTAAAACTACAATTGAAACAATATTGAGCATCCACAGAATAAGGTAGATAAAAAAAGGGAAAATAATCTCAGAAGGTACAATTAATAGAACAATGTTGGTAAAATGTGACAAGAATTATGGCTGTTTGATTGGCCATTGGGAACAGAAAACACCAAACAAATTGCCAACAGAAATTGTGTGTACATTCCAGACATTTTTAGACGCAAGTAAAACAGAGGCGATTAAATAATACAAAATTTCCCATATACCTTTACAAACACAATATATACCATCATAATAGCATGCATGTCATAGATTTATATTTAACTAATCTGAAAACAAGGTGAATCAATCATCAACTTAGTTTCCTCCTTATAATATTGCCCCAACATAATTGCTAACAAGTAGTAGGGGTAGCAAAAACATCTGAGAACTCTCAACTCTCAAGAGGGTAACGTCACATGTATTTGGCCAGAGCCAACTTGAATCATCAGTTCACCCACCCAAATCCACCCCAACAAAAAGAAACGAAACTTCATCCTTTATATGCAATGATAGCTACAACACAAATGAGATGTTCAAACAAGAAATTGCAGCATAGAACTTTCATATTCACAATGCCATTTATGACATGTCCAGAGTTCAATCAGTGTCAAAGCTGAGACAAATGAATGTGAACCATCCGAACATGCGATTCAAGTCTTAAAATTTAGGTTATATTGTAACATACCTCCGCCACCTTCTCTGTCTCTTCGATCAAAGCAGTCCAAGAACTAAAATCTGAAGAATTAGCCGTTACAATATTCCAGAGTCGATCTTCTTCGGCAGACAAGGCAGCTGCTAACAGTGAGAATAAATAAATAGGGTAAAATCACTTTAGTTGAATAACCGCATGTTTGTTAGAGAAAAACAGAAAAAACAATAAATATGGAGAAAGGACTTGCATATATTAAGCGTTGAATCAATACATACAAGACACCCTAAACAGTGATAAAATAGCTACAAGGTCTACATTAATTATTTGCTAGTTTATAAACCATTTAAACCCTACGTCACGACTTTTGATTATAGCACCAACAAACTTCATACCTAACCTTGACACTGAATTCTAAGTTTTCTTCACACAATTAAAAAACAGCTCAAAAGGGAATGTATAACGATAACGTGACTTTATTCCTAACGCGTACAATAGCCATAAAAAAGAAACATATATACCATAATTATTATCCGTAAGCTGTTTCTCATCAGCTGACCCATCAATATTCTCCACTGCAATCCCGTTTACAAGTCCAGCTGCACTACCAACAGCGCCATTTACAGATGAATTGTTATCAGCATCCATAGGAGTAGCTTCATTAGCATCAGGTACTCCAGCAGCTGGTTTGGAATCATTATTTGCGTTAAATTGAGCTTGTTGTAGAACAGAATTAGGATCCCCCGCATATGCATTCTCATCGCCAGAGTAAGTCACTCCATGACTTGAATTAACCTGAGCAGTAGCTTCTCCAGCAAACTCAGCAGGGGTAGCACCAGCCTCGGTAACAGGATTTGAGGCGGCGTCCTCATATTCAGCAGATGGATAAGTCTCAGCCGCAGATGTTTCCGCAGCTACTGTTTCACTATCTCCCATTCTCAAACAAAATACCTTTCCTTCAAAGAAATATATATATAAATCAACAAAAGAAATAAAAACTAGCCATTTTTTTATCATAGTGCACTAAGATTAAGTATCAAAGAATTCGAAATGCACAAGATCAACAGCACCAGAGAATCAAAATGCAAACATCATCCGAATAAATAATACGGAATTAATTAAACAAATAGAAATTAACAATACATTCAAAAATGTTTTATAATCAACTAAAATCCCTAGGGTTTCAGACTCTAAACCCTAATCAATAGTGGAGAGGAAATGGAAATACCAGAAAGAAGAGAAACGGTTACGTTGCGGAGAAGAGAGTGGCTTTTTCGTTACGAAAATGAAACCCTGCTTCCTTCCGATGACTGATTTTTGTGATAAATCGAGAATTGGAAATTCAAGAAGTAGGGCACCGAATGTATGTGAGGTGGTGCTGCTGCTGTTAATATAACGAAGCAGTTGTTTGCGGCTTCATGGAACGTGATGCTCTTGTTAGATCTATAGCCGTTAGTGGTGGATAATGATGCGATCTGAACCGTTGATTAGATTGTATTTTTAGTTCACGGAGTAGATTCGGCAACGATGTTACAATGGGCTTTCATTTTTATGGTAGGGGCCATACTTCTTACAAGCCCCTCCCTACTCACTAGACACCCCCAAACCATGCGAAAAGACGAAAATGTCACTAATGAAACGCGTGCGTCTCTTTTTTTATTGGGATTACGAAGGTTCAGAACTAAACTTCTGAAGAAGTTTAGGGTTTAGGCAGACACCCCATTTGCAACATTTTTAACAGGTTCGGAACTAAACTTCCGAACCTGTTAAAAATCAGTGTGGGGGTGTTTAGAAGAGTATTTCACATGAATGTATTTTGATAATATTTGAGAGTCAGGGTGTCTAGTGAGTAGAGAGGGTTGTACAAAGTATGGGCCTTGTGGTAGTGGCAAGTGGCTACATGGCTCTCAGACTCGTGGCAATGTTCAAAAACCATTTGTTGGGCTCTCACAATTTTTGATTGATCGGCCCAAGCTAAGACATTGACAAAAAACAGTCCACGCTATAGACAAGTAATAATTTGTTTTCTTGAGTTGGGGATTAATCAAATTTGGCTAAGATTAAAGTTTAGCTCCATCATATATTCATATGTAAAACAAAATGTTTAGTTCCATCATGGAGAACCTACTGTCATAGGAAATGTTGGTTAGTATGGATGATGTCATTTAGGGATGAGGATCCTCTCTGTTCTGGATTGGACCATAAGGCCCAACTTCGGATTTGGGCCATGGATCAGCCCACTAACTTGAGCCCAGATCCAAGACAATACCTACCTCCAATTCAAACCATCTAGGCATCAGCAAAAAGATTTCACTCAAACAATCCAACAGACCAAGATGCCTCTAATGTTTATATATACGGGTTCGCCCTGCAGAAAAATGTACACGATTCATTCCCTGCTTCACTCCGAGATTCTCATATACCGACTTGAGCGTCGGAGTAGCTTCGCATGTACCACACCCAGGATAGACTTCCAGACCCGACCCCAAGCATGGGGTAGACTTCCAGACCTAACCTCGAGCAGGAGTCCTACCAATTGCTAACTCGGACCGACCTGAGCAAAGGCAATGTACAATACACTCTCCATTTCTCAAAAGAAATAGAGGGTCATTTGGATAAGAAAGACACAACGATGATGGTGGATTCTACAATTAAATCTGTCATAATAATTAATTATGTCCACCAACATTGTTGTATGTCTCTCTCTCCAAATGAAACGCTCTGTCTCTTTTAATAAATGGAGAGGATTCTAAACCGTCATTTAGATGCAGCCAACAAAACAGTCAGATTGGGGTTGTTCCATTGAGTCTCGTATAGATAAATGGGGTTTTGATTAGTTGTAATGTCAACAGAAAAGGAGTTTCGGTTTTTTGTAATATTAGGAGTATCTCATATGCTTAAAGTTTATATATAAGTTTGTAGTCATAATGTGTGTTACCTCAATGGTGGGTTGTTCTGCACTTGGTGTAAAACAATTGGTGGCATTTGCCAAACATAAATGCATGACTTTTATGTTTAAATAAAAAAATATGTAAAACAATTTTTAAAAAATATGTTGTACTTTGAATTGTTTATCCTTCTTTTTGCAGGTAAATGGTGTCTTTTTGAAAGAGAATGACATCATACACCATTATAGGATAATGATAAACACCTAAAGATTGAATGCGCAATTTTGTCCAGTGGATTAGTTTATTTATTTCTAGAAACACGTAAATAAATAAGCTAATCCACTGTACAAAATTGGGCATTCAATGATCATTTGTTTGAACTATTAAATGGTAAATAACCAGGGCATAATGGGGTACATAAAAGTTGTCATAATCCTCTTACAATTGGAAATTCTAGATGATGGTTGCTACGGTTGATAACCTAATAAGTAAGTTGTTTTTAAATAATTTAAAATCTAGAGAGGTTGGTTGGTTTGATTCATTTAGATCATATGAAGTTCATTTAGGAGTAATATTTTTATTTTTCTAGTTAACACTAAAAAAATAAAAAAATGTAACCAACAAACTAACGTGCACGAAGAACAAATGTCTGAAATAAGAATACCTTGTGAATAGTCATGGTAACCAACTATCTTCAGTGGAACAATAAAAAAGAGATTACATAATCAAAATTTAAAACTCCAAAAGATTGCACAAAATAATGTCCTCAAACAGACATAAAACAAATACGAAACGTGCAGGTTAAAAAAGTGAAATGAAGTTAGGGTTAGGTTAGATAGTGGATAAGGAGATAGATCTGACCTGAAGATCGGCACGAGAAGAACGATAAATCGTTTTCTTTTTATCCTTGTTGGATGAGGTTGTCAACCCTTTTGTCCTGTTCCCTGACATATTTGTTTCTTTCAAAAAAACAATCTTAACACAGAAAAGGCCAAGTGAGGATTCCAACCAAACTCAGGGAGGAATCTTACCAAGATCTTAATGTGCTCTCACTCCCAAAACCTTAACCTTGTTTATTGAAATTAGAACACCACCTCTTTCTTCTTCTACCCTTCTAATTTATTCAAATTTACATACTCGACCCCTTGTGTTTATATATCTTTCTCACCTACGTGTACTTTCTCGTGACCCTATCGAGTTCGTAACGTTGCACCTAACTCTATCGGGTTTGTGGTCTCTCTCGTCTATTACCCGCTTTTAAAATTCTTATCCTTCTTATTTAGTTACCAAAAAAAATCCTTCCTTTTGTGTTTGTTTACAAGTTTCCATTTGTGTTGAAAACCACAAATTTCATATTTAGTTTTTAAACTCTTAAACATAAGTAAAAATGCTATATATTAGTAAATTAAAACTATTAAATATAAAATGTATATGTAAATAAAACTTGGGGTTTTGTTTTAAATACAAAATTTAATTCACCTTATGATTTTGATTTTTTTGGTGACAAAAGAGAAAAGTACAACCTTAAAATTACTTTTGTATATTACTTTATTTATTTTATTAATCAATTCAAATATTATTATTATATATTATATGACTTTAATTATTTATAATTAGATATTGATCGATAAATATAAATCTTTATATACGTTCAGTTAAATATTTATATTGCTTCATAATTTGTTTGTTTCATTTTAATAAATATATTTAAAACATAATTAAGTATATCATAAAATATAAAATATTGTGAGGATTACTAGAATTGGCTTACTTCAATAACTAGTGCCAAAATCCGTGCATCATGGCAATGGTATATATGTATTGCAAAATTGGAAAATATCTAAACACGATATATTGTAAGAAGTGGCAATGATATGTATTCAGAATAGGTTATAAAAGAAGAAGTGACAAAATGTTGAAAATATTTTTACTAAAAAATTATTTAAAAATATTGTAATTATTTTTATCAGTTTGTTGAAGTTTTTATGACGATGTGATTGTCAGTACCTCCCTCATCAAGGTTTTGTTCAGATTGAATACACTGTAGATGACTGTTTTGAAGTAAAGGGTTGGGAAATAGAATGTGGATATTGAAATGACCTCTTGAGATACATTCCACTTCCATAAAAACATTCCCACATATGAGGAATAGATTCGTAATTTCATGGGTGTCATTGTTATTATGGACAATATCGGCTAAAACATGAAAAACCTAATAAGTAACAAATAAATATATTTTAGCTTATTAAATATTGAAGATTGGCATCAATTGATTACAAAGTGGAAGGATATTACAAAATATGAGACCCACGTTTTTTATTATTATCCCTTAACACGGTGATCACTCATCTACACTTCTTCTATCCCTCCATCAACATTGGGAGGCAAAAATATTGCTTTTACTTTACTCTTTATTGCAAGAAACAACATATGCAAACAAAAAAACAGTTGAGAATTTGAATATATAAAACAAAAAAAGAATGCTAGAAATATAAATATCTAAAACCCACCAAAAATTCTTTCTCCGGTACTCCAAAAACACGTATAGATTAAAGTTTTCTATGTCTATTAGTTATACAAACTAATTGGGATCCTAATAAATTTTCCCCCTTAATATGTCTATCCATCATTCACTTCACGGTTGATACTAAAACGAAGAGAGAATTATGAGATACATAAAAAGAAAATCTGTTTGGCAAAAACTCATTGACAAAATTGTTGACAATTCATAACAAAAAAAATCACAAAACATGCAAAAATATCATCTATGGCAAGCACACAATGAAGGAAACACGTGAAGATGAAAGGAAGAATTTAACATGCATGCAAAGAAACTAAAATCGAAGAACAGGTGGCAACAAAATAAATAAACAAACACAATCCACATCACACACAATGGTTAGACAAATTTTAAAAAAGTTATAAAGACAACACAACGAATAAACCAACCACTTATAAGTAGGGATGGCAAAGCGGGCCAGCCCGTCCCCGCCGTGAGCCCGCCAAAACCAAAAGATATTGGGTTTAGAAATTGAGCCTGCCCCGCCCCTTGACAAGTTGGCGGGACTGACAGGTTTTCCCGTCATTAAAATTAACAAATAAAAAATGTATTTAAAGCATATTTTTTAGGTTTAAATTAGGCGGGTTAGCCCGCCCAAGCCCGCCAAAAACAGAGTAATAATGGCGGGTTGGTGGGTCGGCCCACTACAACCCGCAAAAAACATTAAAAAATATTTTGAAAATGTTAAAAACAAGGAAAAATAAAAAAAAAAGTTAGCAGGTTGGCCCACCCCGCGTGTGGCCCGCCGATTTGGCGGGTTAGGCGGGGTGAAATCACCAACCCAATCCATCATTTTTTGGCGGACTAGCGGGTCGGCCTGGCGGGCGAATCCTGTTTTTCCATCCCTACTTATGAGACATATGAATTTCCATTCAAAAAAAATATGGAGACCCTATGATTTTTAGGCTCCAAACTATAATAAATAAAGGAAAAAATAATGATAAATAAGGTGCAAATAATGACATGTAATACTAAATTAAAGATAGTAAACCATCATTGAATCATAGGCATAAATATATATCTTCAATTGCGACTCGATTTAATTAACCCAAAGATCGACATCAACCAGTACATTTAAAAATGATAAATAATCCAAAGAAACACAACCAGTACATTTAAAAATGATAAATAATCCAAAGAAAAAGAGTTTAACGCATAAAAAATAAAACTTCAAAGTAATATTCTGAACCCAATACATAAAGTAAATGGATTATACCATCTCTAGTTAATAAGGCTGGCCACTGCTAAAAATGCTAATGGGATGTAATAAAACATGGTTAGGCCATGACATTATCTTAACTAAAAAATAAAAGTATAAAAAGGGGGAAATGAACATGCAAATCAAACATGCAGAAGACTAAAATAAAAAATGAAAACCCAACAAAAACAATATTTTTGTAAAGAAGGAGCACACAAAGAAGAAAAGGTGACCACAAACAAAAATGGGAAAACAATTAGTAATATATAAGTTAGGGTAATCAACACCAATGACACACACAATAAATTAGATAATGCATTAAAAATTAAACAACTAACATTTTGAACAATAAATGAGACGCAAAATAAAATGCGTGACGATACTAAGCAAAGTCACATAACACCTAATACCATTAAGCAGAAGGGAATATATGTGTGTCAACATAACAAAATGACAACTAATCAAATCAAATAAAAATACAAAAATCAAAACACACACAATTTTTAAAATTAAAATAAAATAAATTAATTTATAAAAACAAAATAAAAGTAACCAACCATTTAGTAGACATGTGGATTCCCACTAAAAGAAACAAACATTTTAGGAAAAAAATTTTAAAGTAATTAACCGCTAAAAATTTTATAACTACTATGGTCCCATCCCCATAGATCCTTGTAGATTCTCATGAGGGTCTCAAAATTTTATAAAAAAACTAGGCAAAATATAAATTAAAATCTAATAAAATTGAAAAGAAAGTCAAAGTAAAAAATAATGTTAAATTTAATGCTATAACAAGTTCAAACTAAAAATATCTATATAAATATAATATTCAATAAATATTTCAACAGGTTTCAAATATTTGATTGAAGTTTTCATGTTTTATCTAACTCCCGAGGTCTCTTTATTTAAGTGTTCGATCAAATAGTATTCATAAAGTTATGTTTTTTAATTCTGAAAAGACAAGTTGATTTAATTAAACTATGACTCAAATGTCTCATCGGTTCGATCTCTAATTCGATTATGAAAACATGGCTTTGAACGTGGTCCTTTCAGTCTTGTTTTTTAATGTTGTTTTCTATTAAACCGCATTTCTATTACCACCTCTATTTTTTATTTGCGGGTTGCTGAGATATATTAAACCAAATTTCATTTTGAATTCCAATGTGTTTTATTTTAAGATTTCTTCGGGTAGTGGTTTAGGATACTAAGTCAAATCCTTAGTATTTTATACTAAACCACAATTAGCCGTTGGATACCTTTTGTTTTAATAAAATATGATCTAAGGGCTGTCATTTAAAGAAGGCATTTTTGGCATTTTACCCCTGAGTTTGATCACGTATTCACGTTCAAGTTCTTCACAACGTTCTTCACGTACGCAACGCAATGCAACAGACATGCCGACAACCGTTCATCAACACTCCATCAACCGCCATCGCCGTCCATCAATAGAGACGTTGTTGTTCTCCACAACACAACGTAACAGAGACGCAACAACTCCTACAACCGTTGATTAACACTCCAGCAACCGTTCATCAACGCTCTAACAAAATTGAAAAGAAAGTCAAAGTAAAAAATAATGTTAAATTTAATGCTATAACAAGTTCAAACTAAAAATATCTATATAAATATAATATTCAATAAATATTTCAACAGGTTTCAAATATTTGATTGAAGTTTTCATGTTTTATCTAACTCCCGAGGTCTCTTTATTTAAGTGTTCGATCAAATAGTATTCATAAAGTTATGTTTTTTAATTCTGAAAAGACAAGTTGATTTAATTAAACTATGACTCAAATGTCTCATCGGTTCGATCTCTAATTCGATTATGAAAACATGGCTTTGAACGTGGTCCTTTCAGTCTTGTTTTTTAATGTTGTTTTCTATTAAACCGCATTTCTATTACCACCTCTAATTTTTATTTGCGGGTTGCTGACAACTAACCACAAACTAGTAACACAATGCTTAGTAGACACTAACCATTGTGTTACTAGTTTGTGGTTAGTGGTAAAGTGTTTCGTGTTACTATATGTGACCACTAACCACAAACTAGTAACACAATGGTTAGTAGTTACTCTAATCACTGTCTTACTAATTTGTGGTTAGTGGTAAAGTGCTTTGTTTTGCTATATGTGACCACTAACCACAAACTAGTAACGCAATGGTTAGTGACTACTCTAACCATTGTCTTACTAGTTTGTGGTTAGTGGAAGTGCTTCGTTCTGCTATCTGTGACCACTAACCACAAACTAGTAATATAATGGTTAATGAGGCTACTAACCATTGTGTTACTAGTTTGTGGTTAGTTGTTTTTCTCCTGGTAAATGTGCAGCTAGCTATATGTAATTTAGACCACTCTAGAATTCAGATTAACCAAACGCAAGTTGGAAGGGAAAAATCGATTAACGTAGAAGAAGAAGAAGGTTTGCGACGGCGAGTTTGTAGAATGCGTTCGTTTGTTTGCGCGCAGAGTCGTTTACTTTGTGATTTTTGAAATTGGGGAAAGTGTTTTGAAATTTGATTTTTTAATTATTTGGGAAATGACTCATATGCCCTTTAGTATTTCTTACTAAGCTTTTGGCTTAGTATCCTAAATGAGACTCATTTCTTCGCCATAAAGAATGACATTGTGATACTGTATTTTTCTAGTCGACATCACAACGTCTTTAATAATGTTGAATGCTGAATTTGGATTTTTCCACCCACCCCTTTATTTCTTTCTTTAATACCCTTTATACGCCCGATGGCTGACTTATTAGGCGCACAAATAAGATAAAGATTTAATGGATCAATGGGTGTTTGTGTAGTCCTGGTCACTCCTTTTGAAAGCACTTCTCATTCCTTAGTAAGTAAGAAAAAAATCGAGTTATGTAACAATCTACAATCTAGAATTGATTGCAGTTCTGTTGTGACAATCTATAATCTACTACTCCCCCTACATACACTTGAAGCTCTTTGTAATTTTTCACGTGTGAATCCTATAGAGGAAGAAATAGTTTAATGAACTATCAATATTTGTAGCTACTTAGGTTGAATTACCAATTTTTTGTAGTATATATTGGATTTATAAAGTTACTTTTACATTTCCAATACTAGTTTTACTAGAACTTGTACCCGTGCATGCACGAAATTAACAATATAGCTAATAATATATATATATATATATATATATATAATTAAGTATACTTTATTTTGTTAATTTGATAAAAATATTTACGAAGATATAACAACTATTAATTTGAAAAACTATTAGTCTATAATAATGTAGAAATATCAATAAATAAATTGATTTATATTATTAATAAAGAATTACTGAACCAACTAATAAAGAATTTCTTAAAAAAAATAATGTACTTAAAATCAATTATATAACTAAATATACTTTATTTTGCGTATTTTTCAAAAACATATGTCAATCACTATGGAAGTCATCATAACGATCATCGTAAAAATATCTCAACCAACTAATAAAGAATGCAAATACCAAGAAACAAATTTACTTAAAAATGAACATGAACATTCAAACTTTAGTCGATCGGATTAAATGCACAATCATTTAGTCTCTCCGTAACCTGTAACTGTGGATTAGTACTTTTGAGTACCCCTAGCTAGTACTTTTGGATTAGTACTTCTATTAATCCATTTTACTTATAAAAAAATAAATTGACTAATTGTTTCATTATCTTTATTTACTGTGGCATATGAAGAAATAAAGAATTAATTATTTCTAGAGAACTTTAACCATTGGAGTTAATTATTTTTAATTCAAAGATAAATTTAATAATACTTTAGTACAATTAGAAAGAGTTTTTTTTAAAAAAACACCCAAAAACAAACAATAATTTTAGATCGCTACCAAAAAACAATAATTTTAGATTGTGTTTTAAAACTTAGACCAATAATCGATCTGATTAGGATACTAAGTTACTAAATTAATGATCGATCCAGAGTTCATAATTTACATCCACCTAAAAAATAGAACGTTTATGCTAGCAACTAATATTTTTTTTTATTTGGATTAAAAGTTTATGTGAATCCTCTATACATTAGATGTACACAACAGCTCAACATTTGAATCCTTTATACATAGAGGAGCAAGTATCCTATCATTTACGCAATTCTCCATCTACATACTTACAAATGTGTGATGCATGGGTTAGTCTAAATTATTATATATATATATATATATATATATATATGAATAATAACTGTTATTAAGACTCAAAATTGAGAGGGTATGTAGTCAAAATTATATTTACTCAAAATTTATGCCATTTAACCTCTCTAATTTTCACCCAACCTACAATTTTTGGGAATATTTGGTCCAATTGGGGAGTACTAAGTGCATCCACAATAATTAAACTCTCATTTGAGTACTTAAATGGGTCCCGCGTGCACTCATTATTTATTTTTTATCATTTTTAATAGTAGTATTCCCTTCGTCTCAAAATAATATCCGTTTTAACTCATTTCACGCATATTAATAAAAGAACATAAAAGGAGGAGTATATAATAAGAAATTTATCTGTCCAACCCAGAACCCGATCAAAAATTACTAAATAGGACTCACTTTCATGGTAGATATGATTTTTATTAGTTTTTTTTAATCAAAGGTAAGATTGTGGGCCAGACGACAAGGGGAGGGAGGGAGGGAGGGAGAGAGAGAGAGAGATTCCCATTTAAGAGTTCTTCCTCAAGAGGTACCATTTTTTAATTCTCCTCAATAGGGATACCTATTAAAATCTAACTCTTAATAAGTAATAACTCCCAATTGAAGGTTGTTTAAGTTTTTTCGATAGGGAAAAGTACCAAGTTTATCATCCCTAAATTGTCAAAAAAATTATCATTCTTAAAAGCCACATTTATTTTAATTAGCGTCAAGAAAGCTGAACCGTGTAGCAGAAAATCTGCACCTACTTTATTAGCATTAGACTTAATATACTAAGAATGAACTTAAGCATCACCGCTAATTATGCGCACTTTGGAAGTCTATTTTTACTTTGATGGGTGTGTCCCTCCTATTTTTTTTATAAGCAAATGTTAGTGGTTAGTAATTAGTTAGGAGGTGGAGGAAATATTTGTTTTCGGAATTTGAACTATGGACCTCTTTCATCAAACTCTTTTATGTCTCTTACCTCGCCAACTAACATACCTTCTTAAAACGTGTCTCCACGTGTGATGGATAGGAAGGTGTTTAATATTTTAGAGAGTGCAATAATACCTTTATATTATTTTTCCCCTTTTTGATTTTCCAAATTTTCTAATGTCGGATTACTTAATACCATAGTCACATAGTTCTTATATCAATTGAAAACACATGTACTAATGGCTTGAAACATGCTCGAGCGTATCTGAATGTTATTTACCAATAGAATTACAAAGAGTGTTGTTTGGCTATTGTAATAAAAAAAAAGAGTGTAATGCAGCAATTGGAAAGGTGAAAGTGTTGAAACTTGTGAACACTTAAGTGTGGACCCAAATTCAATATTTGTTTCAATGGTGAACAAACTCAAATAGGGCTTGGATGAGATAGTATGGGTCAATATTTTAAAACTCGGATCGGTGATCGACTCGGTGAAGGTATCGGGTCATTAGGTCAAAGGTCGGACCAATGGGTCGACTGTTGAACCGGATGACCATGACCCGGTCTCAATTAAAAAACTCCTGAATTTTCAAGACATATAAATTTCATACCTGTAAAACTTAATTTGCTAAAATTACACATCATGCCTAAAAAAAGTCTAAAACAGCTTAAAACGACATTGTTTTTGCGTTTTTTGGGGTTTTTTTAATAAAAATGCAAAACTCGGTCCGGTTTTATAAAACTTACCGGGTCACCGGTTTTCGCAAAACCCACCGGGTCAAGCCGATTCCCGCCGAGTCACTGCATTTCTGATCCATTGCATGGCTCGAATCGGTTACCCCTCCGGTTCCCAGGCCGAGCCGGTTTTTAAAACACTGGTAGGGGTCTCTTTCAGCTTTACCAAGGTCCTGAGTTCGAATCTAATCTTGGACACGCAACAGTGTTAAATATCTTTAGGGCAATGTTTTGAAAGCCAGACTGGACAATGAATCGGTGAAACCTTCGGATCATGATTTAATCGGTTTAAGCACAGTTGAACCAGATAATAATTAAATACATTACTAAATATAAATATATCATTACACTTAGATGCATTTTTTTTCCACTTAGATGCATTATTACATATTGTTTTCTATTATAATTTGAAAAATAATAATAACTTTTTTGACGATAATAATCGTTACTTTAAATATATGTAACTTTTTTTTTTTTTGAGATAAGTGCATGTAACTTTGTTTAGTGTATGAGTTAAGATTGATTGGACTAAATGGACTTGGCACTGGCAGTAGCAGCCAGCAGGCTAGCAGCAATACTTGAGATAACTGTGAGGCTAAACTATCATCATTTTGTATAAAGTTTTAAAAAAGAAAATACAATGGTTCAAACCTTCCAATTTTCCAAGGCCAGATCTTTTTCTTTCTTGGATATAGCTTTAACATTTTTTTCTTTTAATATTCACATTCTTCTGTTAAACCAATGAAGCGTCAGTTTCAAAATCCACCTCTTCATCTTTTCTCTTTTTCATTCTTCTTCTACCTCCATCTCTTCTTCAACTTCCATCTCTTCTTCTTTGCCGCCCATGTGGTCAAAAAAATATATGGAAAGAATAAATTATTTGACATTCACTTCTCACTTGCCATTGATTCCTAGAGTATTCCATTTTCAAAAAATTCCCTTTCATTTCCCAAGTGTCTCGAATCTCTCTCAAATAACCCAAAAAAATCCCTCTCCGAAACCTATTCTCAACAACTCCTTTGCTGAATTTTCCATTCCTCTTCCCTCAACCTCTCTCAACTTCCCACCGTGAACCCAAACCTCATCCACCCAAGTTTTTCGTTTGCTCCCTCTATCTCGGTACCTGTTTCTAACCGTCTCCCACCATCTCTGGCATGCAAATCTGTTGGAGTAACAACAATGGCTTGACGAAGCTACATTAGTCGGACCTCACATCTTCTCTATTAATTTGGATCTAGACTTCTTCTTTTATTTTAATTTTTTTATTTTTTAAATCTGAAATAGATATTTTCTTTGTATTTCTTTTTGCAATGGATTGGAGGTGATGTTTTGTTTTGGTTGTTTCCAGTTTCTCTCTCATCTCGTTTTCTCTCTTCCTTTTGTTTTTGATTTTGGCTACCATGGATATTAGGAAAAGCAGGTGTGGTATTGGAAAAGGGGTTGCGTGAAGTATGTAACTATGTTGGTTTAGAATAACACAAGAGGAAGCGGCCGAAATTCTGTCCCCCCAATGTACTGTTCACTGTTCACAACACCACACACTCAACCTTTTCTCTTTATTTTTGCACAAAGTCAACATCTTTTCTTTCCAACCAATTGCTACAATTCATTCTCAAAATGTAGAACCAGATAAACAGTGAGTTTTATAAATATATTTTGTTTGTATATGTGGTTTCTCTTCACTTGATTAACGTAGGCAACATACGAAACCATATTCAAATATATCCAGGCGGGATTGAACAAAACACAACCAAAATGCATGAAATTTTTATGAAAAATCTGGCGGAAGTTTCACTCTTTACCTTTTATATTCTAAGATTCTGTTTTATTCAACTACCCAATAAAACATTTAACTAAACTTTGCGAGTATTGGGTCAAATTAGTCATTAATGTAGTATGCAGATATTATCTAGTTACTAGTTATAATGTACTAACATGCTTTAATATCATGGTTTGCTACTTTGCTTTATTGTGGAGTTGAAATGTTGAATTAACCTATATTATATTATGTATGTATGTATGCCATTTATAGGGTTTCTTTGATAGTAGGTAGACTCTTACGAGTTTACAAGTCGAGTCTACCTATGCTCCACGAGTTTAAGTAGACTCTTAAGTTTGACAACAAGAACCTCGCTTAACTGGCAAATGCCAAAATTGTTAGGCCGAATATCATGTCTTAGGCTCGAACTCGAGACCTAGCAATTGCGTATGAGTTTCAAGTGTCACATGTCACTTTGTATAACAAAAAAAAATACGCAGACTATATAATTAGGATTTAAATACATTATGAATAATATTTATTTCCCCACCTTAAGATACACATGATGCAGAATTTGGGAGAGGATATGCGTTACAATTGGCAATTAAAGGAACAAACAACTCAAGTGCGTTTGAGAACCGAATGTAGTAGGTCTACCCTAAAAAATAAAGGTGCCAATGTCATCTTATAAAAATTTGCTAAAGGCTAATAAAGTCATATGGTAGGGACAAAATCTATGACTCACATCCCAATAAATTTCACTCCATTCACACTTAGTTACACTTTTCTCTCCATTCATATCAAAATTCAGATCCCCTTTGATCAGTATTCAGATCTATACAAAGGTTCAAGACACTTTCACCTATGATTCTAAAATTAGAACTATGAATCCCTGAGAAGTGTATATACATATAATCCAATTAATCCTCAATGCTTGCCACCTCTTCTCTTCTTCAACACTGACTTGAGAAATAACAAACAAACAATTAAGAATCCAAGTGCTGCAACCCCTCCCACTGCAAGAGCCACTGTCCTCTCTGTATGTGGATGCCCCCCTGATCCTGATTATCACATCATACATAAATATTCGGACTTTATATTATATTTTTGTTATTAAATTCTAACCCAACAAACATTATTATATTAAAGTTTAAATATCATTTTAGTGCTGTAAATATAGCAATATTTTGTTTTAGTCCTTGTAAAAATATTTTTTCGCTTTAGTCCCTGCAATTTATAAAACCATCACTTTTAGTGCTTAAAGTATTTTTTGTGTTTAAAAAAACTGACGTGGCTTCTTTATTACTCCCAGCAAACATATCAAATTTTCATTTAATTCCCTATGAATATAGCTAATTTTCTATTTTAGTTCCAGTAATAAAAAGCACATCAACATTAACACAAAAAACACATTTGGACTAAAAGTGATTTTTTATAAATTGCAGGGACTAAAACAGAAAAATAATTTTCACAGGAACTATTGTAAAAAATCACTATATTTACGGAGACTAAAATAATATTTAAATTTTATATTAATTAATTATTAAATTCTAACCCAATAAACAACCATAACCTTACAAACTCACTCACCTACCCAGATACTAAAATTCACTCCTCCAACCCCACTTTCTCATATATCCCATAATGGCATTTGTCACAGTATTTTAATCTAACCAGACAAACTACACCAACATCACTTCACAAAATTAAATCATGCATATAAATGTACATATACAATACATTGCATTTTTTGACCATAAAAAAATAGAAAACATGGGAAAACAAGACATGATGGTTTCATATAATAATATTTACCTGAAGAAGAAGAAGAGTGTGTGTTGGGGACTCCACTCGGATAAAAGCTATAACTGATAAAGCAACTAAACAAATAAATTTGTGCAGAAATTGAATCACCACATGCCATTTTAGCTTGTTCTTCAGCACTCTTAATACAATCACCACAATTGTCATTTCCCAAATTACCCTCACACTGTCCCAAAACATAGAGAGACATGTAACTCCCGGTATAGAACAAACTACCACCACTTTTCACACCATTCTCCACCATTTCAAACGCCGACTCCCTCCTTTGCTCAAAACCACCACCGTCACTCACTTTTTTTGACCCACATAACTTGTAAAGCAATTGAGTTTGTGAAACTTGCTTGAACCCGATAACCTGGTACCTTAAGTAACACCCGCTGAGCTGTATCCTCGCCGCTGCCACGTCACCACAGAGTTTCCCTAACATCCCGGGAATCTTGTTAATGCAGTGGTAACAATCCGAGGTTGTTAAGTCCCCTCTGCATTGGTATGCCCCTGTTACTGCGTTTTGGCCGTCGCCGGCGGTTGTGGCGGCGAACGTTTTTTGCTCCGACGCCGACACTAGAGAAGATAATAGTGATTGTAGATTCTCTGAGGATTGTTGTTCTAGTTTCTGCTCAGCACATCCTTTGTATACTAAATTTGTGTTTTCTGCACTGAGAACAAGCACAAAAACTCTCAACAGAAGAAGCAATGGAAGCGTGTAGTGTTTTCTTCTAAGGATACCCATTTGCGAGATTGGAAAGAAAGTGAAGTTTTTGTGATTTTTCAGGTTGTGGGTTGTACTGTTCTAAAAGAAAAAACAAACAATGGGTTTTTGTTTTGAGTTTTTTGTCTGTGTGTTTGGTTTCTTGTGTTTATATGTAACTAGGGGAAAGACGGGTCTTCGGGAACGGGCCGTATTTCATTTGTTGGTGGATTGATGAGTGGTTATAGAAGTAATAGATAAATAATATATAAATAATAAATAATAATATAGTGAAATAGTGTTAGTGGATAGTTATAAGGGTATTTTGGTCAGAAAAATTTGACACCAAAAAAATGAATTCCCTTTACTAGGTTCGGGCCCGTCTTTCATGTGTTGGTGGGTTTATGGGTGGTTATAGAAGTAATAGATAAATAATATATAAATAATAAATAATAATATAATGAAATAGTGTTAGTGGGTAGTTATAAGGGTATTTTGGTCAGAAAAATCTGACACCAAAAAAATGAATTCCCTTTATATATAGGTATAGATATATAGGTATAGATAAATAATATATAAATAATAAATAATAATATAGTGAAATAGTGTTAGTGGATAGTTATAAGGGTATTTTGGTCAGAAAAATCTGACACCAAAAAAATGAATTCCCTTTATATATAGGTATATAAATAATAAATAATAATATAGTGAAATAGTGTTAGTGGATAGTTATAAGGGTATTTTGGTCAGAAAAATCTGACACCAAAAAAATGAATTCCCTTTATATATAGGTATAGATAACCACCAGTTACTTGCAATTGGAGAGTGCCGTTATGGTGGATCTTCTTCTAATCCATAACTTCAATTTAGTAAATTAAATCTATGTTGACTGAGAGAGATTCATTAACAAATGGAACTTTTAATCTGAAAAAAATAGTGTGTTGGGATTGAATTATTAGGGAACATTATTGGGGGCTTATTGAAAATTTGGAAGTGATTAGTGATTATGGTCTGAAAGGGAATGTGATTTAGACAAAAATAAATACTATAATTTGATGATCCCCTTTTTGTTTGCTAACTTTCACATTCAATTAAGGTGCGTGAGGTTACTTTGACAGAAAGGCTTTTTTTTTTTGATAAGCTTGACCGAAAGGCATATGAAATTTGTAGGTAACTTTTTTTTTCCCCTTTTGAATAATAGGTAAGTTAATTTGAGGAATAAGTTTTTGTTTGTAAAAAAAATGTAGTCAAAGAGGTGGACCGTGTTCTTGTATTATCTACCAGTTGTACCCATTGCTGCTGGCTTGAACGCGTGGGGGCCATGAGTGTAACGAGCATTAAGATTCTTAGGGATGAGATATTATTTAGGTATTTATTGTTTTCACCCTAGTATTTTATTCATTCATACGTACGGGTGATGCTGTATTTATTATAATTTCATATAATTTCATATGAAATTATAATAAATATGTTGAAAGTTGCAAAATATAATAAAAAGGGAAAAATTTGATAAAAGACTATATTTTCAAATTTATTAAAATAGTTGTGTTTAAAAAAAGTTGGTATTTCTTAAAATGTTAATAATGGAGTAAAAATAAAGAAAAATGAAAATGAGATTTTATGTAAAATATACATCACGTTGGCCCTTGGCCCTCCCGTTTGCATCCCCGTTGACCCTCCTGTTAGCTCTCCTCCCATTACCTCTATCGTTGTCGCTCCCGTTGGCAATCTCGTTGCGCCTCTAGTTGCCGATTCTATTGTCAGTCTCTCGTCGCTCCCGTTACCACATGTTAACTTGTATTTTTTTATATGAATAAATATTAAAAATCATATTCGTTTAATTAATTTCGTTGCCGCTCTAATTGCCATATGTTAACTCATATTTTTCTATACAACTAAATTTGAAGATGTCTACAAATGTAAAAGTGCTAGCATGTGTTTTTGTTATATTAGAGTAGATTTAATCATTAATTTAATTATAAAAATTTATTTTGTATTTTTTGGTAGGGGTTAAAGTTTTTTTTACATTACTTTGTGGTTAAATTCAATGATTTCAATAGAGAGATTATAGTAAATAGTAAATTTTAGATTATTTAATTATTGAGTATAATATTAATTTAATAATTTTATTTTTTGTAGAAAAATTAATTTTTAAACGTTTGTTAAAAGCATATCTTTTTTTGACACTAGATAGTGGTTAAAATGATTAATTTCACCATTGTCAAAAGAAATGATTAATTTTCCGTCAAAAAATAAAGAAATGATTAATTTTAGTAGTTTGAGTAGATTATAAAAATAGTGACTAATTTGTTTTAAGTAAAAAATTGATTTTTTTAATGTTTTTGGCAAAAAAGAATTGGAAAAAAATTATGAAAACAGACTTTTAAAAAACAAAATGTTTAAAAAAAGTTTTTTTAAAAAAAAATAGTTTTTTTTTTAAAAAAAAAACTAGCGGTACGGCCTTTGTTGCTTTGTTATCTAAAGGGCTGGCGCAAAATTCTTGTGCAAATGGATGCAGACATTGTATATAGAGTCCTCCTTGCAAGGATACTCAGAGGATTTTCTAGTTGGAGCTTAGTGCAGGAGATCCGTAAACTTCTCTCTATGTAATGGGAAGTCAGACTTGTTCATATTTACAGGGAGGCAAATCGAAGTGGTAATCACTTAGCTAAATTGGGTTGTTGTACTGAGGGTGATTTGATTTAATTTGAGCAAAGTCCACCCCCGCTTTGTTTCTAGTTAGTTTGTTGCTATTTTTGGGGCTTTCGCCTCCGTTTTTTATAAAATAAAATAAAGAAGGATCATATATTACTAATCATTAAGGCAAGGAAAATAGATTTCTCTACAATCACTATCACTATTGGTATAGAATATTAGAATTCAATTAAAGGGCTAATTATCTCAATTTTAACACTAACTAGCAAGGGATCCGGATCCTCCAAAGCACTTCTCTAAAGCAGTTTTCTAAAGCAGTAATTTCAGCCCTTAGATCAAATGAGTGGCTGTGATGATAAATAATAAAAAACCAAGTTTAGTTCAACTCTCTCTCTCTCTCTCACGCGAATAACAGAGTTTGTGAGACACACATGAAGGATGGTGCCGGCGGAAGCCACAACAGCCATGGAAGCGGCGCCGACGGAAGCCACGGCAGCCATAGAAGCGGCGCCGACGGAAGCCATGGAAGTAGAAACGAAGATCAGATGGTAAAGTTACTGTACAAAGTGGAACTGATTCAGTTTTCTTCACCATTTCACCAAACATATATGTTCTTATGTTCAAAGTATTTTTTCACTCATTATTTCTTCCCAGTTACTTCAAATAACATTATGCAGCAAAATTACTCTACATTATGCTGATTCTATATCTTATTTGTGATTTGCTTTTATGCAGCAACACAAAAAATCAAGAAAGAAGAGATTATGATTTTTTAATGGCTTGCACTTTTGCTTTCAATTCAAGAATACTTGATGTAAATGGATCCAAAATCACCAAAGAAGTCTCAAGGAAAGAAGAAAAGAAAGGCTCAAGGCTTAAGCATAAACGCATTTGATTACTTTGTTGTAAAATTGTGTAATAGGGTTGTAAAAGGTTTAAGCAGTTGGTTGTAAAACTGTACCAAATTGAATATGATATTAATGAAGTCAAGTTGCTTCAAATCTCTTTTCTACTGTCATCTTGTTTCACTTCCTTTTTTTCTTTCTTAAAACTTTAGCATAAAAGCTAAAGTTTAATGAGGTATTATTATAATTCAGAATTCAATTCAACAATATTACTTTTAAGAATGTTGCATCTGTTACTCAGTAATGCTGAAATACAACTCTGGTTTAATTGATTACTTGATAGAAACAACTCTGTCTGATAAAAACTCTGGTTCAATACAACTCTGTCTGATAACAATTCATCAGGTATTTTTGGAATTTAATAGGTTACAACTTCAACATTTTTGGAATTTAATAGGTTACAACTTCAGCTATTTTTAATAGTTTTTCATTATGTTCACATTCAATAGTAACTAATACGAAAATAAGAATGATTAAAAAACATATGACATAATAAGAATGAATAAATAATAGTCATGAAAACTCACATTTGAAAGGGAGATAAAATAAATGACAGATAAGTAAACTAAAGTCATGAAAATAATAGAAGGAAAAAATAGTAAAAGAGTTCAATGAAATCCATACCTGAGCGAAGATGCAAGATTGAATAATGAGGGAGTGGAAGAGTGGAAGCAGGAACGCAGGAAAGAATAATGGGGAGTGGAAGATTGAATATTAGGTTTTTATTTATTCTTTTATTCTTTTATTTTTAATTATCATCACAGCCACTCATTTGATCTAAGGGCTGAAATTACTGCTTTAGAAAACTGCTTTAGAGAAGTGCTTTGGAGGATCCGGATCCAACTAGCAAGATACGCATGCAATTGTATGATTTATTTTTACGAATTCATTAAATACAGTGCATTTATAAAATAAAAGTTTTACATTACAAGTCATAAGTGGTTGGTTTATTTGTTGTGTACTTGTGTTTATAAGTTTTTTTAAAATTTGTCTAACCATTGTGTGTGATGTGGACTGTGTTTGTTTATTTGTTTGTTGCCACCTATTCTTTGATATTAGATTCTTTGCATGCATGTTTAATTCTTCCTTTGTCTCTACGTGTTTTCTACGTTGTGTGCTTGCCATAGAGGATTTGTTTGCATGTTTTGTGATTTGTTTTGTTATGAATTGTTAGCAATTTTGTGAATGAGTTTTTAATTTTGTTTTGGTGTTGCCCGTAAAAGTTTCCATCAATTACCACGTATTATGTATTATCATGTGTTTAGAAGACATCTATACGAACTCACAGCCAAACAGTTTTTCTTTTTATGTATATCATAATTCTCTCTTGGTTTTGTTATCAACCGTGCAGTGAATGATGGATAGACATATTAAGAGAAAAAATTTCCCGAGGATCCTAATTAGTTTGTATAACCTATAGATATAAAAAAAAATAATCTATATGTGTTTTTAGATACTGGAGAAAGTATTTTTGGTGGGTTTTATATATTTATATCTCTAGCATTCTTTTTATTTGTTTTATATATCGCCACAATTTCCCAAACTTCCTATTTTGCCCCTCAACCCTTAGAAAAACTCAAAATTTATCATTTCATTTCTCACATACTTCTGAAACCACAAAAGTAAGATTATTTATTCTTTCCAGAATTATCTCCCAAAAGATAAATCCAAAGTCATCTTGTGTTCCAGATTTATCCTCTCGAGATAAATCCGGAAAGAATACTTCTGGAATTATCTCTTGAAGATAAATCTGTAACACAATGACTTCCGGATTATCTTTTGTGAGATAATTCTGGATACTCGTTTTAAAATTCCTTCCGAATTTATGTCTAGAAGATAACTTCGAAATTGAATTTCTGAATTTATCTTCTAGAGATAAATCCGAATGTAATTTTATTTCATTTTCTTAAATTTATTTTATGTTAATATTTTAAATTTGTTTTTTGTGATTTTATTGCAGTAGTACACACTATTAAAGTCGGGGGCAGAATTCCACGCATACATCAGGGGGAGTCATTGCATGGACAGAGTACCATAGTTTCCAAGACTTTTCCATCAGTTATATCTGTAGAATTGGTGATTGTCATGTCTTCTACATATTATTTGTTTCTGAAAAATCCTAAACATTTATTACTTTTGTTCTTAAAATTAATACTTATTATTTTATAGAGGCTGATTAAGATGTCCAAGTAATTCGATGATGCTTACCATCATAAGTCTCAAAGAATTAATATAGAAACTGGACCTGGAACACATCATCCCGCCTCTATTTTAGTTGATGCTGATGGGACCCCATACATAGACACTGACACCGATAAGATCATGGATGCTTTTGGAGTTGGCGATTTGTTTGGCACAATAAGTCGTAGGATGGTTTAGTTGATCTAAACTTCACGAGGACATTTTAAGATACATATTCCAATGAGTACTGAACGTGTTCGTCCTAGATTGATGCGTCGTCAGCCACCACCTCTTCAAGTTTAGGCCCCTCAAAATGATGTTGTTGGAGCAATTGCATCCAATCCGATTGTTGTTGATCTAGATGATTAAGTTATGAATTGTTGTGACCCCTTTTGCTTCATTTTTACTTAGTATGAATTTTCAACAATTTATGAGTTGTTGAGAATAATAATGTTTTATTTTCATGTTAGGGATAATTGTTTCACACATGCGTTTTATATTGTATCTAGAACTAGCCGAACATGTCTAACAAAAACATATAGAAAATAAAAAATTATAGAGCGACTGCTTATTTTTCTACTGTGACAGTCCCTAGCTTAAAAGGAAAGGAATCTCGTCGACACTCCGTCTGGTTTCCATGTACAGCTCCAAAGGATTCTTATACCCGTCATGGATGCTCAACATATCTCATACGCCATCGTGGGTCTTAACATTCATGAAGGGCCAGTAAACAGGATTGTCATCTCCACGACTGAGTTAGCGGTAAATAATACCACTAACCTCTCAGTGGCGGAGGATCATGGGAGCGGGGGGGAGGGGGGCCGTGGTACCGCCAAAAAAAAGTTTTTTTTTACTATACTCCTACCCTTAACGTTTTGTGTTTTGGCTCCCGCAATTATCTCATTGGAGGATAATTTCGGAAGTCATTTTGGCTTCCGCGTTTATCTTTTGGCTTCCGCTTTTATCTTTTGGCTTCCGCATTTATCTCTAAAATGAGGTAAATCCGGAAATCCAAAAAGAGTGTTCCGAATTTACCTAATTTTTAGGTAATTCTGGTTTTTTTTTTATTTCAAGGGTAATTTCGTCTATTTGGTCAATTTGGGGGGTATGGGGTATAAGGAGGGGGTACAAAAAAAGCCTAACAAAATTGATGCATATTTCAAGAGGAAAGCTTCCAACAAAGATGAAAATTATATAGCTTCAACATTTTGGGCAAATTCCACTACTATTATAATATTTTAGTTAGTAGTTACGGCACCCCCCAATATTTGGGGCAAGCTCCGCCACTGCTCTCGGTGCCAAGCACCTTGTTGAACCTTAACCTCTACTTTATCTTTTAAACGCGAGAATGTAATGTAATGCTTGAGTCTGCATAAAACAAGATGTAGACACTCAAATCATATCTACACACACTTCTTTCACACCAACAGTCGAGATTTATGTCGTAAATAAGAGATAAATCCAGAAATTGTTTCAAAAAGCTATTCCGAATTTACCTTTTTAACACATAAATTTGAAAAAATATTTTGATTAATTAATTGAAGGTAAACATTTTAAAAAATTAATTTGAAAATTATATTTTAATTAATTAATTGAAGGTAAAAGGGTAATAAACAAAAATGTGGGGATATGTGGGCTATATAGGTGGGGGTAGGAAAATTAAAACCCAATCTATATTTGACAAAAAAAGGCAACAAGGATTGCTCTGCTCGAAAAACGTGAGGAAGGATTGCGTGAGAATGACGCGCATGCATTGGAAGTGAGGGGGAGTGTCAGTCGACTCAGTCCTGGCATCAGTTTCACTCATCGCTGTAAAATCTAACACACAAGTGAGAACGTGAATGAAACAGAGCGTCAGACACAGGTAAAGTGAAACCAATTCACTCTCTCCTCTTCAATCTCCCTCTCTCTCTTTCTATCTCTGTCATTTTCTTTAATATTCTAATTCTCATTTCTAACCTTTTTTTTCGTCCCATTTCTCCCTTCCGCAAACTCCTTCCCTCCATTTCCCCTTTCTCACAACAACAACAATAATTAAAAATGCAGGCAATCTTCGATATTCAAAACCCTTATTTTGTTTCTCAAGATTTCTGACCACATTGTCCCGCTGTTCGATTCTCACATGTTCAAAATTTGTGTGTGTGTGTGTGTTTATCTACCGTTTATTGCTTTGACTCTAATTTTGTCAGGTTTCGATTACCTTCTCCGATTACTAATTCACGTTTCTCTCTTGTTCTGTGTCACTTCCAGGTTTTAATTGTTACATAAGTCTTCGCTGGTAAGATCAGTATCCAAAACTGAGGTACATTGTGCATGTGATTTCAAAGACTCATGATATTTAATTTTAAGAACATGTTCCAATTGAAATATTGATTAAATAACTCAAATGCAAAGTTTTTTTGATTGAATACTTAAATGCAAATAATCAGGTCTTCACTTTTGTGGTTTCTGCATGTGATTGTGTGCAATTTGTTGTTGATTTTGTGTACAATTAGTGTAATTTTTTGTCTCCAAACATGATTTATCTTCAATGTCTCACTAAAAAACACAAAATAAATCAAAGATGAAGCAAAGAGGCAGTGAGAAGAAAGAAGCATCAAGACCGAAGGTTACAGCACCAACAATGGTGTTTAGGGTTTGGAGGTTGAAGAAGATGAAAGAGGTTTAAAGAATAAATGAGGGAGGGACTAAAATGGGTCAAAAGTAGGGACTTAATTGGGTCATTTTAAACATACACATTAAGTCTTGCATGCTGACAATCACTAACGTACACATACGTGCATTAGCGGTACGTGTTTGCTCTTGGATGGAGACGAACTGAGGGACTAATGTGCCCCCGTTTGCAATTGTCAGGGATTAAATTACTCTTGAATTTATTTTCTTAATTGTTGTGAAGTTTTGGTTGGTGTGCTCAATTTTCTAGCTATTGAAACGTTGGGTAGGGTCAGGGTAGCTAATATTTTTTACCATCTTTGTTTTCTTAGTTCATAAATCATCATATATTGCATTTTTCCACCTGAGAAAATCTTTGAAATATGGTTGTGATTTTCGTATTTGGTAGCCTGTAGCGGAAAAAACTGTTGGCTGATCATAATGGCACCCAATCCAAAAGTAGTAGCGGCTTATCGGGCAATGTCAAGTCTTGGGATCCATGAATCCAAAGTGAAGCCAGTATTAAAGAAACTACTTAGATTGTATGAGAAAAAGTGGGAACTTATTGAAGAAGAAAATTACAGGGCTCTTGCAGATGCAATATTTGATGAAGATGAAAATGAGGTAGGTGTATTTCCTGCATTAATATCTATTTGTTTTTGTTTGTCCACATTCTTGTCCGTTCTGCATAATCTCATCTATGGTCTGGTATCATTTAACAGGCGCTGGAGCCAGACCAGAAAGGCAAGAAGGTTGATTTACACAATGCTTGTTATTATATATTGCTGAGTTAGTCTGTGTTTTTTTTTGCTCCTAAACCTATAGTTGCTTAAATGTATTCTGGCTTTTGAAACATCCAGGAAGGGGAGGTAGATGATGAAGCTCCTATGCATGATGAGCCATTGCGACCTTTGAAGAGATTGCGTTTAAGAGGCCAAGAGGTTCAATCTTCACGCCTTTTAACTAGCTCTGGCCCCAACTCAGCTGCATTTCCATTGAAAACGCCTAAATTAGAACCCGGCACAATACCTGGAAGTAGTTCCAGACTGCAGCCACAAAGCGCAACAGTGTTATCTGATGGAAATGCCAGGATTGGAGCGCATCAAATTCAACCACTAGACACCACTGTTGACAAGGGAAAACAACCCTTATCACCTCAAGATATTCCAAGAGGGAGTGGATGTATGTCAGACAAAACTCCCGCTGCAGTACCATTTAAAGAACCAACAGTTGAACCAGGAGCTTCTCCGTTGTCAAAGAACAAAATGCCTCATCCTTACACTTTAATCATTCCCAAAGATGAGCCTATTGATTATGAGGTCCCCCTTGCAGTGATTCATCCAGGTAATCAACTGACTATGCCTTGAGGAGAAGCTTTTTTTTCTTTCCTTTTTCTGTTCACGTTTCTTTTTTGTGGTGACTCTTACTTTGCGGTCAACTTCTGTTAAATCCAACAATAAGTACTGTATTATGCTTGTAATTCTGCTGAGTAGATCTGTAGATGGGAAGTTACCGTAGTTGCATTGGACCTGAGTGATTTTTCACTTAATTGCCAGCATTTCAAGGCAGCCCACAATGTGTTTCCATCGGCTAATGCAATATGCAAACCTAGACTTGCATACTGCACAACTTCTACATTTCCAGAAAGTCTTTCATAAGAAGTTCTGTATTTGCCATTGCTTTATACGTGGAAGGAACCCTGGTTCATGGCTTAAAAATGGTCTTATATTTTGGTCTTATACCAAAGAAATGTTACTTTTGTGGCATTCTTTGCAATAGAAATAAATTTGAGTGTCACGGCTGATGGCAATACACTCTTCCAAAAACGCTTCCTTTAGTAGACCTTGTGGTCCATAGGCAAAATCACCCTCTAGTTTTATTTGCACAAAAACACTGTTTAGATGACAAGAAACAATTTCCCATAAGAACAACAATCCACATTCCCAATACAAGATAGAGAAACATTAACACGCACATCTAATAACACAAGGTTTCGGGGTATGTAGTGAAATGATGGTTGAAAATCATCAGTTGTGTTATTCACGCGTCAAATTTTCACTTTTTCTTCTCCCTTTGTTAGGCCATTAATATCACAAACAGCCCTTGTATTGTCGTTTATAAGCTGATACTTTGGAGCATTCGCTACATTACATGAATTTTCACTCATTCTGTTGCTAACCCTGCATTCAACTCTGCGTTGATGATTATTTGATCAATTTTATTTTGATTTATTTTTTCCTCAAAAGAAACATCAAGTGGAAGAGACTCTTCAACGAAGAATGATACAGCTGGAAAGCAAGATGGTCACAACACTGTGGCATCACAATGCAGAAATGAAAACGTTGAAGGTGGAGACATTCTCCCTTCCTCAAATGATGGCGGCACTTCTAATGCAGAGCTAGACTCATTATCCACGGGAGAGGTAAAAATTTCTCTAAGCTGCAGCTCAGTTCTGTGGGACCATATTTTTGTTTGCTTAGCCATGAATCATGATCAAATTCTAAAAGATAATGGATGATGAATGTATGCAATCATATAAAATCACCTACCTTTTTTTTTTTTTTCTGTCCCTTCATTGTTGAGATATATATGTCACTGCTTTATGGAATTTGGAACTGATTTAATTTATGATTTACAGGAAGGATCTGTAAAGATAACACCAACTGCTGACGTTTCTAAAGAATCCGAGGCAAATGGAACACTGATTGCTAATGGAAATAAAGATTCAGTCACATTTTCCTGTACTGCAAATGGATCAATCAGTGTTAATTCTTCTCCTGCCTTGGCTGCACCACCAGTTTCCATTTCTCTACCCTGCCCGAGTAGTCTGGACGATGCTGTACTAGTGTCCAAGAAGGATACAATGAATGACTTCTTGGAAAGTGATGGTGGGATGGAGGTGGGGGATCCCATATCTCCAAATTCATGTAATGCAGTGAATGCTCCAAATTATCAGCTTACAGCTGATAATACAAGGGCTGTTTATGATATCAACGACCTAACAAAGGGAGAAGAAAAAGTGAAAATTTCATGGGTGAATAACACTACTGATGATATCCCACCATCATTTCACTACATACCTCGAAACCTTGTGTTCAGAGATGCATATGTTAATATTTCTCTATCTCGTATTGGGAATGAGGATTGTTGTTCTACTTGTATGGGGAATTGTGTCTTGTCATCTAAACCATGTTTTTGTGCAAATAAAACTGGGGGTGATTTTGCCTACAGTGCACAAGGTCTACTAAAGGAAGAGTTCTTGGAAGAGTGTATTGCCATCAGCCGTGACCCTCAAAATTATTTCTATTGCAAAGAATGCCCACTTGAAAGTTCAAAGAATGATGATTGTTTAGAACCATGCAAAGGACACTTGAAGAGGAAATTTATTAAAGAGTGTTGGAGCAAATGTGGCTGTGGAAAGCATTGTGGCAATCGGATTGTCCAGCGTGGAATAACTTGCAATTTGCAGGTGAGTGTTTATGTAATCCTTAAAAGTTGTGAACAAATATATATTCTTCAATGTTGGTGTCCGCAAGGTGACAATATTACATTCTTCAACACATTTTCCCATAATAAATTTAGATGTGTTTTCTCTAATAATTATATTCTACTCAGGTGTTTTTGACTTCAGATGGAAAAGGGTGGGGTCTTCGTACCTTAGAGGATCTTCCAAAAGGTGCTTTTGTATGCGAGTTTGTTGGAGAAATTTTAACCGTCAAAGAGTTGCATGAGAGGAACTTGAAGTATTCCAAAAATGGGAAATATAGATACCCAGTTTTGTTGGATGCAGAATGGGATTCAGGAGTTGTGAAGGATAACCAAGCTCTTTGCTTATTTGCAGCATCATATGGAAATGCTGCTAGGTTTATCAATCACAGGTATTAAAATTTCTCAAGTTTTCACCATAAGTCTTTTGTGATTATTTACTGAAGTTTAGGCCTAGAGAATCTCTTGTACTCTTTCTATCTACTTCTGAAAAATAATTTAGCTTGTATTAATGATTATTTTAATAAAAAGGATGAAATCTTAGCAATTTAGTCTCGTTGATGTTGATGCATACATTGTTTTCTACTGGTTAATGATCCTAGAAGAGGGCGATGTATTTCCCCAGTTTAGTTCATCAATTTTATAAATTGTCTCAACTGAATCAAGTGACTAGTTTGTCAAACATCAAATCAAACAAGAGCAACTCTATATTTTTAGATAATATTTTGTAACTGTTTAATACCCAAGGGTTTTCACTGGCCCCCAAGGTGCAATGATGTGTAAAACAAGTGATATGCAGAAATTGACAATCTTGTAGCAAAACTTCAAATTTTGCCAATGAATGAAGAAGTTCATCATTCTTGAAAGCAAAGATTCAGTTCACTATTCTACCGTAGAATATTGCCCCTAGGTTTTTAATTTATGAATGAGCTTCCTATTATCCTAGAAGAAATGTAAAATGTATTGTTATCGAGTTGTAAGGACAAAAAGTACTTAATATGAAAGGTGAAGCTCAATCAGGGTGAATTGGTTTAATTTAGTTATGTACAGATTAAGTAATTAATGGCTGCATTTCAGCAGACCAAGGTTCTTTCCGTTTGCATGCTGTTGATGGTATGTTTGTTTTACTGTTAACTTCACACGTCTTTGAAAGAGTGGCTAGGCAGACATTGGAATCATTATTTGGAAATTGAAAATTAGAATGTTTTAATAATTTTGTTCCATTATGGCAGATGTTTAGATGCAAACTTGATTGAAATTCCTGTTGAAGTTGAGGGGCCTTCTCATCATTACTATCATGTGAGAAGTTAGCAAATTCATAAAATTCCATTTGTCGTTTATAAATTACCTTTGTTGGCTAGGTTGACCCTGTGGAAACATTGCTCACTGATGCTTTTCAATGTTCAAACATGCAGTTTGCTTTCTTCACATCCAGAACAATAGCAGCGCAGGAAGAGCTGACCTGGGTGTGTGGATTTGGTTTTGTAATGTCAATATGTTGTTTGGGAAACTGTCCTATATTGCATTGCTTGTTTCAATTTTTTTTATATATTTTACAGCTTTATCGCTTATATTCTCAAGTAGGGCATAAATTAGCAACACAAAATAGTTGAGATAATTTGAGCAAATCATGGTTGATATAGAATTTTATTTGTTACTGGGTACTAATTGAAAAATGCTATGTACACTGGTTAGTTGCATCTTATGTAGTTCACTTTCTTAAAATTGTGTAATTATGTAGGAATTGATCTGTTTTCTATAGAAAAGCTTATGTGCATTGTGTTTTTGCAGGATTATGGCATCAACTTTGATGACCATGATCAGTCAGTTGAGCTGTTTCGGTGCAGATGTGGCAGTAAATTCTGTAGGGACATGAAGAGATCAAGTAGTAAGTTCCATTTTCAATTTAAGTGTAATGGACATAAGTTTGTTTTACTTTCAACATCGTAGATGTGACCTTTTCCTGTTTTTTAGATTATTCAAGTTCCTACATTGTGACTTTTCCACGCCTTTTCAATATTTATTTTGGATTATGTATTTCAGTTTTCAGCCTCCCTCATGGCTGATGGTTCATGGTTATGAAATATGCTTCACCCATTCCCATATTGGTCTGCCATTCTGTTCAACTTATTTTCATAAGCTCCCTTGAATTTGCTTATAATATAATTCTGACAGAGCTTATGTGGAGTTTCCCTTCAGTTTCTCTTTTGATTGTAAAAGCAATTTGTATCTAAACACTTACACGATAAACACTTGTTGAGGAACCGCATAATTGAACTGTTTACCCAAACACCCCCTTAGTTTTTCTCGCTTTGTCGTAGAAATTGTAAGCTAATTTATTGGCTTTTTTTGAGTTTGCACATAGCATACCCTTCATTTGGGCATTTTTTATTTCATGGTTGATTTGACTTCAATGCCAAGCTGCCAAGTGCCAAGCATTAAATGAGGCTCAATCTATTGCTTGTTGGACTATTCCTTCTTTCCAAGTTTTATATTCAATCTATGCTTTATAGTCACAGATTCAGTCTTGTGCTTATGCCGAAGTGATCACCGAGTTGCATCGGCGGTGCTCTTTTCTATGAATCTAAATTACTTCCCACTTTGAATGGTATGCAAAAGCAAGTCACCGTGTGTATTAGGATGTTACTAATTCATTTCACCCTTTCATACTGCAGGAATCGCTAGATCATCAATTGCTGGATGAAAGACATTTTCTGCTAAACGAATATTGCTGTCAGAGTTCCAAGCCATAGTTTAGTAACAATAATAACAAGGCCAGCCTTTTGAATCAGTCTCTTTTTTTTTTTTTGGGTTTTGCTTGGAGGTTGGATAGTAGTTAGTGCAGCCATGTGACAGCATTTGCAACCAAATTCTATCACAAGCCATGTGAAAACTGGAAACTACTTAGCATTCATGACCCGAAAAACGTTCGACCGCATAATTCGAATGTGTTTCTGAAATTTATTTTGTGCTCAATGCACGAAACTCTAATTGCGATTTGTGACGAAAATCTGTGGCTTTTTTTGGTTGAATGATGAAAAAGTGAACACCTATTTTATATTGCTATGATCTGCAATCAGAATAATCAGTGTCCTTTTGGAAAATAAATGCACCAAACTCACCAACATAAAGCTAGTGAACTTTGCAAATACTGTTTTACCATGGAATAGTTGAGAATCGTTGAATCCAATAGTCCCACCACATACTCCAATCCTATGCAAAAAAGCTAATCAAATACTTTTGAGAAATAGTGGTTTTGCCACTGGCCCGAAACAGTAAGACCCGAGAATCTGTCCACTTTACTGATAAATCACTTCTAAGAGAGACACTTTATGTGATTAAGCAGATATGATACATTAACCACTAAACCTCTAAACAAAACTGTATTATGAGATATCCATAAGCACCACATAACTGTCATCCATATCAAGTTCTTCACCCTCCTTGATTTTCTCCCTTATACCATCGAACTAAAAAACCTGTAATGTGCAACACCCATATGATTATCTAGTTGTGAGTGGGTTAGGTGTTAGTAGTTAGAGGGGGTGGAGGGATGGGGATCGACATCACCGCCTTTGCCTCAGGTGGCCTATGACTACATTTCAAGCTCTTACTCCCTTCCCTTTTGCATCAATCTTATACTTATGCAAGCCATTTTCTAACAAACTTTTTGTCATAGGTCGTTAGTGTTCACTTTGCGCATCCTCTTACTCGAAATCTTCATGTTGATTGTGCAACATCTACCTTTTTCAATCACTTGTGTTAGGTTTTCCCTTCTTTCCTAAATGAAAAAAAAACATTTTTTAATACTAGGTGGCACTTCTTTTGATTTTTGGGAAAGTGGCACAAGAGGCTTTTGGATAGACAGTTGGAGGTGGCACTGTCGTGAATGAGGGGATGAAATATGAATTGAGTTGATGAGAAAGACAACCTAGTATGAATAGCGCCCAATAAGGTTTGTTTGGACATATTGATCTGTTCTCAAAACTTGGCCAAGAGGTCATACTAAATTACTAATTGCAAACTTCCCATCAGACACTCCTTAAATGCGTCCCATCACATCACATGATTCACAATTAAGCACATTAAAGTTTATGAATTCATGCATTCCTCCGGTCACCTTATTGGACTTGATAACTCAGCCACTTTAGTGTCACATTGCCTTTTTTCCCTCAATTTTTTCAATGCAAAATTGTTTATTTTTACGCAATTGTTGTTCCATATTAAATATTAAATGTTCACAAAGTAAAATTTAAAACAGAAAGAAACTGGTTTTGGGTAGCATCGAACACACGGTTGAAAACTTCAGTAACAAGACATACAATTTGGCCACGATACAATTTGGAAAACACCGCATACATGTATTTTCTCACTCTCTCTTGACAAGTATGCAAGCATTCAATAGAAAAACCAAAAAGTTGCATCTAAAGTTAGGCGTGATAGTAATGGGCTAGGTGCAAAAAGAAAAAAGCCCATAATATTAACTAAACCCTAACCTATCAACCCAAAAGAAAAACCCATAGTCTAAAAAACACAGCAATATATAGAACAGAAAGAGTGAAAATTAGGGTTTGTGTGTGTGCGATCGTGCAGCAACAATGTCGAAGAGAGGTTCGTTTTTCATTTTCGGCTGCATAACATAGATCAATCAATTAAAGCTAGATTGTTAATTTCTAACGAATTAGGGTTTATTTTCAGGTCGCGGTGGTTCGGCGGGGAACAAATTTAGGATGTCATTGGGTTTACCAGTGGCGGCGACGGTGAACTGTGCCGACAACACCGGAGCTAAGAACCTTTACATCATTTCGGTGAAAGGTATCAAGGGAAGGCTGAATCGTTTACCTTCAGCTTGCGTTGGAGATATGGTGATGGCTACCGTGAAGAAGGGAAAGCCCGATCTCCGTAAGAAGGTGCTGCCAGCTGTCATCGTTCGTCAGCGTAAGCCTTGGCGCCGAAAGGACGGTGTTTTCATGTACTTCGAAGGTATTGTTGCTTTCCTCGTTTATTTCTTCCCAAAATTTAATTAGCTCAATTCACAATTTATGTTAGCGAATAATTCTTGACATGGTTGTTTTGGATTTTGCAGATAATGCTGGGGTGATTGTGAATCCCAAAGGTGAAATGAAAGGTAATATCTTTAGTGATTTGTATCTTTTCTTTTATATATATATTTAGGTTTTTGTTTATTTGGATATTTGTGTCTTCAATCATTGCAACTGTAGTTTAAGGTTAGTGTTAATGACTGAAATTCATAAGTTGATGTTTTATTGGAGAATGAATTGATGAAATTCATAAAATTGATGTTTCATTGGAGAATAAGTTGATGTGTTATTGGAGTATAAATGAGTAAATGACTTTTTTTATGGGTGTTTTTTTGTGTTGTGCTTTTGGTTCTGGTCTTGATTCAGTGTCGATTTTGTAATTGTAGGTTCTGCTATTACTGGTCCAATTGGAAAGGAATGTGCTGATCTGTGGCCCAGGATTGCAAGTGCAGCCAATGCTATTGTTTAAGTTTGATTGTTAGTATTTATATGTTTTATGGTTTTGACATTTGAAGTTGTCTGTGTTTTGCTACTGTTTTAGGTTGAATCATTTTCCAAGTGACAGAGTAGCTAATCTGTACTGTGCTTCTCTGTAATGAGAAGTGTTTTGAAGAGATTGAGTGATAGTTATATGAGTTGTTCCATTTTTATTCTCGTGTTTTGATTTCTTATGCAATCTGCATTTTCCTAATATTTGCCTTATTACGGTTTGCTATGCTCTACGGAATCTTCCTAATATTTGTTATTTTGCTGCAAGAGAACTTGACTGCTGTTGGCATTTGATAATTTGGTTGCTCGTACAGAAGAATGCTAACATTCTCTGGGATATCAGATATGTGATGCAGTTGTTTTTGGCTAAATATTGCCTTTTCTTTTAGTGTTGTTTAGGGTTGTTGTTCACGATGCGTCATGCTCTGGTGATCACTACCCGCTTTTTCCTATCGTGTCTATACTGTCACCTCCCCCTCTCCCTCTTTGGTGCCAGATCCACCACCACGTATCATGGTCGCATATCCCCAGGCTCCCTTTCATTGTCCTCACCTTCACCTATTTCTTCTCATATTCTAATGGAGGAACTCTAGATTTGCCAATTGGCTCAACACGTGAAGTGATGCGGCAATCCACCTTGTGGCTGCACTGTGAGTGTCTTGTAGCTTTTGTATGATGTAGTTGGTTTTGCATTAGGTTTTTGATTTGTTTTGTTCAATGAGGGAATGGAAGGGGGGATTTAAGGGAGAGGAGGGGAAGGAAACAAAAATTTAATAGGGTTTTTTGTTTAGTCGAGAGTTGAGTTTGGTTGAGACAGATTTATGTGCTAACACCATAGGGTCACTATGCATCTTGATATCAAGGAGACAGTGGCGTTGCTGAAGTTTCATCTTCAAGATTATGCAGAATCTGGTGCTGTAGTATTTAATTGTTCTACTTGGTATATTAGAGAAAATCCATATCTGATTGTTCTTTTATTTATCACTTTTATCAAATAACCACAAACGATATTGTCTCATGATAATGCCATTCCCGTCGCAACTAGATAATACACAATTATCAGCAAGATGTGCTCGACCCCTATTTCATGCACCCAAGTGACAATCCTAGTATTTCTTTGGTTACCCTTCCCCTAACCATATCATACATTCGGTTTGAATGAGTATATTGCTGTTCACGACTAGATCCAAATACCAATACAATCCACTATAAAAGGTTAATCTTTGAATAGGTTGCAATACACGCTTTTCTGTAATTATATTTCTCCTAAACAAGAAACATTTTTTAGTGAAGCTGTGGTAATCTTAAAAAAAAAGGTAAACTGGTAACTAATCACTCAATCCATCACCTCAATTTGCTGAGGTTCATCAATGAGTTAGACATCCCTAAACAAGTATTCTTCTGTTCAATTTGTCAAGTCAGCTTAAGATTGTAGATGATCCAAAACTGCATCTAATTATTGTTTTAACGCAGAAGTTATAATATTTTAGCATTCAAATCACCGTGCGTCAGAGTACCGCCGCAGTTCCAAACACTCTAAGTTCTCATTTTTTTTGATCAAAAGTTCTCTTTCGAAAGAAACAAATGGCCACATAAAATGAAGTCAATTGAAACAAAGGAGATACAAATTGTTGTTAAGGTGCATGCAAGTATGTCCTCTAGAACTGTCTTTAAGGTGTATGCAACCATAATTGGTAAGATAACCCAATTTATTAAACCACAAAAATTGACAACAAAATTGATGATTAACACAATTATCGGATATCAATCTCACTAATCATCAATGTAGTTTCATTAACCAAATTCGACTGTTATACACACATTATGTGGCATAAGTTGTAGATCCTTGAGTCCCTCAATTATTTGGTCCTGAGTTCGATCCCGACCAGTGCGTATGGAAAAATATTTGTAAAAAAAAAATCAACTGTTATTAACACTGATTTTTGAGTGTCCTAATCATGTTGATTTGGATATTTGAAATAACCATATATCTTGGTGTTGATTTTAGACGTCAAAAAATCGTTTCTCTTATTGGTCAAAAGTGTACTTCCTTTATTTATTATTTTGGTGCATTAAAAACACAGTTCATACAAGAAATCCAGGACATAGCAATATTGAAATATGGATTGCAGGATGTTGGTAAAATACTTTTGAGTTCTGATTCCTCGCCCTATGACTTGAGGCATGGCCATTATCTACACTGTACACTAGAATCTCAACATCTCATCCTAACCAGGATACCAAATAAGGTGCGGAAGAAAGTCATGGACAAAACTTTGAAAACAACTGGACAGAAGGATCTAGATAAGTTATGGAGCTGAGTATCAATCAATCAAGTCTTCCTTACTAAAATGAAATCTCAAATGAATCAGGATCGTTTTGTCAGTTCAATGCTGATTCAGCAGATCATAGGGCTTACTCATCTGTCCTTAGACGCTTCGTGGCTTGAGTAACATCTTCATTGTCATGTTGCTCAGGATCCTTAGAAGCTTGGCTTTTTGGAGTGTCTTGCTTCCCACTCGCTTCCATTGAGCTTTCCTCAACTGTCATACTGCCATTAGCTTGATCAGGCCTTGATTTGCAATTATCCAATTTGGATGCTTCCAATTTGGTTTTGGCAGGAGAATCATTAACGGCATCGGAAGACACTCCAGATAGACTCTCGATCGCCGACGATGATGCCTTAAATGTTTCAACACCAGGTTTGCGTTGCTTCTCAAACATCATCTGGAGGTACCTGCCTTGTTCTTCGATTCGCAACTGTAGATTTCTTTGAATCTAACACACAAAAAAGAAGGGAAAGAACTGTATCAGACCATAGAAGAAGGCATAGGAATTATAAGAGAAACAAGCGTAATGCATTGGACAACTCATGTATGCGACATAATATAAGCAACATAACCCTAAATGCCATAGCAATAAACCTACAAATCAATCAAATAATATTACAGAAAACAGTTCCATGCCCTAGAAAGAAACAAAAATTCTCGTAGATGTAGCCAAAGTTGCCTGGAGTCTACATGACAAAAATTCTCCTAAATGTAGCCAAAGTTGCCCTCTTATAGTTGTTTCTGTTATAGTCTAGAAAGAAGGTACAGCAACTATAAGAAATAGGGGGAAAACTGTATCAACCATATTATTTTGTAGTTCCTAAAAATTGAAAAAATGAGTGTTCAACTCTTAAAAAGGATAGTTCGCTCTCTTCTACATATCAAGGAATGGGGACTAGCAAGGACAATTTTTTTTTGCCAGAGTCCTCTTTTTGATGCAGTCCAGTGTATATGATTAATTCCAGAAATTTTAGCAATACTTATCTTCATCCACAACTGTTATTGAACAGGCTTGCTTTCATAGCCTCTCTGCAGGTTCCCCCTCGAGATTTTTAAGGGTTATTCTAAATCATACCAGCAAAGGAGCTAGATCGCTGTTTCGCACTAATTATTTTTTCCACGTTCTCTTTGCTGCTGTTTGCTTCTTAGCTTTTGGGTATTCATGATCCTCCTGGTTTATATTTCTTCCTTTCTTAATGAATCATTATTTATTTTAAAAGGTACCACACGTATCTACAACGATACATGAAACTAATATTACGTATGTTCACATTTTTGTGTGGATTAAACTCGTCATCTAATAAAAACAATAACTTCGTAAACTCTAACTGGACGTATGCATTTTTTAATTAAAAAATGAATAGAAGAACAAAAAATGAAAGTAATAAAAAATCATATCTTCTTTCTTTATAGGCAAGTTACATTCCTTGATATTGTTTCACAAGGCTCATAAAGATTAGTTGAAGTACACAATCCTAGTAAGTCCTAGAAGAAGCTTATCTCACTAATTCTGTTGAGTTATAAATGATGAATATCTGTAGTCATCTCAATTGCAACAGAAATTGAGCATGCTAGCAAGTATTCAAATCATATTTTTTAATTTTTAGCAACCAAATGAACACATCAGAAGGAAATTCCTGAAAGAACAAAGTTCATACCTCAAGCTGTTCATGCAACCGCTTCTGAACCTCCATCTGCAGTCTCAGAGCTTCAGTGATCTCAATACCACTGTCAACAAAGCAATGAATCAGTCAGCATAACAATCACTATGAATGTCTGTGCACATCTGTGTAGGAAATATGACCAGAAGACCAGCTGTTAACCAGTTTGGGTATGCAAGAAAATATGAGAAAAATCAAACTATATCTATTTTATCTCTTAAGATTATATTAGAGTATCTTAGCTACATTCTCCTATACCTTCAGATTGATCATTGATTGGAAAATTAATGTTTGAAATTTTAACAATTTTTCTGTCATATACATGTATTTTATCACAATCTCTCATATGGTTTTCAAATCAAATGTGGGTGTTATAAGGCATTTAGGCTTAGACAAAGATGCATTGACATGAAATTGGCAAGGTCCATATTAGAGAACAAAATGCTGTCCAAGAATCCTAGAAATACGACAGCATTATACAACAGATGTTAACTTAAACTAAAAGTAGATAATTTACTTACGTTTTCAAATCTAGAGATGACATCTCTTCAATGGGACTTGGTTTTTTCTCTGTAGCTCCTGCCAACAGTATCAACAAATTGTAAATTGTATGACTATACAAAGAAGGAACGTTGCACTAGATTTCAAGAATGAGAATAAAGGCATACAACTTAGAGGCATTAAATGCAGAATAGCAGGTCAATAACAGATTCATAGTTAGGTCTCATTATCTCTCCAATACAAAAATCCCGATCTAAAATTAAAAAAAAGGAAATTATAGTAAATAAGCACTCAACAGTCATTTGAAAGTTAAAAACTCTTGATTATCTTTGGATTTCATTTACGCACATGGTAGTGCAACCAAGATACTTGTACGCATGTCCACACAAGCTAAATCCCCTGGTCTTTACTGGATTACAATACTTGTATCTGTATAGGACTGTAATCATCTATGTGCAACATAGCTTCTAAAACATGCTACATTTAGGCTTTAGCAATTTCAAAACTGGATTACACAAGAATATAGTAAAAGGTTCTATAGGAACTTGCATTCTACATGGTTTACTCATACAGCAGCATAGAGGGGGAGGAAGGGCCGTAGGGAAACAAAATGTCTGACACCAAAAACAAAAGGAAAAGAGGAAAAAAATCAAAGTTTGTTTACTACCAAGGGTTAAGCTTGAGAGCCACTGACAACAATTTCAGACTCCACATACTTGCACCATTCAATGACTTACGTAAGGTTATATCATATATGTTCTTCAAGGTTTGAAAAGCTTACTCGGCATAAAATTCCAAAATTATCAATATAGAAACCAATTGACAGGAAATTGGACAATAATGATCTACTTGGCAATAGCTTTTAATTCTACTGTAAATTTTAAAAAAGGTCGTAGTTCATACTCCAAAAAGTCATTCAATAGTCAATGGTCTCCTCATCCTAAGCCTAACCGATACGCAAAACATTATCCATACAAAAGGTATGTATAATACAATGCATATCTTATGTACCTTCAGATGACTCTGGTCTATATCTAGCTGTCCTGTATTTCTGCATTTCAAGGAGCAATATGTTGCATTAAAAGCATGCAAGGATACACCTTGGAAGATAAGGCAAATGGGACGTACCTGTAAGTGGCTTTTAACATGATATATAGTTAGTCCTTCAACTTTCATGAGCTTCAGCACACCCTTAGGGGTAGCTCCTGTGAAAAAAAACAGAAAAAAGACTATGAGGCAGAAGTTTATCAAATTAAGGCCTTACTTTGTAGTGAGAAAGAGAGATGGACATACTTTCACTCCCACCAAGTTGGCTGACAGCCTCCACAAACGCCTCATGAAGCTCAGGTGTCCAGCGCATCCGTGGCTTGGCAGGTGCAGAATTTGCTGGGGAAGATGGGGCAGCACCAACACGATTTTCTCCAGATAAAGCCGGAAGTTGTTGATGGCCTTGGGATTGTTGTCCTGCAGGAAATTGTGAAGATGGTTTTGAAACCAGATCCGCTCCCTAAAGAAACAAAATGAGTTCCCAACACATTCCATAAATAAATTGCATATCATTTACTCTGCAAGCTAATACTGATTTGAGTAATGAAAACCTTAACCTTTGGCTCAAGATCATGAATATTGTCCGCAAAAAGATCATTCCAATTAGGAGTCAAAGTATCATCGTCAGTGATTAGCTGGTCAGCCCACTCTTGCCAATCATTTCTTTTAGAAAACTTCTCGGTAGCCATATTATTGCAGGCACTGCTCTCTACTTGACTATTGTCAATTGATGTAGTCACAGAGAAATCAGGAAAGCTAGGCAGGGAATCTGCATGCCAGGAAGCACTGTTTCCATTGGAATAATGTGATGATATTGTAGAAGGTATTGGTCCATTATTTGAAGAATAAGATAGTGGCACCGAAGCCACATTACTCAATGATTGCGAAATAAAATGAGCATTTCTAGAATGTTTTTCATGAGGTGAAAGGGATGAGTGATGTAGGTCCGTCGAATATCCAGGGGAAGATGAAAACATATGCCCCACTGCTCCATTGGAACTTATATGACTTGAATGAGTAAAAGTTCTTGTTCTAAGATCTTTTTCCACAAAAGGCGGCTGCAAATCAGATAATCTGGGGTATGGTTCTTCAACAGTTGTTGGAATAACAGACAACGATGAAGGAAGTGCTCCAGACATTCCTATGTTATTAAGCTGCTTTCCACTTGATCTTTCAATTGAGAAAGCTGAATGTGCTTCCATTATTCCCCTAAATTGTTGATTGAAAAGATAAAAGTATCAGTTGTCCAGTCAACTAATAGAAGCTAAGAATTTAGATTTTGCCCTCAGATTGTAATGCTTACCAGCAAAATTATTAGATGTTACTTTTTGTACTTGATGCCCAAACCAGACAAGTTGTCATCAATCTTCACACTTATGAGAGAAAAATGATTCTTTAGTCTTTAGTATTAAAAGATAAAAAGGAACTCGCTTGTGAGAATATTGCTTCTGAAGATCATAAAACTTTGCCATAAAAGTAAAACTAAAATAAACAGAATGTCAAGCTTAAACACACTTGATAGAATAAATGTGTTAATGTCATAAAAACCTTACACCATCATATTTGTTGGTCACAAACCTCAAAGTTTCCTATAAGGTTAATATACAATGTCATTCATTGCAGTTTACATCGAGAGATATGCCATATTAAGTGGTAATCACAACCAGAGATATGAAAAACATCATAATGTTCGAAATTATGCAGTTCTGCATTGAACAAAATAATATACGTCGTTTTTGAAAAAAAGGGTGTATGCTATCAAGTAAACAATTCTATTTGTAAATATAAAACCAAATGATCCAATCATTTAATATGCCTAAAGCCACAGTTCTCCAAGTAGATTCACAAATGAATTTTCTTCCAAAACTAGTCAGAGATGCCCGTGATTCACGATGTACAACATATCCAAGAAGAAAAAAGGCAGGAAAACCGCTTTGAGTGGATAAATGAGCTTTCACCACATGTCATTAATGTAGTTAATTTTTTAAATAGATAATTGTCCGTACTCCACCAGGCACATGCATATCTCAGGAAAAAAGAATATGATTACTGTATGTGGTGACTGAGCAGAATTTACCTTATCCAATATCCTTGCATCAGTAAAACTTTAATGCACATTTTATTGGGAGATATGGCTACTTAAATTGCAAACTACATGCAGAGCATGCATTTATAAACTTATATTTGGCATCAACCAAAAAGCTCTTCCAATTAAAAAAGTTTCATTACTATCATCATGCAATATGAACCCAAGTTTGACAAATACCCATCGAAATGCACATACAAGAATATAATGACTCAAAATCAATATCACCATCAATATTGCTAACTACAGGTTTAGTTTGCAAACGATGCATAGCTTAAGATGAAATACTAAATCTCAAAGAAACAGTAAATATACAAAAAAGTAGCTAAACAGCTAAATCAACAAACCAAACGGATAAACCGATTGTCAAAAACTTCTCCTTAGCTAAGAACTCATCCAAAAAGTCAATATACAAAAAATAAATAAATTACAAAGCAGTTCACACTCCATAGTCAAACCTTCACATGATGTGTCATGTGCCTAAGAACATGCTACACAGTACATACTCATAATCAATTCCTTAAAAAAAATACTCATAATCAATATAATTAACATCAAACAGCAACAAAAAAAGGAACAAAAAGACATTTAATTAGGTGAATTAACTCCGTAGTCCCTACCAACGATGACGAAGGAAATCGACAAGAAGCATCGACAAAAAACATGAAAGAAGAAAACTAACCTAACGCAAATTGGACTCAACACAATTACAAAAAAGTAGAAGTTAAAGGAAAGGCTAATTTCCAAAAAAAAAATAATAAGGTCGAAGAACATGAACGAAATTTCACGAAATCGGTTACGTGAGAAAACGAATTCTTACCTGAAAAAGGAAATTCACGGGAAGCTCGTTGGATTTGATAGGGACACCGGTGGATGTCCGGCGGATGTTTTGAAGTTCCGTCACCGGCAAAGGCAAGCTTGTTGATGAACGGGTGCGCTTTGCCGATGCACTCCCCTTATGGTTTTGGTGGAATAGCCAGTTCATATCCTACGCGCTAACTAAGCGCGTGGACTTTACTCTCGGTTTTGCAGAAGGGATTGAATTGATTCGAAGCGCAAATGGGATAGAAGCCTCCGTCCTATGCATGTAATTGGTTTCCAGTTTTTTCACACACAAAATATCTAACGGTATGCACGTGAGATTTGGTTTGCACCACATGATTAGGAAAAATGTTCTTTCGTTTTCCTCAAAGGGTTAAATAGGGTGTACAATTCAACACAAAACAAAATATTTTCTATTTTTGTTTTTGATTTTATGTTTTAGTTAAGAAGATTTTTTTTTAACAGCATTTTAGTTAAGAAGATTTTTTTTTGTTACTTTTTTTTTGTTACAAAAGATACTATTATTAAACCAAAGGTAATTTTTAAATTATTAGAAAGTAAATTTCTCTCTCTCTCTCATAAATAAAAAACAAAAAACATAAAAAATAAGTAATAATACTAATAAATTAAAATATATGTAGAATTAAAAATAAAAATTATAATGTGAAAATGAAAACTCATATGCTCTGTCTGTTTGTAAAAAAACTGAATTTTGAGAATGGGTTGTAGGGATGAATGTTTCTTTTTAGCAAGAAATATTTTTTTCTTCTAATTTTTAATTGCATGGTTTTATGTGGTTGGACATGATGGATAGATAAGTGGTGAGTGAAATCCAACGCGGATCCCATCAATTTTTCCTCTAGTTTTCTATGCATGGAAGGAATATGGCCCCATTTACAGTTTACTTTTTTCCCCTTTTTTCATAATGTTACTATTGGATTTTGAAAAATTGATGTTAAAAGAATTAAATTCTAAAAAGTGACATTGAAAAAATCAGTTTGTATTTAGTAACGATGTTTTTAAAAGTAGGTGAAAAAATTGATTTTGTTTCGATGACAAAAGTATAATCATTTTTTGAGTAAAAATAAAGAATACCAAGGGTACCAATCGATTCGAATAGTAAATGAGTTCAGATCACACCTCAAAGTCTTAAATTCGAGTATTGTTTGTGGCAAAAGCTCTATTAAGATGAGAGAACCACACGAACCGAGAAAGTCGGTGCATCTGGCCCAGGTTTCCATGGATTAATCGCCAAGAAAACCAATAGATACCACACGATAAAAAAAGAATAGTGTGGATCCCACACTTAGAAATGATTTTATTCGATGCAAACTCGGTGTTACCCAGTGCGAAATTTGATCTTAAGCACAAGTGAAGATTACTCTTTCGTTGAAAGCGTTGAGACACTCCGCGGTAACCAGCGATGGTCCCGAACAAAAAAGAAATGATTTTATTCCATGCAAAAATTAGAAATTCTGGCTTTTATCGATTATAGTCACCCGTAATCAATTTACCTACCTCTCTAATTTTGGCATCTACTACTTCTTTTAACCTTGTATTTTCCTCCTATAGTTGACTCAAAGTCATCTTAAATCTTAACCAAACATATACTTACTTTGATGAAGTGTTAATTAATTGTTAATTGTTGAAAGACACCCTCGCTAACTGGCCACCCAATTTATATGGCAAACTTGAAAAATTGACATTGATTTATATGTTGCCATTATTACGAGCCTACCCCACATTCCATTTTCGTTGCCTTCTTATTTATATGTTTGGACAATCATAGTTTGTACTTTGTGAAGTTAGCCAAGAAAACATGGGTGGATGATATCGTGGAGCACCACTATAGGCGATCCACATAAGACCATGTTTCAGAATTGGCTTATTAAATAAGGTTATGGGTGCTACTGCTATCCTGCATTGCAAAACACAAGATCATCTGTTGATGAATACTATCATATTCGGCTAAAATATACTTTTAGTCCTTTAAGTTATTTATTTGTTCTACTTTAGTCCTTTAAGTTTTTTTCTCAATTTAGTTTCTCAAATTTCAAATTCATTACACATAAGTATTTTCTGTCCATCTAACTTAACAGTTGACGGTGTGTCCGTTATGTGCTGGTGTGACACCTGCTGATGTGGAATATATATAAGGCCAGGTTATTTTTTTATTTTTTTCTCTCTCAAAGAAAAGAATTTAATGATGTGGCAATTATTTTTTCTCTCTAAGTTTGTATTTAGCTTCAAATAGGTCTTCGAAGTTTGTTTCTAGTTTCGTTGTAGTTAATTAAATGATTTACCCATAGTTACTCTTAAGGAAACAACAATCAAGACCAATAATGATAATAATTACAATTGTGGCTCTTCACTCTCAATTCCCTAATGACCCAGTGCTACCAATTACAATTGTTGTGGTGGAAGGAGAGACTAAGGACTCATGGTATTGGTTTTTGGAGTTATTGGTGAATGATTTCGGTGGCAAGCAATTTGCGAAATCTATACTTTCATGTCTGAGATAAGCAAAATGTAATATTTTTTCAGGTCATTTATGATTTGAAATAGTTTTATTTAGGTCACTTATGTTTTGTTAATGATTTCAAATTGGTCCCTTAGAGGCCCAAACTGAAACACATGCACAAAATGAAACACCTTAAACTACCGTAGCCAAAACTGCCACACATGTTGCACCAAAAGTCGTCTTTTGGCCACAACCCAAACTACCACAGTTCAAACTGCCACACATGTTGCACCTACCACAACTCAAGCTACCACTACCCAAACTACCACAACCCAAACATGCGCCAGAAACCAAACATGCACTCGAACACAAACCTGCTCCTAAACCCAAATCTGCGTCACAAGACAACTCTACATCAAAAACCAAAGATGCACCAAAGTCTTCCTCACAACAAAAGCTACTAGGCCAAAAACATTGGGTTTGTCAAAAGCAACAAAATCCAACTCTGTTGTCCATGTTTAGGATCTATTTTGGATATTTGGATCTTTTGTACGTGTTTTGGATCCGCGAATCTGTTTTGGTCATGTTTTGGTAGGATTTGCATGTTTATAAACACAAAAATATGTGTGGCTTATGTTATGGTCAAATTAGATCCTTTATGTTTATGCTACAATTTCAATTAGATCCTTTAAGTATGTTTTGTAGTTTTAATTTGGTCCTTGGTGTTGTGTTATTAAGTGAACTCAATCAAAATATTTAAAAAACCAATAAAACATCATTTGAATTACATAAAGGAGATTACACAATTAAGATTACATCAACACACAACCTAAAAGACAAACTTAAAAGGTAAACAACACAAACACAGATCAATCATTAATTAACTACGTTGAAATTAACTTTAAACAAATTTAGATGACCTATTTGAAACTAAATAAAACCTTTGAGGACCTACTTAAAACTAAATATAAACTTAGAGGAATAAACGTCGTTATTTTTTTTTTTGAGAGAGAAAAAAATAAAAAATTGACATGTTAATATATATTCCATATCATCATGTGCCACATCAGCACATGACAGACATGTCATCAACCATTAAGTCAGATGGATGGAAAGAATTTATGTGTAACGAATTTGAAACTCGAGGGACCAAACAAAAAAAACTTAAAGGACCAAAGCAGGACAAAAAAATAACTTAAAGGACTAAAATGTCTACCCATTTCCATATGAATTTGGATTAGTTAATGTTGAAACTGCATGCAGACACACAATCGACTAGCTTACGGTTGTCGATGAAGATTAGACAGTCCAAACTTTAAGAATAATTTTTGATTCTTGCTTAATAGAAAATTATAAATTTGAAATCTGGACCGTCCGATCAAGATTGTACGATCCTAGGTTTGTTAATTGTGTGATTGCATATAGTTTCAAGTTTCCACTACACACAAACCAGAGATCCTTTCTCATATACTTCCACGTATTCAATTATAAGCAAAAATAATTACTTTCATATTTATTATGAACAATATTTAAGTAATTTAATTTTCTCGATCTCATGTAAATAAAACATTTACTAAACTACGCTTAATCTAAATCATTCTATAAAGAAGGTTGCTCTCTATAACTGTTTTATAGTGTATCATTTTCTTTCCATTAATACCCTTCACAATAATCACTACAAACCATACCATTAACTAGATATATAAATTATATATCTAGTTAATGGTATGGTTTGTGGTAATTAATGTGAAGGGTATTAAATTACAGGGATAGAACCAGGTGTAATCAAATTGGGGTGGTCCCCCCAACCCAATTCATAGACTACTTAAAAATGTTAGAATTGCTCTGATTTTATCGTGTTATTGATGCGTAATATCTATTAGTTTTGTATTTGACTAATCTATGTCGAGGAACGTGTTTGACTACATGTACCCAGTTTTGTCGGTCCGCGTGGTTCTCTCCAATAGTTTTTGTCACACCCAAAACTCGAACTCGAGACTATGAGATGAGATTCGAACTGAGCAGACCAACCCCTGTTGGTATTGATGGTAAATAACATGTTTGTTAATTTCACCAAGAACAATAATGTATCACATGACACCCATCATAGTTTTGTCGTTAAGAGTGATAGTTTCAATTTTCAAAGTAGCGCATAACATCTTTTTATCTTGTAATGTAAATGAACAATCAAAAACAAAAACAACATTGTACATTAAAATAAAAAAAGTACAATTTACACATTGTGGAGTTATACCAATGATTGACTCTTTACTTTCTTGTACTGAGTGTTGCAATATTTCTATACATGGTATTTTGGGTGTGTATATATATAAAGGAAACTCTATTCTTTATTCTTCTGTCACATAAGCTCAATGTCTTCATTTTTCTGGCCACAACTAAACTTACAACCATGACTACGAGGTTTGTTAGGGTCATCAGAGTCATTTGGTTCATGTAAAAGGCCTCTAAGGCATCTTCTTCTTACTATTGGCTGATAAGTTGACCTCTGAACCCTACTAAGGTTAAACTCAGTCCTATGACTTTGAGTGTCTATATCATTAGGCTTGATAACTTCTAAGGGCTTTTTTGGAATTGTAACTTGAACTCCAGGATCTCTTTCAGTGATTGAACCATGAAACATAAGTGAATTATTAATACTTTGTATGTTACTATTAACATATGCCTTCCCAACTTCACCATGTTCCATTGAATCTTCATCTTCCTTAGCATTAGTGTTTCCTTCTCCATCTGTGGTCACCTCAGTGCTCTCTTCAGAATCAGTCTTATAAGCCCTGTGAATGTGAATTGACCCTTCTTTGTTAACTGACTCAGAACCTACATCCATTGTTGCTCCTCTATTGTCACCAGCCAATGTTATGACACTGAATTGTTTGTCCTCTATAGGTTGTGTTGGGTTCATTGAAGCTGATATTTTATGAACAAACTTTGTAATATCATTTTTTATGCCTTTTTGCATTGGAGTCTTTTCCTTTTCACTGTCCTCATTGGATGGAATAGTTCTTTGAGATGATATATTTGAGCTTGACACATTTTTTGTCCTTGGATCTGCTGAGTTCATAACTCCTATGCCTTTTCCACTAGAGTTGGAAGTAGCAAACATTATCTTTCTCTCTACAGTTTCTTTGACACCATGTTGCTTCTTATCCTTTGTGCCTGAAGTAGATGCTTTGGTACCTCTAGTTGGATGGCTAGTAGTACTTGTGTCTTTGGCTTTTCCTACCTTTTTTGTCACTTTCTCCTTTTCTTCATGTTGAAGGAACTTGCTTTGGCTTTCCAAAGACGCTTTCTGTTTTCTAGAGATTGATCTTTCTACATCTGAAGTTGCTTTTGTGGGTTGAGAAGAGGTCTTTGGTGACTTGGAGGTGATTTTCAATGGTGACTTCATCTTTGGTTCTGGTTCTTGTTGCAATGGCTTAGAAACTGTCTCTGACATCTTCTCTTTTTCTTTTTGAGAGGTAGATGATGCATTCAAGGTGGTTTCATCATGGTTAGCTTTTAACACCTCATTTGTTTGCTTTGGTGCTAAAGGAGATGGTGAAAGGAGCTGAGAAGCTGGTTCAGTTTTAGAAACTGGAGAGAAAGATAGCATAGAAGAAGCTGTCTCTGGTGGCTTTATGGTTTCTCTCAATAATGAATTTGCCTTCAGTTCAAGCTCAGTTTCTTGTGGCACTGGTTCAAACTTGTTGGCCACTTTTTCATTTTCTTCAGCAGAAGAAGGCTTTGGTGCCTTCATGGTGTCATAAGGAGAGGGAGACTGAGGTTGACTTATCTCAACATGAATCTGAGATGCATGTGATGATGTTGTAGAGTTAACAAGGTTTGGAGATGTTGATGGAGAAGGAGGTTTTGACTGAGTGGTCTCAATAATCACAGAAGATGATGTAAGCTGAGCTGGTGACTTATTTTGAGGTTCAGCTCTTTTGGGAGGAGAATCTGCAGAATTTATGACAGATGGTCTTTGAATTGGTACATTTGTGTCTGATTGAGTAGTAGATTTTGATGTATCTTTTGGACGGCGAGATGATGATTCATATGCTCCTGATAGCCAAGGAATTCTAAAACGAAATGCCTGCCTTCTATGTGCCATGGATGGTTAATGATTTGGTTAATATCTGATTAACAAAAGGATGTTGTTCTTTTAGTTTTCTGGTGTTTTGGCTTAATGTAATTCTGTAGATTGAATTATTCTAGTCTATATATACATAATTGATGTTTTATACCTTGGATGCATAATGAGGCTTTCATTGGATTTTTTTATTTGAGCCCACAATTCTTTATTGCTTCCTTTGGAACATTTCACACTGATTCTCTTCTCCTTTGGTTCTTTTCTTCATTATGTTAAAGTTCTGAAGAAATGTTTGTCACCCATTCTAGTACCGTTTCTTGCATCTTATGAAAGGAATTCAGCATATGCTTTACTTTGTTGTAGGTTGCTGAGTTTTTGGTTTTTGTTATTTATCCACTTACTGAGAACTAATAGCATTTTATTGAACTTGGACTAAAGAGTCTTATCCCATCTCAGACATCAATTATTCCATGTAAAAGTAACCAAAAAGTACCTTTCTTCCAAATATAGCATTTTACAATCTCTGAAGCTTTAAATTTTTATAGGCAACCAAACTTCATCCGTCACAGTCCTACACATACACGCACTTTTCTTTGCAAAATTGTAAACTACACAGCCTTCAAGATTTCAAACAATTAAATAGAATATGGTACTCAAGACTAAAGATTTCAAACTACACAGCCTGCACTGTTCTTCCCCTATCTTTTCAAGTAATAATTCAATTTGTTATAAAATATATGCATGTGTCTGAGAGACTAGTTCAGAAGAACATAGAGAAAAGTACATCAGTAACCTGAACACTTGTAAATATTGAAACATGGCAAAATTCATAAACATGATACAATTGAGAAACTAACAACTTATCAAAGCATAAACCCAGTCCTTTATTGGTTACATGGTATGGTCAATCGAGCAGACCATGGCTTCCTTAATAGAGAAGTGCATTTACTGGTCACTTGGTAGAGAAAGACTAACCTAAGGGCTAAATACCTCATACTTTGTGAAACCTTAGCTGGTCTAAGCCAAGGGCTTTCCTAAGCTCTTTAGATGCAGTGAAACCCTGTGCCTTCATGATCCCAAACATTCTTTGAGCATCCTTATTAAACCCACCAGTAATAAGGCCATCTATAACTCTCTCAACCTCATATGGTCGTAATTCACCCTTCCTAGCTTCGAGAACTCCCAATGTTTGAAGGGCCTTTTTCTCCATTCCACACCTTGCATACATATCACAGAGACTCACTTGAACCCTTAGAGGAGGAGCCTCGCCCAGCAAAGCGATTTTATTTAAAAGCTGTTCTACCTCATCAACGAGCTTCATTTTAGCCAACCAGTCCACGAGAACAGAATAAGTTGCAACCCCGGGCTCAAACCCATCCTTCTCTAACTCCATTAGAAGATTTAATGCCATGTCCAATGAATTTTTCTTCTCATAAGCGCTAATCATGGCAGCAGTGCACCTATCATCAGGCTTAAGCCCAAGTTTCATCATGTAGTCAAAATTGCTTCTTGCCTTATTTTCCATACCTGCATCACTTGCATTTGCAGCCGCCTCAATAAGCAGCGTGCATGTCTCCAGACTCTGCTGGAATCCTGCAAATTGCATAGTCGTTGAAGTTTTGTCAGCACTGCTAACATCACCACGTTGAGAATAGTATTGGAGCAATGCGATGTATATTTCCTTTGCTGGCTTAATAGCTCTTGTCTCCATCTGCCTCATCAGTGACTCCGCCTTTTTCGGTTCGCCAGCATTTACATAGGCCATGATCATTGAGTTGTAGACTTTTGCATCTGGTTGGAAACCCTGACTGCTCAAGATTTCAAATGCTTCTGTTGCGCGTTCAAGATTACCCACCTTGCTGTACATGTGGACAGTCGTACTGGCTATTGTAGCATCTGGTCGTATACCCTTTTTGTTCATCTTGTTAAGGATCCTCTCAGTATCATCAATGCGGTTTTCTTTAGCATACATATCAATAAGCCTAGAGTAGTCAGATATATTTGTTTGGAAAGAATCTTCAGTCAATACTATTTCTGCCACCTACAAAAGCATAGGGTTTGACAAAAATTAAATCCAAATATGCCTTATTTCATCCCATTTTGAAACACAACAATTCACTTCAGAAAATATATGTATTACGTAAGAGGTTCCTACAATTTCAGTATGAATTATGAAGTATATGGAAATGTCTTAGGATCACCAATGCTTTCAAATAAGCATTCACATAAGCATGAAACCATAAAATATGTTGCAAGAGAATCGGATCAGATCCTAGAACTAGAAAAAATGAATAATTCCCTATCGAGACACCAATTCCTAATTTCCTATTTAAATCTTTTTTTATAATAAGGTGAAAAAAATTTCAAGAGGCTATTGACTAGTGGTTCTTTACAAAAAATATTCTTACCATATCATATAGAGTAAGAATGCAAGTCAAACATCATGTAGAAAACAAGACAGATCAACAGTCTCATGCTGTCCTTGTAAAGAGAATGTATATGTGACTAAGCCCCATCAAGTTGAAGTAAACAGTACGTAGAAAATGGAAAGTTGGATGCCACAAAGATTATACATAAGTTTCAAGGAACAACACCCAGTTTTACTATTGCAAGTTAAATTTAAGAAAGGATTGATCCATTCTGCAATCACACTAAAATCAGTAATTTAAATATCTTCAATCAAAAAGACTAACATGCTAATAGAGGGGTAGTACTTAAGTCTAAACATCTGCATTTCCTAATAACAGTGCAACAACAAACAAGGCATTTCCTAATAATATGCATCAGCTAAAATATCAGAACAAGTTTACATACACAAGTCAAAATTCCATTGCTCAAAAAAACTAAAATTGCAATGATTTTTTGTTTATACCAATCCAATTCCAATGATATAAAAAACCAAACCAGTGGCATACCTTGAAGAACAAAGGACGATTCTCCTTTTTCAATCTGTCAAGCAAACTGATCCAGTCCACCCTCTCAGGCTGAAGAAGCTCTACCCAATCAGCCAACAGAGTCAACAAGCTATCACCTTCATCCTCCTTCAATGATAATATTTTCTCAGTAATTTGTTTGCATTTCCCAGTTATTGGTTTTGCCTCCTTTGGCCAAATCACTTGTCCTCCTTCATGGATCTTATTTGCCACTTCTTCCCACTTAGAACCAGATAAATCTAGCCCATAAAGCTTGAACTTTATCTTCCCCTTCCTCTTTGGAAGCCCGACAACCTTACTCTCACCCTTCTCATTAGTCTCACTCTTCTCCTCAACCACATTAACATCAACATTTGTTTCGGTTTCATTTTCATGTTCATCTTCAGCTTGTGCTTCTTTTCTTAACTTCTCCAAACCTTCATAGAACTCATGTTCCTCCATTTTCTCACGTGCCCATTTAAACCTAAGCTCCCTAAGCAAATCACCACGAATTCCAACCTCACCAGCAAACCTACACATCTCTTTAACTTCATCACATTGCAAAAAACCCTTCAATTTCTCTTTTTTCCTCTCTTTATTCATATCTTCCAACACCTTATTACTCACATCCCACACCGTCTTCCACAAATCCTCACTAAAATCCTCCGAATCCTCGGATGAAGGAGAAAACGACGTCGTATAACCTTTTTCCATTTCAGAAGCCACTCTTTGAACAATCACAAGAAGTATTCCATCGATAGTACCTTTATCGCATTCAGGATAAGCTTCCTTAACCTTCTTCCGCATAATCCAAGCAAATCGGGAGAGAAACTCGTTTGTGGTTTCGTCATCGTCTTCGACGGTGTCGTTTTCGTTGTCGTTTTGCTGAGTTAAAAATCCTGGGTTGATTAGCGAGTTATTGCCGATTTGAGGTGAATGGAAATGAAGGTGTCTGTAACTGTAACCGGTGAGTGACGAAACGGGAAGTCGTTTGAAGAGTAAAGGGGAATGTGAGATTGCGTTTAGTTTGTTGAATGCTTGGGTAGAGGAACGAAGGGAGAGTAAAGTTCTCCACCTCATCGTTGAATCTGAGAACACTGTAGCATCTACTTGTTAGGGTTTTGGGTTTATGCTGTGATTACGCTGTTAATGGTGAAATGGCCAGCGAGTGAACGAAGAAGAAGCACGGCAATAGCAAACAGGAAATGAAATTGTGGGCCATAATCATTTAATCGGCCCATTAACTACTGGACTAAGCCTAAAATCATATTGAAATCGAGCCCATACTTCCTACAACCCCCTAATCACTCGACACCCCAATCTCTCACTACCCCCAAAATACCCCTAACCGAAATCCCCCTGTCTAACACTCTCCCTCTCTCACACACCCCAAACCCCCCTCAAACCAACCACCGTACCTCACTCTCTCACTCACTCTCATTTGTCTCTCTCTATCTCTCACTCACTTACAAGTATGTCTCTCATTTCTATTCTTCATTTATGCGTTTGCATTTTTTTCTGGATCTGAACTTGGTTCAGTTCTAAAGTATTGAACCCGTAAAAAAATTTAAAAAAACATTGAGTCTGGAAGTTTATCATTGTTCCTTTGTTAGAGAACTTATTGCAATACACGGACCAGAGTATAGGTCAGAACTTGTACGGCGCTATACTGTCGTACTAGAGTTGTTTTTACATGCTACTCCAAATTGCTAATTTAATGTTTTTAATATATGTGTAATGGTTGTTTTAGGGATGGCAAACACTAGGGGTGGTTCTTCTAATCAGGCACGGGGCGATGACGATAGAGTGCAACCTACAACTTCCGTTCGCAATAAAAAGACACGGGGACATGAACGTGTGCGCGGTCGGGGTGGCCGGACCGGGGTGTATACTGAAAACCTGCCACATCTTGATGCTCCTATTGAGTATGATGATATTCAGCGTGATGCTACTCGTTTTCCTGCTGCTGACTTAGCTGGTGATGATATTCAGCAAGCTCATGCTGCCACGGTTACTGCTTCTCCAATTGGGGAGCCCTCCACATCAGCACCTACTTACTCGTTCCCGGATGGTCCAGATGACGAGTCATTATTGGCTATATACGAGTCACACATAGCTCAGAAGATAAGGGACGGGGAGATAATTTTATAGGATAAGTATTCTAATGGGAATGTGTTTCCATCATGGTGTGTACGCTGTCGTCACTCCAAATCTCCATAGTTGAATACTGAATAACGTCGTTGCATCCATAACTGGGCTTGCGGTAAGTAATACTACTTACATCTTTAGGCCACTCTCCCTCTCGAACCTTCCTCTCTTTCTTTTCCTTCAATGGGCGAATGTGATATCCATTTCCATCCTACAGAAGGTAGATTTGGGACATTGAAACCAAACACCATTTTCCTTGCGGTTGATACTTCCACGGTAATGAATGATCAGTTATAGGAAGGCGTCATTTGAGAACTGGGTTGTTGTCAACTCCATTTCAAAGGGAGGGGGGGTTTGTGAAGAAGCAGGGATGAAGCAGAGATGTTGGTGGAGGTGGGTGTGAAAGGGATAGTTAAAACTGAGACACTATCTATAATAGGTGTGGTTGAATGTGAGTCGTTGATTTTAATTGTTGATCTTAAATCTGAACCGTTCAAATTCTATCTGTTGTGGCACGTTTTCCAAAGGAAATGTCATTCACTCCTTTTTCTGACACATTTGACTGAATATGGGTCACTGATGAAAATGGTCAGCAGAATCTAAGATGTTGAAACACACAAAATATCTGTCAAAACTTCTGTGAGATTTATAACAGGTGCGACACTAAGGTACCGTTTCAGTTCGTTTCTTTAATACCGAACCTGTTCGATTTCACATAGTCGTACCTGTTAAAAGTTCAACAAAATGCCAAGACATAATGCACGACACTATGGAACCAGACAAGTACGGTACCATAGTGTCGTACCTATGTAATCTCAGAAGAAAAAGGGACGCTCTGGGGAACCAATTTTTCGGGTTGTAGGAAGTACGGGTCTTGAAATCGAAAGATCGTTGAAAATTGTTGCTATTTGTACCACCTTTTATCAAATACACTTCTTCCACATTACCCTCTCGTGGGATCGACTATCCTGGCGAATCACGATTACTGTCACAACAATTCTGGACGAGGCTACCAATTGTTTGATTTAAGAGAAAACAAATTAAAAACTTAAATTATTTTATCGTCCACTCATTTGAGTGATCGTTTAAGAGAAAAATTTGGGCTTTTAGTCTAAATCAATAAGATATACAATGCTAACATTCTTCCTCAAAAGAACAGGTCACACACACAGGAAAGATTTAGAGCCAGTATGAATTGAGTTTTAAAAATATTTTTTGGTTTTTAAAATTTAGTATAGAACAAATTTGTTCATTAAAAGTTTTAGAAAATTAAAAACAATTTTCAAAAAAGGATTTCAAACATGCTCTTAACTTTCCACTATAACACCAGCTCTTCAAAAGGATTAAGAAAGAGTTACCCTTTATCACCTTACTTGTTTGTCACGTGTATGAAAAAACTTGCCCGTAGTATAAATGATGTCGTAACAACCGGTGATTGGACCCATTTAAATTTGGTAGGAGGCAACCTCCACTTGTCTCGTCTGTTCATTGCAAGTGACATCATCATTCTAGTGGATTGACACCATTAAATTGCTCCTATTAGATTTTTGTTCAGCACCTGGTCAAAAGATTAATCTCTGAAATTCGCAAGCTTTCTTTTCAAAAAACATTTAAGAGGAGGAACTAAAAACCCTTAGCCTTCCTTAAGGGTGCAACATCCTTTTCACTTTTGATTTAGGAATATATGTTGGTGCCCATATGTTGCATCAACACATATCAAAAGATTCCTTCTATATCCTTTTGACAAGATGAAGAAGAAGTCGAGTGGTTAGAGGAACTAATATGACCGTAGATCAAACCAAGAATAGTTGACATTAAAGTAAAAGGTCAACGTGATAACTACTCACTTTCTAATCACAACTATATATATATATATATATATATATATATATATATATATATATAGACACACACACACATATGGGAGATGCTAACATACATAGTTAGTGTATGTTAGCATCCTACACACTTTCACTTTAAACTAAAAACCCAACTTTCATATTTACATACAATTAATACTAACAGGGATGTTAGTAATTTACATTTAATTATTAATTAAAGAAAATAAATTAACCCACTCATTCTCTCTCGTCTTTATGTGAATGATAGTCTCCTTGAATTTAAGGAGTCTCGTCTTCTTTTTTTTGTCGAGCAGGATATCCACTGTCGAATGCAGTAACTAATCCCCTCGATGGGTTGGAGGCACCTCGAAAGGTGGGACAACTGGCCCCAGAATTTAAAGTTGTTCCATAACCAAGACAATGATCGAACCCTCGACACTTGATTAAGGGAGGATGAACCTCAACCGCTCAACCACACCCTGGGTTAATAGTCTCGTCTTCTACAAACTACTATTGCATCTATGGACTTCTCTTTGTTTTTTGTTTTTTAATTGCCTTTACAATTATGTATTTTCTTTTCTAAACGTCAATAATTCAGAATGAGTGGAAAGAATCCACCACCACTTTGATATAAGCCACGAATGATTGGTGGTAGCGATAGGCATAACAATCTGGGTCCTGCACTTGGACATGCTTGGAATTTTCAAGTTGGCTCTAGAGAGTGTGTTGATGTAAATTTTAACATAATAAAAAGTCACACGGTTGGGAAAAAAATATAATCTAAACCAGCATAGGTAGCAATGGTAGTTTGCAGAAAACGTAGACTCTAAACTACATCAATATAACAATGGTAGTTTTCAGAAGATTACCATGTGAGATTGTTCAAAACTAGTATACCTGCACGTGCGATGCACGGGAGAATTGATGTTTGAAAATGTCAATTTTATTTAAATAAATAAGTTATTTTAATAATATGAATAGTTTTTTTTAAGCAAACAAATAAATAAAATTGAACAAATTTGGTGAAATGAAAAAGAGTAGCTCACAATATAGACCCGTGAAATGAAAGAAAAAAACAATAAAATGATAGAACTATTTTTTGGATATTTATTTAAAGCTTAGGCAAATTGTAAAATTAATTATTATATTTAAATAAATGTAAATTATATTTTCATAATCAAATAAATTTAATAGTTACCTTAGTAATGAATAAAAAATAACAATTATCCTAAAACTATTAATATTTAAATTGTTATTTTTGACTTAGCATGGAAAGATAAAAACAAACAGACAATAATTGAATATAAACCATAGTTTAATTAATATTGTTCAATATAAAAATTCATCACTTTTTACAACGTGCATTTCAAAATGATACACATGAACCGGACTCGGATTTCTGCGTCTATTCCTCTGGATGTCAATTTGGAGGAGCTGAGGCGGGGAATACTCCCCGTCCCCGCCACCCAAACTGTCTGCCATCCCCGTCCCCAATACTTATCTGAGGGGAGGTTCTCCCTCATCCCCTTCCCTACAGATCCCCACGGTCGTTGTGGAGATGCCACAAATTTATTAAAATTTAACAAAAATACGAATTGAAATATAATCAAATGGAAAAAAAAATAAAAGTAAGACTAAAAAATTAATAGTTTCACATTTTAATATAGAAAACATAAAAGTTACTCCTACTTTGATATTATTCTTTGTTACAAAAGAGAAAAAAATTATTGCTTTGATACTTTAATATTTAAAAAGTATAAAAGTAAGAATAAAAATATAAAATTCGCACAAGTCAAATATTTATTAATAATTTTAATTAAAAACACATATAAAAAGACTAAAAAACAATTACTTATAATAAAATATATATCTATAATAAGAATATTTATATGTAATATATTCAAAGCATGGATTTGGTCCCCGTCCCCAACCCCAATTTGATTGTGGGGGGATTTTCTCCCCTGTCCTCGTACCAATGGAAAAAAAATTCTCCACCTGTAGGGCTCCTAATTGGACAATTCCCATAGGGATCCCACTAATAATTCTCTAAAATTAATTATATTAAAACAAATATAAATTATATTTTCATAATCAAAGAAATCTAATAGTTACTTTAGTAATTAATAAAAAAATAATGATTTCCTAAAACTATTAATATTTAAATTGTTACGTTTGTGTTTGCATAAAAAGACAAAAACAAACATAAAATAATTCAATATTGACCATAATTTAATTAATAAGTAAAATTAATATTCTTCAATATAAAAATTCATCGATGACTGCCCCCAGAAGGTCACCCATCCCACTACTACTCCAAGCCAAGCACGCTTAACTATAGAGTTCTTATAGGAGGGGTTCCCGAAAAGAAGATGCATCTTGTTGTTATAGGTAGTCCAAATTAATTCTTTTAAGTCTTCCTTCAACTGTACAGTCCCATGCCTGCACAGCCTCAGGATCCCTCTCATTCTGGTGCGTATTCGGTTCACTCACGCGCCCCTTCGCTTTGAACCTGCTAGGAGCCGCTCTTTGCCATGCAACATTTTTGGGCACTGACGATCACTCCCCGCCCTCGTCAGCCACGGATGTCACACCCCCCTCTCCAAAACCGCCTCCAAATTTTCCCCCATCCTCATCTGGGGGGTTCCTCCCCCATCCTCTTCCCTATAGATTCCCACGGTCCCTACGGAACTTATTAAAAATTAGCAAAAATATGGATTGAAATACAATAAAATGGGAAACAATATAAAAGTAAGACTAAAAAAATTAAAAGTTTCACATTTTAATACAGAGAATATAAAAGTTACTCCTACTTTGATATTTTAATATTTAAAAAGTATAAAAGTAAGAAAATATTAAATTAGCACAGTTTAATAATTTATTAATATTTTTAATTAAAAATACATTTAAAAAGACTAAAAAATAATTACTTATAATATAAAATATATGTGTAATATAATCAGGTCGGGGATATGGTCCATGTCCCCAATGCCAAAACGATTGTGTGGGGGTTTTCTCCCGCGTCCTCGTACCCACGGGAAAAATTCCCCCCGTAGGGCTCCTAATGGAACAGTCCCCGTAGAGATCCCACTAACAGGTATAATTTGCCACATCTAATTATACCTACATTTTAATCATTATTCAAGTATATTTTCTTGTTTCATACTCTCTTTGAAGAGATTGATGAATAATATTACATGATATTGAAAGTTTAACTCAAAAATGAATAGATAACAATGCCAAACATAAAAGTGTCAAGATTGTATTTCAAAATTTTATTGTTCTATTGCCTATTTCTGCCTCTCAGCAAGTGGTAAGTATGATAAAAGACTCCCCCTGATGAAATCTCATCTTTGCCATATCTGGTAATTAAACTTGAGTTAAAATCACAAAAAAGATAATGAAAATAGAAAGAAACGTACAGAAGAAACTGGTCAAATAGTTAATGCAAATGTAGAGTTAAGTTTTTTTTCTTTAACTATTGAGCTTGTACCTACTACAAAATAGATTGTTCACCTATAATTTTTCGTCAGAAAAATATAAATAACTATAATAAAAATTCCAAATTCGAACTAAAAAAACCACACATGAATTGGTAGAAAATTCAAAATTTGATAATACACATTCCCTAATTTATATACACAATATGTGTATAGTTTTTTTTACACTATCTATGAATTGGATGTCGATACATCATCAAAAGAAATTAGACAATTGGTAACCATCAATTAGTCAATTAGTTACAAATCACTCCATGTATTGTGATTGATGGTGGTGGTAAAAGCCTATACAAAATATGTGTATAGAAATTAAACTCTTGTCAAAAAAAATAATATCAAAGTTAGGAACAAATATAAAAATTGGCTAAATCAAAATGGAGGTCTCTTCAAATTAACTTTTTTGACAGATCTGTGGTCTCCTATTGTTTTGACGCAATACATAAAAAAAACATACAAAATGGATAGCCACCGCTAAAGAAAAAGACTTAGAACGTGTAGCCGCGTTGGTCTCCTCCTGAGTTTTCTCTAGTGAAGAGTTCGCTCAGTAACATCGGCATGAAGCCTCAGTGTTGTTCGACTAACACGCCCCACAATCGGTGCTTTGGTGGTTGAGCAAGAAGTGATCTATTCGTGGTGAGTCATTTCAATTGCAATTCTAGGTATTTTTCTTTGCAAATACAAATGGATTACTCCTTGCAAATACGGGGTTTGGGGGAAGTTTTTAGGGTTTGAAAACCGGTGGATTGATTGATTTTTTGATCCTGTTTTGTTTCTGTTTTGCATGAAACATGTAATAATAAAATGAGAGATCGTTCAAATGATTCCCATGTCTATTAATGCATATCGACTGTGTGGTTTCTCCGATCTCCATTTTCCTTACTCTAGCCTCGTTAACTCGTGAGATCCTACTTCGACTGTTGTCTTGTCTGCGTTCGGTGGGTGAGTCGCTATATGTTCATCTTCTGCGCTAATACTCTTATGTCTACCATGATAGAAATATTGATTGATTGGTTATTGGTGTACCTCGTAGGACAAATTTAGCTCAAATTTTTACTTCCTATAATATCAGTTCCGCTTAAAATCTAGTTTCTTATATAAAAGTTATCAAACACGGCATATTGTTGGTTTTCCTACAATTCACCAATAGAACTCTTTGTTATCAAACACGACATATTGTTGGTTTTCCTACAATTTATCACACAATTATTTTATATGTTACAAACATAACTACATTATTATAGGATCAATTTTAAAAAAACCGTATTATAGGTATGACCAATGCTAATAAATTATATTTTTATGATAGGATCAATTTTAAAGAGGATGACCAAAACGTATTATAGTTTTAAATTATTTCCATACACTTCACATTAAAATTTAAACGTTGAAAATTATAGGTTCAATATTGATCCTATAATAAAACGTTACATTTGACACATTAAAATTTTAATAAATTGACACATTAAAATTTAAACGCTAAATTTTGACACATTAATATTTAAACGTTAAATCATTTGACCAATGCTAATAAATTGTATTTATATGATATGATCAAATTTAAAGAGGATGACCAAAACGTATTATAGGTTTAAATCATTTCTATACACCTCACATTAAAATTTGACACATTAAAATTTAAACGTTAAAAATTATAGGTATAATATTGATCCTATAATAAAACGTTACATTTAACACATTAAAATTTAAATGTTAAAAATTGATACATTAAAATTTGTAATGTATTTTTAAACATATAATAAGTCACAAATTTGTAATGTATTTTTAAACCTATAATAAGTCACAAATTTATAACGCATTTTTAAACCTATCATAAATCACAAATTTGTAACAAATTGATACGTATATACGTTACAATCGATACATTTAAATTCGTAACGTATTTTTAAAATTTGTAACGTATTTTTTAATTATTCAGTTACAATATGATTATACATTATAATAAGATACATTAAAAATATGACAATAGTTACAATATGATTATACATTAAATTTGAAAAACATATTAAATAATCAATTAGTAACGTGTTATTATATTACTATTCGTAAATATCTATAATTTTTTTAACGTATCAGTGAATGAATTTGAGATCTTTAGCATTGTATAAATACCAGTTGTAACGTATTATTATATCATCTTATTTTTTAAAAAGTTGCATTATTATATTAGCATTGTAGAAATACCATAAATACTTTTAACATATTATTATATCTCTTTAATGTATGCGGCTTGGCATGTTGGCGCCAAACTGCTTTTTTTTGTTTTCTTTTCTCTTTTCCTTTTTTTTTTTCAATTTCTTCTTTTTTTTTCTTTTATATATTAAGGTTTTGGTTTAAGGAGTACTTTACCGTCTTGAAAATTTTAAGATTTTTACTTATGTGGAGTTTATTATTCAATAATCGATTGGATAAAAAAAACTTCATTTTATTACAAAGTACTTAAAATGATATCCTAAACAGTGTAATTTGGTGTACTTTATGATTTAGAATAAATTTTAATTGTTCAAATACACAAAATTTGTTCCTTGATACCAGTATTATAATGTATAATCATATTGTAATCATATTTGATACATTGTAAATACATTATAATTTGGTGTACTTCATATGATTTATGCATTTACAATGGGTAAAAAATATTAAAAATCAATTACAAAAAATGTAGATGTAGAAATCATATGTTTATATATGTGATCAAAATTAAGAAATATTAAATAATCAATTAGTAAAAAATCATATGTACAAATCATACGTTTATTTCATTTCCTCGCTTTTTAGGTAATTTTTCAATTCATTATCACATGAATAATAAAGTTTTGTAGAAATTATAAATTGTATATATTTGAGTATTTCATTTCATTTGAATGTAAGAAATTACCTATTATTACGTTTACATATAAATGTGATAATACTTAATTTTTACTCAAAAATCTTAGGGAAATTTAAATCCTGTGTGATATTTTTCGTTTTGTTGGTGAAATCCACATAGTGCAATATAACATTTTTTGGTAAATGGACTCAATTCTTTCGCGATATCATCATACTGGAGGTACACGTACACCAAAGTAGATTTTATCTAAATATAAATGATAATGTAACCTATGTTATATTCATATCTAAATTAATAATAGTAGTAAGTTTATTTTATCTAAATTATTTATATTTCATTTATTTTATTTTATGCAACCTAATTATATGTCCTCTATACACCCATATTATTTCACAAATGTCATAACTTTCAAAATCGTTATTATTTAACATAAAAAAATCAAAGTAATATAATGAGCTTGAAAAAAAAAACAATTATAAACATTATGAGATGGCAACTGAAAATTAGAAACAATTAAAAGATATAACAAAATAATTATTCTCCATCATAATTGCATTAGAAATTTGAACGTAAAGTATTGAATAAAATGGTTTTTGTATGTTGATTAGTTCTTCATTCATATGCTAGAGATGCAGAAGCGAGGGAGAGAGAAAGAGCGAGTGAAGGGACATGTAGAGAGGGCTTACAGTGACTTATGGACGGGTTCGACGACAACCAAAGACACCCACAGTGACGTTGGACTCAATACCTGGTATGGATTTATTAGATTATCATATCCAACGTCACTTAATTCTCATAACCAAAGACACGTACACTTAATTTTTCGATTCCATTATCACTTGAATATATTGACCAAAACATCACATTTTGTTTGTCAACAACCAGTTCTTATTGTATTATTGATTTGATTAGTGCAGCTTCGCATTTTTAACTTGAGTTAATTTGATCTCAATATCATCATATTATAATGGCCCCATTTCTCATATAGGGAAGGAAAAGCCACCAAAAAAAAAGGGAAGGAAAAGTGAAATAAACTTAAATTATTATAAGATAATAAATAAAGATAAAGGATGACATACTTTCCAAAAAACTTGCAAATTGCTTTGTATAAACATTGCTAAAAAAATCACATAAAGAAAAAGAGGACCACATAAAGTTGAAACAAACAGAAGGTGAACGTATGGAACCACAAAGAAAGAAAATTGTTATTGATTATCATTATTCTATTTTCGTTAGTTAATTTGTTTAACAATAGTTATGTTGTAGCTGGATTCATCATTGATAACAAACATGGATGTAATATAGAAACATTTCATACAGTGATTTCAATTGTTTTGGTATTATCACAAATTCCCTCACATACAATAGTAGTCAACTCCATCACCATGAAATTTCCATGTCACCTTGATTTACATTACATTTGATATGGTGATTTATATTACATGAGTGAAAAAAGATTGAACACAATATATATTATGGAAAACTTACTTGACAACATGTCAAATCATTATCTAATATCAATAAGATGAATTTCAGAAACAATCATTTACAAATTGACTGCTACACACTATCTGAATCTTCAAAACCTTTATATTCAGAATCATATACGTCGGCAAAAGTATTCACCTACTTCAACATGAAATTTCCAAATGGTGAAGAAGAACTCTCCAACTAAATTAAAACGAATTGTGATGAACAAATGTTGCTTATTGAAGATGAAGTGATGGTGTGGAGAGTGACTCAACCCTTCACCCAACCTTAGATATTTATACCCATAATTTTTTTGGAGAGTTACAACTCAAAAGAAAACGTTTTTTATTTTCAATTAAATCTAATTAATATTTTGAAACGTTACACATTAAAAAATGTTTTTATTAATTATTCAATTTACAACATCAAACATATATATAAAATAATATTAAAATAATAAATAATTAAATTATAGGTGAGTTGGAATTAGCATTTATTGTCAAAATGCTATATGTGTGACACTTGTTAAAATAATAAATGAGTTTATTTGCAAATGTATAGTATATAGATATAGATATAGATATAGATATAGATTTAGTGAAGCCATTCACATAAAAAAGGAGAGAGAATGAGTGGGTTAATTTATTTTCTTTAATTAATATAATTAAATGTAAATTACTGATATACCCTATTAGTATTAATTGTATTTTTTTTGTTCGAGATCGGAGTATCCACTGTCGAACACATTTAAAGTTGCTCCATACTCAAGGCGAGGATCGAACCCTCGACACTTGGTTAAGGGAGGATGAGCCCCAACCGCTAAACCACACCTCTTGGGTTTTTACTGTAAAAAAAAAAATGAAAGTTGGGTTTTTAGTCCAAAGTGAAAGTGTGTAGGATGCTAACATACACTAATTTTAAGTCTCTGTATGTTAGCAGTATACATATTACCTATACATTGAGTAAAAGAATTATTAATTGATAAAAAACTTATTTTGGTTTTATATTATATATACTGCAAATTGTAATTATTGCATCAATGACCATTGGAGGTGTAGTGGTTATAAATTTGTTGCTATAATGCTATTGTAGTGGGTTCGATTCGATTCCCATGAGTTGTATTTTGGCGAAAATAAAAAATAAATAAGCGCTGCTCTTTTTTCAGGAGAACAAAACGGAAAAACACTAAAAATGACTTTACAAAGAATCGAACACGGAAGCATGGTGTCAAAATTATTATATTTTCACAAAGCTTTTATATATTTAGTGGTTGATTTTTGAAATAGGGCTATTTTAGTAATTTTACATATTTTACTAGGGTGGGTCGTGGCCCTCCCCTGCCCTAAAGAAGATCCGCTCCTGCTTCCTTTAATTTGAGAGATTTTCTATAGTCTCAAGTGCCCAAATCATTACACAAAGTTTTTGGCTAATAAAGACCATTTTTCCTCTTATAAGTTATTATCGAGAAGTGATAGATGTTCCTTATCCTTAGTATTTGTATTTTGCTGCTCGGTAAGAGGTATTAACTCACCTAATTCACAGTTTACTAGCGCGTTGACCTGTGTGTTGCACAGGATAAAAACTCTAGTTAATATAGAACTGTTGAAATTGCAACATTAGAAAACATTGTTTAATTTGAAGGTAGGTATGAATTAAAAAAGGCAATTATGAACTTAAAAACTAAAATGAAGTGTGTACATATTTGTCACAGAATTAATATTTTTCATCAAATCGGTTATTGAGGAATGAACTTTGAGTATTTGATCAGTTAAAATTTGTTCAAACACTAAAGTATCCCAAAACACTTTGCTTAACATAATATTTTACGTATTTTGTCACTAAATTATATATTTTTTCACCCTATCGGTCATTGAGACAAAAACTTTGTAAATTTTTGCAAACAGATTTATAGTTTAAATAATAAATAATACCCCACTTTACATAAAAAAAGCTCAAAAATAACACATTTTCCCAATTAGTAATGATAGTTTTTTTTATCAAAAATTAATAATCATAGTTTGTTTTGACAAAAAGTTAGTAACATTACCTTATTCATTTTTTCCTTTATTCTTTTCCTTTATAAGAAAGAAAAAACACATTTTTCCAACTATGTTATGCATACCAAAACTGACGTGCACTCCCGTTAGTATTTTGTGTAAGGTAACCAATCACAGCAAACACTATTACATGCAGGGAAGTGTTCTGTTATGTACTACCCGAATTCAATTCCCTCAACGTAGCCGAGAGTATACCTCACGCGCTACTTTAGCGCGTACGATTTGAAGTGGCATTCCTCCAAAACCAACAAAAAAAAAATAGAGTTACTCTTCAATTGAATTCAATTTTGAATCTAAACTCAATGAAAATATGGATTAATATTTTGTTCGAAAACTACGACAATCCAATTGTGGTTCTTGCGTTGTAAGAAAAAAGAGAATAGGTAAAGAAGAATAAATCTTTTTTTGTTTTTTTGGGAGCATCCCCAAGACGCATCCGTTCGTCACCGTTTCACTCCCACAAATCCACCAACCTCGACTTTGCCGGTGACGGAACTCCAAAACACCCGCCGGTGTCCCCATCAAATTCCTCAAGCTTCACGTGAATTCCCTCTTTCAGGTAAGAATTCGATTCAGCACATAACCGATTTCGTGAAATTTCGTTGACGTTCTTCTGCCTTATCCCTTTTTTTCCTTTCGAAATTACCATTTCCTTCAATTTCCCCTTTTTTGTTATATGCTGAGTTCAATTCGCGTTAGGTCACTTTTCTTCTTTCCCGGCTTTTGTCGATGCCTCTTGTCGATTTCCTTTGTCACCGTTGGTAGGGACTAAGGTGCTAAACTGCTAATTCACCGAATTAAATGTCTTTTTGTTCCTTGTTTTTGCTATTTGATGTTAATTCAATTGATTATGAGTATCTACTATGTAGCATAGGCAAATGGCACATCATGTGAAAGTTTGATTTTGGAGTGTGAATTTGCCTTGTAATGTTCTTTTTTTTGTATATTTATTTACTGAGTTCATCGCTAAGGAGAAGTTTTTGTCTTTGACCATAGGTTTATACGTTTGGTTTTACTTTTTTCAAATAATAATGGAGGGAGTCAAAAAATGATGCTTTGCTTCCTCGCGTGTCGTGTCCGTTGTTGGGACTTGAAGTGGAAAAAAAATTGAGTCGAGGTGCTTTATGAGGTGTTTTATGTTTCTTGACCAACCCGCTGAATTGTTTGAAAATAATAGTCAAATCACTGAAGTCCAAAAACGTAGGCAAAAAGTGAAATAAATAATAATGGAAATATTGTTATCATCGTATGGTTATTACTGTAAGTTATAAGTATGTGAATATAATAGTGAGGTTTGATTTTTACTGTTTCTTTGAGATTTTTGTATTTCTTCTTAAGCTTGTCATTCTTGATCAGTGCATTGTTTGCAAACTAAACACTTAGTTAGCAAACTTGATGATGATTTTGATTGTGAATCATCATAATATTGTATGTACATTTTGATGGGATGTGTATTTGTCAAACTTCGGTTCATATTGCTTGATGATTTAGTGATGAATTTTTTTAATGGGAAGATCTCTTTGCTTGCTGCCAACTGTAAGTGTATAAATGCATACTCTACAATTTAAATAGCCATATCTCCCATTAAAATGTGTATTAAAGTTTTACTGATGCTAGGATATAGGATACACTGAAATCTGCTTAGCCACGTACAGTAATCGTATTCTTTTATCCTGAGATATGCATGTTCCGGTCTATTATCTATTTAAATAACTACATTAATGTCACGTAGGAGAAAGCTCATTAACCCGCTCAAAACTGTTTTGCTTCCTCTTTTTTTCTTGGATGTGTTGTGCACCATGAGTCATGGATATCTCTAACTAGTTTTGG